>JACEIK010000449.1:48267-136009 GCA_018107945.1 Datura stramonium | reverse complement strand
GTAGCAATAAAGTTGTAGCTATTTAGGTAATTGTTGCCACAATTATTAGCAATTATAGCAAAAATAAAGAATTAACTTTGTCAATCAATTTTTCGTGGCTAAGAAAATTTACAAATTTATAGATAGCTACAAAATTCGAAATTGTGTGGCTATTACTAGGTAATAGCTATGATTTTTGAATTCGCAGCTTAAATTTCGTAGCTATAAATACATTATATTGTAGTGACTGTTACACTATTAACAGGTTAGTCTGTTTTATCCTGAGAGGAAGTAATCTAAAACCTCGAGTATAGTGAGGGGATTAAATTCCTTAAGGACACACAGTGAATTCTGTGGACTCGGATGTTATTCTTTTCTTGTTTTACATATTTGAACACAGGCCTCTAACATTATTTTCGTTTTAATTTATTTGTCTTATTTTTCTTTTTAGTCCGTTTTAAAAAAATACATCTTTTCACATGACATGTTTAAGATTATAAAATTTATAAGTCTTTTTTATTTTCATAAATTTTACGTCAAATTAAAACCAGACAAGTATTAAATTACTCCAATGCGATAGAAAATGCTATGTCGATTTTCTTAACGGCGACGACCTCCGTCAGTTTTTTTCCTCTCGAAAAAGGCTCTTTTAAAGTAGTGTTCAGTAAATTGTCATGAGCAGTTAACAACCCACCCCCTAACCCCAAACAAAACCAACTGGACTAAAATAGCAGACTTAGAAAATTAACATGGACCAAGATGTCCAACTATAAACTTTTAATTTAAAACAAATAGGGACTAAAATAGAACACCGGAAACGTCAGTCCTTCTGCTGACTTGACCTTAATTCCCATAAGTACCACCTTCGCAGGACTAAAGTACTACTCCTTAATGCGACAGTTTCTAGTTTTTTTGTTCTGCTCAGTGCTCACAAAGACTCTAACAAAGCTTTAGTTCCACCGCCGGTGTACGCTTCTCATTGATGCACCGCTTATTCTTTGTTCAATGTCGGAAATACTGTTACGCTCATGCAATTGCATCAAATTCTCAGATTTCTCATTTTGCTCGTTTGGGCCAAATTCAGAATGCCCGAAGGGTGTTCGATGAAATGCCTAATAAAACTGTAACTTCTTGGAACTCTATAATCGCTGGGTACTTCCAAAATTACCAACCCCATGAAGGCCAGCGTCTGTTTGATCAAATGTCTGAGCGGAACATTGTTTCCTGGAATGGTTTAATCTCAGGTTATGTAAAGAGTAGGATGGTGAAGGAAGCAAGAAAAGTGTTTGACAAAATGCCCCAAAGAAATGTCATTTCCTGGACTGCTATGGTCAGAGGGTATGTTGAGGAGGGATTGGTCGAGGAAGCGGAGACCCTGTTTTGGCAAATGCCTGAAAAGAATATTGTGTCATGGACTGTGATGTTAGGTGGGTTGATTAAAGAAGGGAGAATTGATGAGGCTAGAAGGCTTTATGACATGATGCCAGTAAAGGATGTAGTTGCGATGACTAATATGATATGTGGGTATTGTCAGGAAGGTAGGTTGGATGAGGCTCGCAACCTCTTTGATGACATGCCAAAAAAGAATGTGGTTTCTTGGACAGCCATGGTATCAGGTTATGCGCAAAATGGTAAACTGGATATTGCTAGAAAACTTTTTGAAGTCATGCCTGAGAAGAATGAGATCTCATGGACTGCAATTTTAATAAGCTATGTGCAATATGGTAGATTTGAAGAGGCGTGGAAGATTTTCGAAGTTATGCCTGTAAGAACAACTCCTGCTTGTAATGCAATAATACTTGGAATAGGACAGAATGGGGAGGTTGCTAAGGCAAGGATGGTGTTTGATCTTTTGAAGGAGAAGGATGATGCAACATGGAGTGCAATGATCAAAGTTTACGAAAGGAAAGGGTATGAGTTAGAGGCGCTGGATTTGTTTCATCGAATGCAAGTAGAAGGATTTCGGCCAAATTTCCCCTCGTTGATAAGCATACTTTCAATTTGTGCTAGTCTTGCAAGTCTTGATTATGGTAGAGAGATACATGCACAGTTAATCAGAATCGACTGTGATGATGACGTGTATGTCTCTTCTGTATTAATCACGATGTACATCAAATGCGGTGTTTTCGCCAAGGCCAAATTAATATTTGACAGATTTTCTCCAAAAGATGTTGTCATGTGGAATTCTATCATAACAGGTTATGCTCAACATGGATTAGGAGACGAAGCTCTAGAAGTGTTCAGAGAAATGTGTTCTTTAGGTATTACCCCAGACGAGGTTACCTTTGTTGGAGTTTTATCTGCATGCAGCTACACTGGGAAAGTGAAAGAAGGGCAAGATATCTTTGAGTCCATGAATTCAAAATATCAGGTGGAGCCAGGAACTGCACATTATGCTTGCATGGTTGACATGCTTGGTCGAGCTGGTCGGTTGAATGAGGCAATGAATCTAATCAACAAAATGACTGTAGAAGCAGATGCAATTATTTGGGGTTCTTTGATGGGTGCATGTAGGATGCATATGAACCTAGATTTGGCAGAAGTTGCTGCAAAGAAACTTTTACAGCTTGAACCTCAAAATTCTGGGCCCTATGTCCTACTTTCTAATATTTATGCATCCAAAGGTAAGTGGGCTGATGTTGCTTCACTTAGGAAGTCAATGCAGTCTAGGGAAGTGGTTAAATCACCTGGTTGTAGTTGGCTTGAGGCAGACAAAAAAGTGCATATGTTCACTGGGGGACAGAGCACACCCCATCCCGAGCATGATTCAATCATCAAAATGTTAGAAAAGTTGAGCCCTATGTTAAGAGAAGCTGGATATATTCCTGATGGAAACTTTGCTTTGCATGATGTGGATGAAGAAGAGAAGATGGATAGCTTGAATTATCACAGTGAGAAACTAGCTGTGGCCTATGGACTTCTTAAATTGCCTGAAGGTATGCCTATACGAGTAATGAAAAATCTTCGGGTTTGTGGTGATTGTCATTCTGCTATTAAATTAATTGCTAAAGTCACAGGACGAGAGATAATTCTGAGAGATGCCAACAGATTTCACCATTTTAAGGATGGAGTATGCTCTTGCAAGGATTATTGGTGACTGCACTGTTACTTGTTGCATAATCCATTAAAAAGCGCTGGTTTCCAGAGCATGAACCCAGTTAGAAAATTTTCCTGAACTAGGGTTAGGGTCGGAGACTTAGCATTTGAACTACACTGAACAGACATGCCTTCTACCTGAACTTTGTCGTTTTCGCTATGCATCGCAGCATCAGCCACACTGATGAACTGAAATGACCCTAATCTATCAAATACAATCTTGGTTCCCATCTTGGCATGCTTAAATGAGTTGGCATTATTGCAGCTACTTAATCTTCATCAGCCATTTGTAATACAGAGTCAAACTGGACAGAAATTCAAGAGAAGGTAAACTGTCCTGCCGAAGTTCAATTGAAGTTTGTTTTCTGATCAAATTAGCTTAAAGACTTATACTGATCAGGTAGTGTTTTGTATGGCATCCCTACTTACTCAATGAACTGCCCATATCTACAGATGTTGAAATGGGGGTTTGAATAAAATAAAACCCGACATTCAATGGGGATGAAATTCTGAGAAGAAAGGAATGCATTTAGTAAGACCGACAGGCCCATAGTGTCTAAGAATAAAAGAAGTGAAGGTATGGGAATCAAAAATATGAAATGCTCAACAAATGTTTGCTCTTCAAATGGCAGAGGAGGTATGATGAGCAGGGGTGAATTCTGGAAGAGTGTGATAGCAATAATATATAGCAAACTGATAACTGGTGCACTAAATCATTGGCTACTTCATACTGAGTTGCATTATGGAAACCAATTACTGGAACTTTATAGGAGGAATTTATAGAGAAAAGAAAACTGAAGACATGTAAGGGCAGGAAGGTCAAAATATGGTCAGTTAAATGGCTGGAAAGGTCAATATTGGAAGAGCTTTTTCCTGAATGTAGTCATCTTCAAGAATCACACAATCTCGCGATGCTAAATTTTAATTTCAGAAGTTTCAGTGAGTGGGAATAGAAAGGTTTAATTTAGTCCTCTGATGCAGAAACTGGAAGCAGTATATGTGGAGGTAGATCAAGACTCCATAGCATGGACAGGCTGCACGGCTAGCAGATTCTCAGGTAAACTCCTGTTACAAAAATTTGCTTCAACAGAAAAGTAGCAGTAACTCACTGTCCTAGGGAAATGACTTCAAAGACTAGAGTTCCTATAAAAGTTGCAAGCTTTTTATTGATACAACTCATGGTGCCTGTGCCTGTTTGAGACAAGAGAGTTTATAAAGGAGAGGATATCAGTTATGCTGCAGTAAGGATCATCAGTATGTTCTGCCACTTACTAGTCCTTGAAGTTATTTTCTCTGTTGCATGTAATTAGTTTCTCTTTCTTTTTCGGTACCTGCTCTTTCTATCTTTTCTTGCGTCATTCATGGCTACTATAAATTGTTCTGCTTTGTGTCAATTGAAACTAATATTTTGTTCATTTCTTTTTCTTTTCTATTAAGCATGGTTTATATATCGCCTGAATGAAAAAATTGTATGATTCAATGCATATAGCTGCATAGTGAACCAGAGCATGATATTCTATTTTAAGGAGAAACAACTCCTGAATATCCAAAAACTTTGCTAGAGAGACTAGAGCCCAAAGGTGACCAAATAAATGTGCACATGAGTTTGTAAATTCCTTCATGTTCTTTTAGAAATAAAATAAAATTTTCATGCTGAACTGAAGTATCAAATTGATGGATTAAGAAAAAGCACTAGTACCAAATTTTAAGAAGTGTCAATCATAAAAGGAAGTTATTCAAATGAAGACCATTTATCCAACAGATGATCACACAAGTTCTTTGACTCTTCGAGCCACCCTTAAGCTAGCCATAATTTGCAAAATTTACCATAAAAATATTGCTGATGGTTTACTCTCTCTTTGGACTGTACAAGGATCTGAAAAAACACCTTCAACTCTAGCTCAAGAACCAAAAAATATGCAGACTTTTAGTAGAAATAAGAAGGAAAGCTCAATAAAATCTTGGAAAACCCATGATTCAAAAAGTATCATCATCCAAAAGGATCCAACATAAGACATTTAGTTGCTTTACAGAAACAGAAGTGATTTCACCAAAACCATTACTAGTGAACAGACAACTAAATCAACCACATCTTGAGGGGAAAAAAAGAAAAAAGAAAAAAAAAGGGAAAAGGACCAAGTCAAATTGACAATTTACATCCAGAAAAATTAAAATTCCTGCAGATGGTTAAGTACTTTCAACCAAAGGCTTAAAAGAAGTCACTTTACAGGGAGATCAGATTATCAAGTCGAAATCAACCCAATTCTGTCCCAGACGTGAAGAAGAAGATGAAGAAGATGATGATAAAGAAGAATCATCAGAACCTTGATTATGTGATGATGAAATAGAAGTAGTAGTGTGAGAATAACGTTGGTAGGAATAAAGGTTAGGAGGAAAACAGAGGAAAGTGCAGACACAGAGAGCTAAGCGACCAATCTGTTGAAGAGGAAAACAGATGACAAGATCTAACAGTTGCTGGCTGCTTATTGGTTCTGGCAGACACGCCAGCAGCTGCCAAATCTCTGCTGAAACTTTTGCAACTGACACCAGCAATATCCCATTGAATGTCATATTTTCTATATGTGTTAGTAGTATGATCTTCTTCTGTTTTTTCTTTGAGTTCTACTCTTTTGACACTTCTTTTTCACTTTTCTGTCATTTTCCTCCGGCAGCTTCAAACCGAATGTTGTCTGCAAGTTGAAGGAGTAAAAAGTGGGAGAAGGGGTCAGTCAGCTTTTCCTGTAGGCCCAAAAGTGAATTTTGGGTAAGTAAGTGTCTCAATATGAAATTCATAAAACATTCAGATCTGGATTGGCAATATATTTGTATATTGGTTATAATGGAATAGTTAAAGTAATTATTATGTTTTTGGTTCATAATTCAATTGAATGAGAATATTATTGCCACTTGCCATCATGATAAAACTATTGCCTTATTTGACATGTATATCATCTAGTCTGACTCGATCCCCAAATAATATTAGATACTGTTAAAGATGATATTCTTTTTAACCCATAATTCACGAGCAGAAGTGGAGTAAAGAAAAAATAATTTATAAATTTTAAATTATAATTTTATTTTTCTTAGTAAGTTTTTGATATATTATTTATACGTATTAAATAATTTTTTAAACATAACTATAAGTTTAAGCTAAAATGTGGCTTCGCCCCCCAATTCACAAATCACAAGGGTCTTTAGCTGTTTGAAAATGACCAAAAAGAACAGCACTGTAGACAGTTTCCTATTTTCTTGGAATCTAAACTAATTGAAATCATGCAACTCATCACATGATATATGGTGAAGCAGAGATGAGCTGTGCATCATGAAACAAGCAAGTCAAATATTCAACATTTAAATTAATTTTTCCTTGAAAGATTAAAAATCCAACACAAATAGCTATTTTAAGTCATTTGAATTTATTAATTAATTTGGATGGTCATTCAAGTTATAAGAAGAGGAAGTTTCATAAACGTCTCTAGTTTAGAGTATGATTATCATTTGTAGTTATAATTTGTTTAATTATAATTCATAGCTATTATTTTGGACTTGTATTTTTTCGTTTGGTGCTATATATATTTGTTTTATATCTGTTTTCTCAATCTAGTTGTATCAACACATATAATTTTGGTGTGGCAGTTAAAATTACTGACAATCACTTGAGAAAATATAACGCAGATTCTAATGATATAGTGTCATTAACCAAAAATCATGATAATATATATCAGTTTATCGTTTGTAAATTGAAAGGGTATAGAATAATAAACTTTTTAATTCTAGCTGGGACAATATAAAAATAGCTAATCTAATTAATTTGTTATATTAATAAAAAAAATTATCCAAAAAAAAGAAGTCTATGTTATTAACCTGTCTGAATTGTACGAACAAAGTATAAGTCACGGGATAATTGTCTAAAGGGTCGTTTGGTACGAAGGAAAGTAACATATGGATTAGTAATGTAGGGATTGTTAATACAAGAATTGTAATGTTGGAATTATTTTTGTCAATTATTTGATTAATTGTGTTAAAAATTAGATATATCATGAATTGCACTTTGTTTAAAACTATACAAAAATCTTCTTTACAATTATACTCTTGAATTTTTATATAAAGAAATTTAGAAAAAGAAATTGAGGGGTAGTCTAGTCATTTAGGGTTCTTATTCTTGGATTGTTAATACAAGGATTAGTAATCCATTTGTTTTCTTGGTATAAAATAATACACTCTATGATGTATAAGTTATCCATATATTATGTATGATTAAATTGAATTGAGTAACCAAAAAATGTATTAACTCGAACTAAATTTTAATTCAAGACTATTCTAATTAGTATGACCTACCAAATGACCCCTTAATATCCTGATACAAGAACAAGAACCAAAAATATTCACAATTTTAGTGTGCACTTTCCTCGGAATCGCTTTATTTATCGTCCTTATTAAAAATAAATAACCCAAAATAATTATCATTTTAAAAAATTAAAATATAATTAAATAATTTTTTTTCTATTTTATCTTTCAATAAATATTGATTAGTTAGCATAAAAAATATAAGTGAAATACACACACATACACACTATATTATAAGTGTGAAGCCTTAGAATGTTGATTTAACTTTTACCTTTCATTAAAAGATTCTACCATAGATAAAATTATCATTTACTATTTTCGTACAATTAATATTTTTAATTATTTAATCCCTTTATTTTATCATATTAGGTTTCTATTTATGACATAACTCTATTTGTAGTGTAAATCTAAAAAAAAAAATTCACCGAGCTTTTTTTCTTTTTTTGATAATCATGAATTTTTACCTTATTTTATTATATTGAATTTTCTATATGTGACATAATTTTATTTATTGTGTAAATCTTTAAAAATAAATAAATAAATAAAAGAAAAAAAAGGTCTTCCACGAAAGTTGTTTTTCCATTTTTATTTGAATCTTTTCTCCTTTTTGATGATAGGGAAATTTTATAGAAGTTTTTTCTTTAATCTTTTTGATTTTTTCCTTTCTCACACGCATATTTTTTTTTTGATAATTTTTTTTTTCTTTTTAATAATATATGTCATAATATTCTTATACTTTAAAAAAGTTATTTATAAATCCTTTTTATTTATATAATACAATTTATAATTACATAATTTAATTCATCAATTTTACGTAGGGGTGTTCACGGTTTGGTGAAAAATCAAGCCAAGCGATTAAAAAAAATCGACATTTGATTTGGTTTGGTTTGGTTTTAAAGATTTAAAAGTTTATAAATTTTAAAAAAACAAAAAAAATAAAAAAAATATAAAATTTTTTGTTTTTTAATTTTATGATTTTAAATGTTGATGAAAATATATTATAATTAACATTTATAATTATAAATGTTTTATTTTAATCATTAATTTGGTTTTCGTATATTTGATTTCACATGCATTACAACACGTTTAAATTCTATTACTTGCTTAAAAAATATGTTCAAACCCAACATAAGTCTAATTGTTTACATGTGATGTGACATATTGCCAAATTTTTTTGTAAATTTTCTTTTCTAAGACATCCGTACACTCTTTGTCGTTTGTCTCTTTGATTATTGAAGGATTGACTATTTTATTTAATGTTGTATATTATTTTTTGGATATTAGACATGAAGTGGAAGAACTTCTATAGTTATGCAACTTAAACATGCTAAATCTTTGGAATAGTGTTGAAAAATAATAGAAGATTTAGATACATTTATTCTTGTGATAGTAGAGAGAAATTTGTTGATTTCTAATGTTAACTTGAAATAATTATCTCATGTCTCTGTTATTTTACTATTATTAATTTATCATTAGCTAATTATAAACCGAAAAACTGAACTAAACCAACAAGAATCAAACTGATAGTTATATTATTTTATTTGGTTTGATTTGGTTTTAGAAATTCAAAAACCGACTAGAATTGGTTTGTGTTTGGTTTTAATCAAAAACCGACCCAAATCGAATCATGAACACCCCTAATTCTACTACATCAACACCTTTGATTCAATTTTTTCATCCCTTTGTATATTTTTGTGTTAATCTATCTTCTTTTTCTTTTGATATTTATAAAATTTCTTTTTATGTTGTAGATTTGAAAAAACACAATAATTGCTATATCGGTTGAGATTGTTTGTATTCAAAATAATTTAATTAGATTGTCTTCTTTAGTTGTGTTTAATATTGATACTATATTATCTCCTTTAATTGAGTTTTATAGTGATATTATATTGTACATTTTTGTTATTTATAAGCGGCATTTTCAACTCTTCATACATTTACAAATTTCGTACATTCGAGTAAAGTAATCTCTCTTCATCTCGCTAAAATAATTTTTTTAATAAAATTATAAATTATTCTTCTTGTGCGCAATTTATTTTAGATAATAAGAATGCGAAAAGAATTTCGTGAACAAATTGTATCAATTAATAACAAAGAGTGATATGATTCTCATTGGATAATAAAAGTTTTAGTAATTGGAATTGGATTAGTAAAAAGAGTATAAAAAAATAAAGGAAGACACATGAATAGTGTAGCATTAGTTGACGAAGAGGTAATAATTTTTTCGTATTATATTCTATATTCTATATTATATATATATCACAATTTCACATTTTTTTGTCAAATTAAAGTTACAATTTAATTAATTTTATATATATATATATATATATATATTTATTTTTGACTATAAAAGATTCCTTTTACGAATTGTAAAAATTCATGCTACACTTTTTAATAATTATGTATTGAAAAGTGAAAAATATAATTTACAAAAAGATAAGATGCTGTTACATCATAAATGAATGCATTAACGGTGTTAATCCTAATTTTGTAGCGATAAACAACGAGATTTATGTTGGGTTCAATGACAACACTAATGTTCGGGAATGCAACAACCACTTTTCTATTTTTATTACTTTTCAAAGAATTTTGTTTCATTTTAAGATGCAATACAATATTCCGATGGAACAATCTTTGATAATTTCTTTAATTTCATCTACTTATCTAATATTTAATATAAGCATAATATTTCACTTTCTATATACTTAACAAAATATTCTTTGTAGATATAAGTACGAAAGTTCTTATAAATATTGATTGAACTTTTTGCCCTTCATTAAAAGATTCTACAATAGATAAAATTATCATTTACTATTTTTCTCAACTACTTGTTATTTAATTATTATAGATCTTTGCTAATTTGTAGATAAAGCTCCTTATATTTAGTATTTTAAATTTTACTAAAATTTTACTTCTTAAATCTTTCTTTATTTGAACTATATTAAAAGTTCTAACATTTAAGACTTTCAATTACAATTCTATTAACTTATTTATCAATCCATTATTTATTAAACTGGTAATTATTCATCATTCAATATTTCAATACGAAAAAATAAATTAAAGAGTATAATTTTATTATGTATTAATATGTGAATTCCTTTCCCTTCTTCTTCTCTTAAAAATTATATAATTAAAAAAATTATAAAAATATAACATACTTTAAAAAATGTTTCAGTGTCGAGTACTCTTTTTTATTCACTTTCTTTGAATTAAATCTACACAATTTTTGTGTTCAATTTATATGAACTCGTTTTATGTAAAATGTTTGACTAAACATGTAGATTAAGAGAAAGAGGAATAAATTGAGCCAAAATCATCTCGGATAAAATAAAAAGTTTAAATATTTTTAATTTTTTTAATTTTTTTAATTTTTTTAATTTTTTTAATTTTTTTATTTTATTTGTTTTTATCTTTTAAAAATAGAGTTCACTCTTGACAAAATAGTTATTTAACTATTTTCTTAATGGCCAAGTTTAAAATTAACTTCATTTTATGCATTAAATTCTTTCTTATTTGAAATATATAGAAAATATTAATATTTATATATATACATATAATGCATGCATTCAAATGTTCATGTAAAGCGAAATAAATTTTTATCTTTTAATCAAATGCTATTTTTATGATGTTTTGTTCATTGAAACAATTATTCATCAGCGAAGAAAGAACTAGTAGACTTTATCAAACTCTTAAACATAATCATTTATCAATTTAAAATTCATAATTTTCTTTCTAAATTCTTGTATTGTTATACAAACACATCTTTAAAATATTGTTATACTACTTTTATAAATTTATTCATATCAATATAAAAACACGTGTGAGCGTACCTATGATGTACCTATTGTTACACAAACGCATCACCCTTCAATATTCTGATGGCTTGTATAATTCTTTGGAAAGAGAATAATTTTAAATAATTCAAAATATAATAATTAAAAAGAATAATTATTACAAAATATATAAATAAAAAATATAACAAATAAAATAATCCGAAACTACGACCTCATATTGTCTGTCTCGATCCCCAAATAATAATTGCATTAAATGTCGTCAAATTAATATTCTTTTAAAAAAACTCAAAAGAATAAAAATGTAAAAAAATTAAAAAAATTAAAAAAATTAAAAAAATTAAAAAAATTAAAAAAATTAAAAAAATTAATATTAATTTTTTTATTTATTGAATTTGTAATTGAAGATTGAAGATTAAGTTATTTACTTTACTTATTTTTTTAATGTTCTTTTAATTTTATCCTTATTTAAATGAAGATAGTTTTACATAACTAAGAAAATAATAAAGAGTTATATTTCTTTCAAAATATTTATTAGGAGTTAGTAGATAAAAATACATTTGCTTTAGAAATAATTAATTTTTTTTTTTTTTTTTTAAAAAGATGTGTCGAATTAAAAACATCATTTATTTTGAAACTAAGAAAGTATTGTATGACATAATTGCTTATTAAATAGCTAACTAATCAAATGAAGCAACTCACCCAATATAGACTCTGAGGCACAGAGGAGTTTGTACATCAAGAAACAAGCGAGTCAACATATTCAACATTTAACTTAAAAATTTTCTTTGAAGATTAAAAAAATCCAACACAAATAACTAAGTCATTTAAAACGACTAGAAGATTTTGTTCTACCAATAGTTAAGTTACGTTAATGATGGAGCTAATTAGAAGACGTGTTAGTTTCCAGACAGAGAAACTGATAGGTGATTTTGTCATTTTGTGTCAAAATGTGGAAACAAATAAGGGAAACTAACGTGCATTCTATTGGAGTTTTTATACAACTTGTAACGTGTAATTATATTGCTTATTACAAGGTTAGACTTTCTAAATCTTATTAATTGAAAAAAAAAAATGTGGTTCTCTGTGTACCGCTTAAATCGATGTTGTAGCTAGTGCCAGCTCATGTTTGTCTCTTTTTCAAAAGTTACATTCCTTTGAATTAATGGAGTGTCCCAATCATATCACTATATAGTATTATGCTTGCTTATAAAATATTTCAATTTGAAACCTGGACAATAATTTACAATAATTGAATCAATGGTACTGCCTGTTCTTTTTAACACGTATTATATTATAAATAGTTATTTTTAAATATTGAATAATTGCCCAGATTATTTTTTTAATTTTATTTTTAGTATTAGTATTCACAAGAATTAAAAGATATCTAAATAGACAAGAATTAAAAAGTTAATAGAAAAAATATATTATTGAAGAAAATTATACTCTTTATTCTTTTAAAAATAGTGTAAAATTTTATCATAACAACTAATATAAAATAGAGAGATTATAAGAGTATTACATTTGAAAGTTAAACTCTAGAATAAGTCAGGTCACATCTATATGCATTGAGTTACCTTCATAAGTTCATTTTATTCTTTTCGGTTAATTCGACCCAATTAATTTTCCTTTTTTAAAAAAAAAATTGATATCTTAATTCAATAATTAAATTAAAAAAACAAAAAAAATAAAAAAATTATAAGTAACATACATTTGGGATAACACTGTCAGAGATTATGATAAGCAATAGCAGTTAGTTGATTTATAATTAATTAGTAAATTACGCAGATGCAGATTGAATTACATAATGACTAGTTGAATTCTGATTAGTTAGCACTAGTTAGCACTAAGTTAATGATGCGGTTAGTGTATGTATATATAGAGGAGAGTAGGCATTGTATGAAGAACAATTCGGTTCTCATTCTAATAATACAAAGTTCTCTGTTTTTCTCTTAAGACTACTTTCATTCTATACAAAAATTTCTTTTGTTTGTATATAGATACGTGAAATTTATCATAGTATCGAGCTATTTTGAAGAGATCAATTGAATGGCGAGATACGCAAATTTGAAGAACAATGATGACAATCGGATCGATCATAATCATCCACTTTATCTAACGGCTTCGAATGTGCGGAGCGTCTGATTGAGGTCAATTTACTTGAGGAATGGAGAGAAATACTCTATGGAGTCGTGCGATGGAATTGAATTTTGCGACGAAGAAACAGCTAGGATTTATCGATGGAAGAATAAGAAGAAGATTTTCAAGCGAGATATGGAGAAGAAGCTTGATAGGATAGGTGTAATGCGATAGTGATTTCATGGTTAATGAGTAATGTGAAGCGGAAGCGGCGGCTCGATGGAATTCTATTTCGATCGGATGCGTCTTAGTATGGAATGATTTGAAAGAGCGCTTTGATAAGGTAAACTTATCTAGAATTTTCATCGCGCTAAAGCAATAGTCACATGTCAAGGAGTATGCCTTGTTTATGTTTATTATTCAAAACTCACGGATGCATGGGATGAGTATGATTCTATAGTCCGCACCTCCATCATGTGATTGTGAGAAATCGAAGATTATAGAGAAAGTATGAATAGGCGAAGTTGCTGCGGTTTCTCATGGTCTTAAATGACAATTATAGCACGACAGGAGTCAAATTCTCATGATGACTCCATCACCTAGTGTCGGCCAATGTTATGCGATGATAATTCAAGATAAAAGTCAACGAGCTTTGAGTGGAGGACAACATGGAGTTGAATCGATTGATCCTATTTGCTTTACTCGATTATACATCTGGAGGAGGTGGTTTTGGAAATTAAGGATATAAAGGTCAAGGATGCGGAGGAAATGGATATAATCGAAGGCATCGAAGAGGTATGATTTATTGTGATTACTATGATATGAAGGGCACCAAAGAAAATTGTAACAAGCTCAGTATTGCACTCATTGTCATGTGAAGGACAGAGGAAATATGTTGCAAATTGTTGGGATATCCTGCAGATTTCAAAGGGAAGAGAAGAAGCGGGAAATATAGTAGCGGGCAAGCTAGACGGAAACAACACAATGTTATAGAGAAAGACACCAATGATAGTAAGCTGACATCACGGATGCAGAATAATATGGAGCAACACACTTTGGAGCGAGTTTGGACCGGGAATATGCTCATAATACGGATCTAGGAAAGGAGCTTGATTCCATATTTTCTCAAATCGATACAATAGGATCCTTCAAATGATGAATAAGCCTATGATGATAAGGACATCAAGTGCAAATATAGCAGTGCAAATGTGGCGGTATTTCTGCGAGGCACTTCTTTTTGTGATAAAGTAAACACTTCTTCAAATTGGATTGCAGATAATGGTGCCACCAATCATATGGTAGGAAATGAACACCTATTGAATCATGGATTAACAATACCAAATTTAGGAAAAGTGCAACTTCCCATCGGAGAAGTGGCAGCTATTACAAGAATAGAAATTCTCGGTTAACGGGAGGTGATGTAGTAAAAGATGTGTTATGTGTACTATCTTTTTAGTTTAATCTTCTTTTAGTTTCCAAAAAGTTGATCCTAGAGATTTAGTATGAGTACTATTTTTCGTTGATTTCTTTATTCTTTAGGATCTCTTCACTGGAGTAGTGAAGGAGATTGATAAGGAAGTGGATGGCTTGTACATTCTTAGGTACTACAACACTTAGAATCTAAGAAGAAAGTCACTACTTGTTTGTGAAAGGATGTGATGTTGGTGATATATGGAGCAAGGAAGCGGGCCTACGCCTATGGGAGTTAAGGAAGATGACTCAATTTGAAGAAAAAACAAAACTAGTCACAATGCTGTCAAGTTGTGATGTTTTTCCATTAGCTAGGCAATCGGTGCCTTTCCAATAAGTCATAATAGATGTGCTCATGTTTTTGATTTAGTTCATTTGGATGTTTGGGGACCATATAAAGTTGTTTACACACATTAACATGAGATTTTTTCTTACTATTGTTGATGACCATTCCAGGTGGACTTGGGTTTATTTGATGCATCTTAGAATTAAGTGTTTCTACTTTGTTGAGACAGTTTATTTTGATGATCAAAACTCAATTTGGTTCCACTATCAAATGTTTTAAATAAGATAATGGAGGAGAATTTTTCAATTCACAATGTGATGATTTGTTTAAGCATCATGACATACTTCATCGGAAGTTCTTGTCCTTACCGCCCCACAACGAGAATGGTGTGGTAGGGAGAACACGAGATACGTTTAGAGACGGCTGGACGCAACAAGGTTTGAGGACATTTGCCTATTAGATTTTGGGGGGAATGTATCTTGAATGTTGTCCACATTATCAATAGGATTCCCTCCATAGTATTGAATAACAAATCACCTTTTGAAATTTTATTTCATAAGATTCGGTTGTCTTATATGAGAGTGATTGGTTGTTTATGTCATCTTTACTAACTTACACAAATCGATAAGTTTGGTCCAGAGATATCGGATTTGTGTTCATGGGATATAGTAATACTCGAGAGAAAGGTTACAAATTCTATAATCTTGATCATAAGACAATCTTCATGTTAGGGATGTAATTGTTTAATGAATGTTTCATTTTTCCATTTCAAGTTTGTAAGTTGGTGTTTCTCAATCTTGTTTGTTAGATGATGAATTTCGGCTTCCTTACCTATTGTACTACCCTCTTCTCACCTTATATATACATCTTTGAGAATTTGTCGAAGACAATGTGCCTTCCTCTTCATCTTCTCCCTGAGGAAGTGAAGGTTCAAGCGGTCTGGAGAGTTTATGGAACCTTCCTCTATTCCGGCGATTTGCGAGATATTGTTCTTCCACATGTACGATCACGAGATATGTCAGTAACCATCTCTATTGAAAGTAGAAGATCCAGTAGTCCCATTAGACCTCATTTATGGCACAAAGATTTTGTTACGGTTCAAGACTGAATCCTCCAAATGCTTGTACTCTATTTCTGACAATGTTGATTATAGTTTTACGCTACAGCTCTTATCAATGACTATTGCCAATCTATCCATGGCCGAACCAGCATCACCTGCAGAGCTTGATTCTTGATAATATTAGGTGGGTTGGGCTACAAAGGAGAGATAGCAGCCTTGGAAGACAGCAAGACTTGGGAGCTTACCACATTGACTCATGCGAAGAAACTTTATTGGATGTAAGTAGGTTTACAAAGATCAAATATAAAGCTGAAATTGAAGTGAAAAGATTTAAGGCTAGATTAGTAGCAAAGGGATACAAATGAAGAAGGTTTGGATTATGCAAAGACTTTCACCTTTAGTAAAGATAGTGACAATCGGAAACCGGTTCTTACATTGTTGCTTCTAGTAGATGGGATGTTCGCGAATGGATGTTTACAATATTTTTTGCAGAGACCTCGGAGGAGGTTTTATATGCAATTATCACAAGTTTTTTTCACGATGGAGCTAAAAGGGAATCAAGTATGCGAGACTATTGAAGTCCCTCATGGCCTTAAACATGCATCTCTCGACAGTGGAATGTAGAGTGCTCATGCACTATTGAAGGGTTTGGTTTTCATCAAAGTCGAGTTTGATGATTCATGATGACAAGAAGGACTTACATTGGTTTTGTTATTCTCTTGGTTATATGGATGATTTGTTGATTCTTGCGGCAACACAACACTTATAGATGAGACTAAGCAAAGTGCTCAGAGACAATTTCAAAATCAAGGTTCTTGGTCTCTTAGATATTTTTTTAGGCATTGAGTTTTCGGGAATACAAATGGTATTTTTATGCACTAAAGAAAGTATGTCTTGGAGCTCATTTTACGTCACAGGCTTGGGTAGTTTCTAAACTTGCTCCTACACCTGTTGAGTCAAATTTGAAGCCACTTCTCATGAAGTATGACTTGCATATTGGTCATACATACGATTCCTTACTTCACGATCAGTGTTTATGAGAGACTTGTTGGAAAGGTTGCTTTACCTCACCATTACAAGACACGATATTTCTTTTTCTTGTTAATTTGAGCCAATTTATGCATGCACCGAAGTGTCTACATGGATGCAGCTATTAGGGTGGTGAAATACACAGGAGCAAGCTCTGGTAGGTGTTTGCCTAGTTTGCTACACGCTGCTACTATCAAAGCATATTATGATCTTGATTGGGGTTCTTGTCTCACTACTAGGAGGTCTATCTCTGGATACTTAATTATGTTTGGGAGTTCTTTAATCTCTTGGAAATCCAAGAAACGGGCTACTATTTCTAGAAGTTATGGCTGACCGAGAATATAGAAGTTTGGCTTCTGCGTAGGCCGAGGTATTTGGCTCGGCTGGTTTATTACGTGAATTGGCTATTCCATTTTCTTTGCATGTTTCCTTGTTTTATGATAGTAAATGTTGCTATACGAATTCTTTGCCAATCTGTATTTCATGAGCGCACCAAACATATTGACATTGATTGTCATTTCATTGAAGGGAGAAAGTTAAGGATGTGCATGTGGTTCTTCATTATTTGCCTTCTTGAGCCAACCTCTTGATCTTGACTAAGGGCCTTGGTCATTCGGCATTCTCATCTCCTTTCCAAGCTAGATGCGAAGAATATCTTGAGAACACTGGCTTGAGGAATATTAGAGATTATGATAAACAAATAGCAGTTAGTTGATTTGTAATTAGTTAGTCGTGCCTGATGCTTGAATTGGTGTATTGACTAGTTAGTTACAAATTAGTTAGCACTATATTAATAGTTGATTGAGTGTATGTATATATAGAGGAGAGTAGCTGTTATATGAAAAACAATTCAATTCTCATTCTAATAATACAAAATTCGTTTTTTCTCTTAATGCCCAAGACTACTTTCATTCTATACAAAAATTTCTTTTGTTTGTATATAGATTGTGAAATTTATCAAACACAAAGCTGATCAGACTTTCTAAATCTTATTAATCAAAAAAACAAGAGCGATTGCCAGCTCTAGCTTTTCCCTTTTCAAATTTAAGTTAATATAATATATAATCCCTTTGAATTAAAGTGTATCAATCATATCATATGATAACATGTATAGATAGTTGTACCTCATAAAATTAAAAAAAAAATAGAATGTACAAATAATACTATATATTTAAGTTGCATTAATTATTTAATTTTCATATTTGCATGATATTCAATAATTAGTTGGCCTCCAAAACTAGCGTCAGTGTCCTTCCAGATTTGCCATGTTCGAATGACTAGTGGTAGCTTTTTATACTTTAATTTCTGTTTTGTAACTCTGAACAAATATTATGTATATAGATGTAGAAAAAAAAATATTAGTTATGGGATCATAAAAATTGTTTAATAAATAATTGACACTAGATAACACCTCCTAACGCACTTGTCAACAACTTAAAGTTTAATAATTAGTTCATGATTCGTTCTTTATTTCGTTTCAAATTTATGTGAATCTTTTTTAGACTCCAGCCACTCACAAATATATGGGCATTATTGTTGATGGTCAAAGTAGGATATGATCTTGTTGTGATGCAAACTTTCCCCCCTCCACCAAAGCTTTCTACTGTGGAATGATCAATCTGTAAAAAAGGACAAAAGAACATATAAGTCTAGCTAGTAGCTCATCAAGGGACAAAAACTAACATCTCATAGTGAAGAAGTAATAAATAGATCGTTTTGGATGATATATATGTGAAATTTTTGTGCTATTTCCTATACCAAGTTTAAGAATTTGTTATATAAACATCATTGCCTTCACCTAAATGTTTCATGGCAGTGAATATTAGGGCTGATTTCAATACAAGTATGGGAATAGACTGGCTAGCTGCTTCTCGCGCTACCCGCAAGTGTCATTTGAGGATAGTAAGATTTGAGATACCTAAACGCTGAGCTTCGTATATATTGAAGGGGGCGGAGGGACCCAAATGAAAGTTGATATCGTCCATGGGAGTAAAGACGTTATTGGGTAAGGGGGTTCCCAACCAAGTTTCTAACTATATTTAAAAGGAACACCAATGCTAAGGAACCTAGCTTGAAGACCTCTCCACATGCTTCCAGGGTTGTCTCCTACTGAGTTTTGCAATGAACCAGTGCCAGATACGCAACCCCCATAATACCATCCTACTACATGACTTCTATACGAACTAATGGAATTGAAGAAGCAGATTCAGGACTTGATGAATAAGAGTTTTATCCGGTCTATTGTTTTTCCTTGGGGTGTCCAATTATCATTTTGTAGAGAGAAGAAAGATGGGTAAATGTGGATGTGTAAAGAAGAAAGATTGGTCTAAACAGAACAAGTGAAACGGGGAAGGAAGCTTTCCCTAGAAAATGGAAGCAAAAAGGTTGTAGAATAATTCAAAAGTTTCAGCTGGTTATTATGAGGAACAAAACTCTGAGACTGCTGTAAAATGAATTAACCATCGAAAACATGTTTGCAACGTGGCAAGAAAAGATGACCAATTTTCAACATCCATACACAGTTGTTCAGCCTCTGCATTCATCGACTAAATGTTAGTCGCACGCAAAGTGTTTACACAAAAACTTGTGCTCTAGATGGGCTGGGCTGGATGGACATGCCTCGATAAATGTTTCCAGATAATCCAAAGAATTTTTGTTAATTGACAGAGTCTCACAAAAAGTTCTTGTCATAAGGTGCCTTATAAGTCAAAGTAGACAACTTACAACATAACAGGAATAGCAATATCAGCTAAATGCGAAAGTCACACAATTAGTTAACATAGAATGAAGTAACTGGATAAGAAAGACATTGCTTCCACCCCTTGATTGGATCATGCCTACATTTTTAGGGATAAAATTTGGAAAATGTTTGTGACTTGAGCATGTTAACAACTAATCTTTTTGTATAAACAGTTTGCACTATGACAGAGATCACCAGATCAATAGAACAATCACATGACCTATTGCATACGTTGCTCTCAATAATCACACACAACATTTCGAGCTAGAATATATACATATGTGTTGCATTATTCAAAGATTAAGTTTGCATTTGAAAGTGAAACTTACCAAAGTCCTCAAAGTGACAACTTTTCCATAACGAGGATCAACATCCAAGAAGGCTCCATAGTTGGTTTTATCATACTCAGACCCGGAAGATGACGCATTTGAAAAGAATTCATGATGAATTTCTATATAACAAGTACACAAATAATTTGGATGTTGGTTACTTGTTAGATTGTTTAGTTTTAATGATGACAACCTCATGCAGGGACTTGATCCCTCGTCTTTGTGCAAATTCAAATTTTCCTTTAGGCGGAAAAACACTTTACGGTATGAAGTTTACTTTATGTGATGTGTTGGTGAGCGAGGCGCGACGGTGCGGCATGGAAGCATTGCGGCGGGCTAAGCATAGTAGGTCATATGTACTTGACCAATGAGAAAACTTTCTTGTTGAGGAGGTGAACAAGACTCTCTTTTTACCCATTGGACAAAAGAGAGTTGGGCAGAGCAAATAGGAGGGAAAACTCAACAAGCCATTCATTCGAGAAAAAATAGACTTTGACCTCTTGCTTCTTCTTCTTTCCAAAAAAGCGGCCATTGTCTCTTTGTTCCAAACGGGTCGAAGGTGCGAGCTCCAAGTTAGAAGTTTGCCATTAACGAAGAAGAAGTGCCTTTAAAAATAGATAGAAAACTTTGTCTTTTGTACGAGTTGTTTTCTTATTTTTCAAGGTTGTTTTTGTGTTTTGTCGACTAGGGTTGTAGTTAGCACATTTCGGCTAGGATTAGCCTTGTATTTGATTGAAGTTTTGTTTGAAGTAGATGACATTGTTGTCATAGTTTGAAGTCTTGTAATAGAGTTGTTACAAGTGGGAGATTAGGAGGTTAATCTCTTAGTTTGTACTTTAGAGTCTGTAACATTGTTGCTCAGATCTAGTAGTGGAGTTTGAGAAATCTACTGAGGTAGGTCGTGGTTTTTGCCTCTGTGACGGGGGTTTCCACGTAAATATCGTGTGTCGTCTCTCTCTTACTACTTTATTTACTTGTATACGTATCCTTTGCTTGTATGTAACCTGATAGAGGACCAGGGTTCATGGTACGGTGGTCGACCACGTCTGACTCGTCGGTGGTATCGGGCGGGTTCTTTCTAAAGGTTAACACCTAGAAAGACTTCTGTAAAAATATGGCGGCACCACCTAACTTGGAAGAAGGGCGATTACCACCAGGCCGCTCCACGATTTAATGGACAATATTAGGTGGTGGAGGACGAGAATGCATGATTTTATCAATGCGAGAGGGCAGTGGTATAGGATGTAGTGTTAGATGGACCCCATGTTCCCCAGCCCAAATCGGTGAAGGAAGGAGAGACAACCATCTCGGTCAACGAGGAAGGAGTTCAACGATAGTGACGAAAGCTCATCGAGAAGAATTATAAAGCAAAGAAGCTTCTCAGGTGTGGAATAGGACACGATGAGTACAATAGAATCTCGCGTGAGGCTTTGCCAAGGAGATATGGGATTATCTCCAAGCATCTCATGAAGGGACCAGCCAAGGTCAAGCGGTCAAGGTGGACATGCTCACTACTCAATACGAAATGTTTTCCATGAAAGATGGAGAATCCATTCGGAAATGCATACCGGGTTCACTTGATCACTAATGAACTCTATTGCCTTGGAGAAGTAATAAAACGGCCAGAAGCATGAGAAAAATTCTCAATGTTCTTCCCAAGTCTTGGGAGAGCGAAAGTCGATGCCATTGCGAGGCAAGGATTTGGATACTCGCTATGGATGAACTCATAGGAAACCTAAAAACTTATGAGCTCAGGCAACAAGACCGAGAATAGAAGTGAGCAAAGAAGGAAAAGGGGTTGGCTCTCAAAGGAGCTCAAACAAGCTCAAGTGAGGAAGACGAGGACATGGCTTACGACCCAGGAAAGGTTCCAAAAAAATGATCGAGCGTGGAAGCTTTTCTAGGAAACCAAGTGCGGCAGGACACAGTCCAAATGATCTCTGCCACAAATGTAGTAAAGCAGTCACTGCATTAAGATTGCACTTGATGCCTGAGTTGACTACAAAATTGCACGAGCCAATGCGAGAGAAAGCCGAAAGAAGGGCGGGTTCGGATAAGTTCGGACGACGAGGCTGCCGGTGACAAGTTGGTAAAGCAAGCTCTAGGTTTGCTTCCCAGGGAAATTCTTCGGATGATTCGAATGAGATGAAGGCCCAGAAGGATGCTTATTGGCGATGGAGGATGATGATTCACCCTTCTAACTGATATTCGCTTTCATGGCGAGACTCAAATGCAGATACGAGATGAAGAAGAAGAGGTAACTTTAAAGTGATATTAAGAAGAACTTGAAGATTATAACATGAAGGAATTAAGGTCATTAGCTGCGTACTAATTGACTCATTTTATGATCTTACTAAGGAAAAGGAAGGTTTGAATCAACTGCATTGATGAACTAGAATACGAAAAGAAACTTGTTTGCTAACTTTGTCGAGAATTAGAAGAGAAATGCCAAGAGCTAGTAAATGAGCAAAGCAACCCCGTTAAAAAGGGAGGGGGTTAGTGACATAGAGAGAAGTTCAAAGAAAATTAAGAAGTAGAACTAAAAGCGTCGCGAAGAGCTTGCCTACATAATGAAAAAGAATTACGAACTTGAAAAAAATGTTACCCATCTTAAAAATTTGAACTTGAGAAATCCCTCCAAATGGAATGTGTCCTCACAGATCTTAGAAAAATTAATTTGGCGAGAGATCAAGTCAGGTGAAGGGATTGGATCTGAAAACTTATCCTCCATTATAATCCCCGTAGTAAATATGGATCGATCGATAACCTCTTATGTACCTTTGTGAAGAAATGGTCATCTTAAACTTTGAATGTGCTTCTAGGCAAAGAGTTGCTTTAAGGAAAGGTTGTGATCGGTAAAAAGAAATCGGGGGGACCATCAAAGGCACAGTCGCAATGTCTCATTCGGAGGCTACGAGAATGGTCAAAAGAGATTTAATCTTTCTCTTTCTGATGCTTGGGAACTCAAGCTCAAATGGAGTTCCCAAATCGACTATATAGATTACTTGTACGAAGGAGTGAAGGCGATCGGAAATGGTACATGGATGATGGATGCTCAAAACACATGACGGAGTGAAATTGATAGTAATTCTCTCTCACTCCAAAGCATATCAAGGAGGATACGTATCCTTTGGAGATGGCAAGAAAGGCATATTCTTGGTGTTGGGAGGATTAGGAAAATGTGATCATGCTATAGATAATGTCTTCTATGTGGATGGTGATGCAGCCCTCTTTGAGTATCTCACAGAGATATGTGACAAGGAAATGAAGTTAAATTTCTCTCGAATAGGTGCACATTGTGAGACCTTCAATCGAGGAAAGGTAATTACATTGCGAACGAGATACGAAGCATGTATGTAGGCGATCTTGATTATTCTGCGAAGATGACTTAAATTGCTTAAGGGTGGTAGATGATGAAGCCTGCAGTGGCACGAGAAAGGTTGGGAGGCATGTAAGTTACATTCTCCTCGGCAAGTTGGTGTCGGGGACACAGTGAGGACTTCCAAAGGTGAAATTTTCTCAAAACCCGAGATCTGTGATACTTTTGTGCTCAAGGGAAGCATACGGATCCTCTTTTCAAAAATAAGAAGGAAGTGAGCACCTCCAGACCGATTACTCCACATGGACTTGTGGACCCGTAAATTGCGATCGTGGAGGAAGAAACTCATCTTTGTGGTGGTTGATGATTGCACCGAGTACACCTTGGCAATGTTCCGCCGTTCCAGGGCCCGGAAACATTCCTACCTTTGAGTCGTTTTGCGAATCAAATTCAAGTGAAGAACTGTTGCAACATTGCGGGGATCGGAGTGAACCATGGGCCCAGATTTGAAAATGCAAAATTTGAAGCCTTTTGTGTTGCCAAGGGAATCGGTCATAACTTCTCTTGCTCCCGAGGACCCCTTGTGAAAATGGAGTGGTTGAAAGAAAAAATAGAACACTCGGCCGATATTGCTAGAAACGATGTTGATAGATGGAGGAGGTGTATGATATCGTGCAGGCGGAAATTTGTCGGCTTACGGCTTGTTATGTTGTCAACGAGTGTTTAATCAGAGCCCTTTACTTGGAAAACTACTATGTTTCTTTGAACAAAAAAGAAGCGGAGTGGTGAACTACCTAAGGGTATTTGGGTGCAAGTGCTTTGTGTTGAATAATGGAAAGGATAACCTAGGAAAATTCGATCCCAAAAGTGATGAAGATTTTTACGGGCTACTCTTTAAAAAAGCAAAGCATACGGAGTCTACAATAAACGGACTCGGTGTGTTGAAGAAAGCATCCATTAATCATCTTTGACGAAAATGGGAAGATGAAGAATCCTTTTGAAGAAATGAATGCGGATGGTTTGGAAGAACTACGGGCGGCACGAGAAAGGCCGGAGTCAATCGGGATACATCTCTGGAGAACATGAAGCGTAAACCAAATAACTCATTGCGAGATGATTCTCGAGATCATTCATGATGAAGCAACGAATCACTCCGGCGAATGACTTACGGAAAGACGTCTTTGCTGAAGGCAACGGAGGAGGACTGGTTCGGATGCAGGAGAGTCGTCTGTGAGAGGATCATTGGAAACACAAAGTCCTCTCACCCTCTTGACAACTTGATGTCTCCCACTGGACTCGGGCATGCGGACCGGATCCAAGGCTCGAAACACTTTTGCTTCGTAGGCCTTCATATCACAAATTGAGCCTAAAAACATCAAGGAGGCTCACGAAGGATATTGAATGGGTCAATGCAATGCGAGGAAGAAATTGCATCGGTTTGAAAAACGAGTCCTTTGGTTCCCGAAGCCATCGACGGGCATTATTAGGTTGAGTGGGTCTTCGAGGGAACAAGTTGAATGAACGGGATTCTTGTCAGAAATAAGGCAAGATTGGTGGTTCAAGGATATAATCAGGGGAAGAAGGAATTGACTATGATGAAACCTTTGCTCATTAGCGAGGATGGAAATTTGTCATGCTAATTGCATTCGCTTCTTTCATGGAGTTCAAGTTATTTCAAATGGATGTGAAAAGTGCCTTCTTAAATGGGTAGCAAGGAAGAAGTGTATGTGAGGCAACCCCCGGAGTTTTGAAGACATTGATAGACCTCATCATGTGTACAAGCTAGACAAGGCATTGTATGGATTGAAGCGAGGCACACAGAGCTTGGTATGAAAGATTATCTAAATTTCTTCTTGATAATGGATTTAAGAGAGGAAGAATTGATAACACTCTCTTTCTCAAAACAAGAGGAGAAATTTACTCATTGTTCAAGTGTATGTTGATGATATTGTCTTTGGAGCCACACTTGATTCAGCGTGTGAGGATTTGCAAGGCTTATGGGAAGTGAATTTGAGATGAGCATGATGGGAGAGCTCATGTGCTTCCTAGGCCTGCAAGGTCGCCAGACGGAAGGCTGGAACCTCAATTTGTCGGCGAAGTACATCAAGGATTTGCTCACGATTCCATATGGAGCATGCTAAACCAATTGACACTTTCCATGGAAATCTTGCCTCCAAGCCCCGGACAATGATGAACACGGTCCACGATTGGAATGAAACCATGTACGGAGAGCATCATTAGTTTCACTCCTTTACTTGGCGACGGCGGGCCGAATATTGTGTATTTAGCGTGGGAATGTGCTCGCTTCCAAGCTTGTCCCGAGGAATCTCATTTGAAAATTGCTAAGAATTCTCGAGATATCTAAAGGGGACTTGATTTGGTCCTTTTCTATCCATCCCAGGAGGATCATTTGACCTTGTTAGCTACTCACGATCGGCTATCTTTGGGTACTTGGTTGACGGAAAAGTACATCAGGAATGGCTCATTTTCTAGGTCCTCACTAATCTCTTAGGGATCAAGAAAATAAAATTGGTAACACTCTCAGCAGTGGCAGAATATGTAGGCTGGCATTTGCCTCATGTTGTGCTCAACTCTTGTGGATCGGACAACAAGCTAGGTGGAGGATTTTGGAGTTACATTCCCGAGTGTATGCCTTTGATGTGTGATAATACGAGTGCTGAATATGGCTAAGAATCCCGATTACAACATAAGCGAACCAAACACATTGACATCGAGAGCATCACTTTCTAGGGACGTGTTGAGAAGGGAAATATTCGTGTAGAATTTCTATGAGCAGAAGATCAAATTGCGAGATATCTTTACTAAAGCTCTTAACGAGGGGATCAATTCGAGAAAAAAACGGATTAAAAAGTTTGGGTTTGATTAAATTGAACTAATTCTTTTTCTCCTTAAAGTTTTGACTCTTGTATTGGTTATGATCGGAGATACGGGTATCCTTGATAGTGTGTTAACGTGCGTCTAACTCGATTCTATACCTCCCGAGTATACGCATAGTAGGATTGAGGCGAAATTTGAAAAATTGACAAGATAGGGACCTTGCAAGGGACCCGGGTCCTGCAGTCGATAATGCGTTTTCACTTATAAACATAGCGTGAGAATATTACGAGAAGCTGCTCTTCCCGCCCTTTCTCATCAGGTTCAGGTCATAAAGTAACTCTCCCCCTTGCCCACAGTCCAAAGGTGCTTTGATTAGACGTGATTTAACCCCTCATTAAAGACCCTTCACCCATCATCTTCTTCTCCTTCTTAAAAAGTTTCTCTGCCAAATACACTCCTCACACTTCTCTCTTTACCCCTTCTCTGCAGTTCGAATCACAAAAAACCCCTCCATTTTCTCAAAAATTATTATGTCTTCCTCTTTCTCTACCTCGACATCATCACAAACGAGTTGGTTTCTCGCGGCTGACCGAGGGGAACGAGGAGAATATACATCACTCCGTTTGTAAACCGCTTTCTCCACCTACGTGCTCGCCTTTCCTCCAATCGTTGATCTTAACATTGCTGCTTTTCCGGTAACTACGAGCCATCGGGACCCTCAGCGTCAACGAGCGGTCTCGAAAACCCCCTTTCACCCACTCCTCTTGCAACCCTTCCTCCTCGTGTAGTGTCTCCCTCTCTCTTTCAAATCGAGAAACCCTCTTAGAGCGGACCTATGGTGGGGAAGCCCTACACTAAAGGATAATCTTCACGAGGCAAGGCTCCCTGTTTCTCAACCCCCTGTGTCACACATCCCCGGAAGCCAAACCCTCTTCCAAGAATGCTTTTGACACGATCACACTCGGCATCTTCTCCTACGCTACTCTCCTCAGTGTGTGTTGCATCATCCCCAAAATGGGATGGAACTCCCCAAAGGCTTGAATACTCTGATCTTCTTTGGTGAACGGGAGAGTGAGGAGAATGCGGATGACGAACGCTTTCTGGAAAGTAAGAAAAGTAAATGCTGTCTTTGGACCAAATCCAGGGCGAGGTTCGTCTCTTCCTGGAGAGGCTTCTACACAAAAACTCATGGTAGTGCTGAAGAAGCGAGCCGGGGCCGAAGCAAAGAGAAAACTTAGAAAGAGAGTGGTGGTTGATGAAGAAGAGGTGCGGCGCTGATGTTGTGGTTGATGCGGAGGAAGTGATGAGACTCTCTTATTCTACGATGTTCCAGACAAAGCACCACGGCCTAAGCCTAAGCAGGCAAGAGAAAAGCTGCTTGTCCTCAAGAAGGAAAAAGCAAAAAGAAAAGCCCACTCCCGGTAGCCCGAGATGAAGTGACGGCTCACCGATGTATCTTCCTCTTCATCTCCGAGAAAAAGCTCTCGCACCAAGAGAAGTGGTGCCTCCTCCGGGGAAGGCGAGATGATTTCTCGGGGTTGTCCCAGGAGGCCGGGCGGCGGATTTTTTAAAGAGTCGAAAGGGTGTTGAGGAAGAAGTTTTGATCGTCGACATTTGTGATATGGCGCGCCAGCGGGGCTAGTGGAGATGGTCACCTTTCAAAGTGGAGACACTGTTTGTTCCTCCGATCCAGGCCATATGTGAGTGAGGTAAGAGAGTTTTATCATGAGTTGGAATTTCTTGAAAATGGTACCCCGAGATCTTTAGCAAGGTGAGCGGAGTCACATTCATGCTAAATGAGCAAGTGCTCAGTACCATCCTCCAGGTACCCGAGAGAGGAATTAGGTCGGTTGTTGGCGAATGTGCTCAAGAAAATTTATCTCTTTAGTTGCGAGCTTGGGAGGCGCCGCAGGGGAGAGGGTGTTCGAAACAAATGAAAGGTGAATATCGATTGGTGTTCGAGTTTGTCAACAAAGTTCTTCTCCCGAAGAATTTGAAAAAAGAAGGGCATTGCGGGGAATTCTTGATTTATTCGATGGAACTCTTAGCACTTTCGACCCGTAAGCCTCAGTGTGATGATCGATCACATATACAAGATAATGCACGTCAAGAATGGGAAGCATGGCACGGCTTATGGATTCTGTTTGAGCGAGGGTGTTTGAATTCTTTGGAGTTGAATGTGGGCTAGGGATTGTTGGCACGAAGAAAGCGAGATGTTTACTCTTACGACCAGAAAGAATGTGAATGCGTGATGCGTCGGGGAGGTGTAAAAGAGCCGGTCGTTAATTTCGGACTTGATTGCCCGCAGAAGTCCCTTCTTTGAGATGAGAAAGGCTCCATGCTGCACAGCATGCAAAGGAGAAATTTGAGATCGTTCTCTGAAGGCGCACCAGTGGAGGAACACAGTGTCTACGCCTGCCCGGGGGAGGAAAATGCGGCACTTCTTGGTATCTTGCCCGAAAGGAGGCTGAACTTGTGCGACTCAAGGCACCGAGTGAGAGCGAGTCCCTCCGAGTGAAGTCAAGGATTTGACTAAGAAACTTCTCTCTGCCCGCCAAACCTTTAACGTCGCATCTCGCTCCTCTCACCTGGCTGTCGGCTCCAAATGATGTCTACAGTGTTCTCCTTCTACGATCCTTAAGCTGTTCTTCTAACTTACCTCACTTTTGTTTTCCCTAATGACGATTCTTGTAATATTCTCTCTTGTTGTGATTAAGTGTTAATGTAATGCTTACCTACTTGAATGGATGCAGTTTGTTGCCTTTGTTTCTGTATTTATTTTCTATTTCCTTATTCATTCATGTTAGTGTTGCAGTGGCCATGAGTTAACGTTATCTTTGCCTCACAGTGTAGGTTTCTTGTTTTTTATTTTTTATGATGCCAAAGGGGAAGATACTCTCGACGGGGGAAGAAATGATGAATGTTTTTGAGACGAGGAAGCAAATGATGGAAGTATGGTGATAGGGGAATACACTTGTGAGTACGTTACGTAAACTATGCAAAAAGAAGGATGGAAGGTTGTCATCATCAAAAAGGGGAAATTGTTAGATTGTTGGTTTTAATGATGACAACCTCATGCAGGGACTTGATCCCTAATCTTTAGTATAATTCAAATTTTCAGTGGGCGGGAAAACACTTTACGGTGTAAGTTACTTTATGGCGATGTGTTGGTGAAAGCGAGGGCGCAGCGGTGCGGCATGGAAGCATTACAGCAGGCTAAGCATAGTAGGTCATATGTACTTGACCAATGAGAAAGCTTTCTTGTTGAGGTGAACAAGACTCTCTTTTACCCATTGGACAAAAGAGTTGAACCAGTATAAATAGGAGGAAGCTAACAAGCCATTCATTCGGGGAAAAAAATAGACTTTGACCTCTTGCTTCTTCTTCTTTCCAAAAGCGGCCATTGTCTCTTTGTTCCAAAGCAAGATTCGAAGATGCGAGCTCAAGTTGAGAGTACATGATACTTGAAGAAGAAGTGCCTTTGGGAAATAGATAGAAAACTTTGTCTTTTGTACAAGTTGTTTTCTTTTCAAGGACATTTTGTGTTTACGTCGACTAGGGTTAGTTGGCATTTCGGCTAGAGTTAGCCTTGTATTTGATTGAGTTTTAGGTGAAGTAGATGCCATTGTTGTCATAGTTTGATCTTGTAATAGAGTTGTTACAAGTCGGAGATTAGGAGGTTAATCTCTTAGTTTGTGCTAGAGTACGCCCAGCATTTATTTGCTCGGATCTAGTAGTGGAGTTTGAGAAATCTACGAGGTAGGTCGTAGTTTCTGCTCCTGCGAGCGGAGGTTTCGTAAATATCGTGTGTCGTCTCTCTTCTTGCTTTATTTACTTGTATACGTATCCTTTGCTTGTGTAACACGATAGAGGACCGAGTTCGCCAGTACGGTGGTAAAACCCATACAACTTCTCATCACTACTCTCCTTCTTAGTAAGTCCTCAAGCGCCCATGATTTACGATTGGTAATGTTTCCGGCATAAATTAGATATAATTAATGTTATTTCTGCTCATAAATGTAGATCTATTAGGTTTTTTGATCCATAATGATAAGTGCCATACGAGAAGTCTATCAATGAATTTGGCAAGCTTCTCTTAGGATTAGAAAGATGGACTCGGCTCCCCTCTAATTAGATAACTATCCAGTTTGTCACATGGACTTCTCTTTCCCTAAGTGTCCTTGAAAATTGAGGGCCAATAATTATTTAATCAAAAAATCATTTTAAACCATGGTTAAATTAAAATTAACTTTAAAGCATCTACAATTAGAAATTTGTTGAGGAAATTTCCTTATAATGGAAGAAGACTTTCTTTGCTTATTTATTTTATTTTCATGTTTTTTTAGTTATATTTATTTTTACTTTCTAAGTCTCAAAAATTAATTAATTTTCACTCCAAATCACAATCTCTGCAATACAAATTACACACTGTTATTTTCAATACTCTAGTTAAATTACATGTGTGTATGTTAATGATGATCATATTTTTTCTTTTATTTTTCAATTAAGCAAAAGCGAAAAAATTAAACAAATACTGGTTTAAAATGGTTTTAACTTGAAAATTAAATAAAAGTGAAATTAGAGATAAGCCAGAAAGTTTAATTTTAATTTAATCATTATTTAAAATAGTTTTTGGTTAAATAATTATTGACCCATAGTTTTTAAGTGGACGGGCGCGAGGGAAGAGAGAAGTTCCTTCAGACAAGGCTTGGATAGTTAATCCACTAGAGGAGCGAGTCGAAAGACAAAAAATTAAAAGAGGACTGAGAATCAATTAGTAATTCTTTTCCTGAATCCTCAATATGTGATGAGGAAAGAGTGTCAATTTTTACTTACACTCTAGAGTGACCTTCAAATCAGGATAACCAGCTTTCCAAACTTGTTATATTTCATAAAAGTAGTATTAATTGTTATTAGTACTTCTACCTAACGGGACTTGAACATGCACCTGTAAAGAATGGAAAAGTGTATGTAATGTAAGGTATTGACCATCCCAGGACCTTAATTTAGGGTACTATTTCTATTTGACTTGCAATTTGTTATTAAAATAAAACTATGCTTAAAAATCTCTTCTTCTTTTTGTTTGCAATGTAAACTAAAACTAAAGTGATTTTATGTAGCCAGATCATGTACCTATAGGTATCTAAAAGACAAGGGAGATACCTTTTAGATCGGTGCACATTAACACAATAAACTTGTCATTCTTCCTGAACATTAAGGAACACCACAGTAAATTCTTGGATGTCATTGAGGCAGGTTAGCAAACCAAGGTCCTACGCCACCCTTAGGTGATGAACCTCTCTTTGTTGCATATCTCTTGAAAATGGATTAGTCCAACGTGATTCGAGCATCTCTGCTTTCTCAAGCATTGGGATTGAGAATGAGATTTCTACATACGCTGAAACAATAATACGTAGCGTGTAGAACCAACATGTGTATCTTGTGCACAAATTAGAAACACCACACATATGTTAAGTTTTGAGGAATTATGGACCAATTTACTCTCTCACACGCACGTCGGCACTACGATTTTACCAATTTTCACGTCTCCCGGGAGTATCCGCGCTGTTGCCACGGGCGGAACTAATGCGGTAACTATGTTCATAGCCTTATCAATTTGACCTCCAAAAATTTTGTGAAGAAATTTCCGAGATGATTTTAACATTTAATGACCACATTTCACTTCAATTGCCATTACGCTATTAGAAAAACTAATAAGTGGAGAAGGTAAAGGGTTATAATTAAAAGGAGCAATCTAGTCAATAGTAGAAGAAAAACCATTTTGTTGCACAACACTGCATGGCGAGCACTTTTGTGAAAGTTCTCGAGAAATTGAATGGAAGTTTCTACAATTCAAGCTATAATTAAAAGCAATTATACACGTGCACATTGACACTGAAACTTCAAAGCGAGAACCTTCTTCTTTAAGTGTTGTAGTTGGTAACTTAACATTGTTTGTCCTAAGGTTATTGATTTCTTCTCTGAGGCTATTGAACCAATTGCTTTCCGGTTATCGAGCCAAAATTTCCTAGGAAATGGCTGTTACGGAAATGATTATATTCTTACTGACCAAGAATTAAGACAATATTACAAAAAGTAGTTTGTGAATCTTTTGGAGAAAACATTTAGGCTACATAAGGCGGTAGACTTTATAGTTATTCTACATTGTGAGAGTGCTTAGTAAGAGTAACGGGCAAAACTAGATGGAATTGGGAGCAGTGAATATTGTTACTCTCTAACTCATTAATTATTTTTGATGTTGAAAGTTAGGACATGCCACTCAATAACCTTTGTTCTCTAGGCTATCCAATCACATGGACATCAAAGAGTGAATGCAACAAATGGTAGGCCCTAGATGCACACGAACATTACCATAACAACGTGCGGAAAAATGAAAAGAAGAAACTAAGGTCGGGAAATACATTGCAGACGAGAACCCCAAAGTAATGATGCTAATAATAATTCATTAGATTTTTGTGAATTGTGCCAGCGGTATAAGAAAGCGGCTGAAAGAAATTACCTGAAGACCCGAGACCATCCTTTCATGATATCGATGTCTACTGCTAGTAGACTCATTGATCCAAGCAATGAAGATCCTCACAGGTTCTTGTCCTTTGTCAAGAAAGACTTGGAAGCATACTACTTTCCATAATCTAATCCGAATCTGATTCATTGTCTACGATCCGGAGCGGTATAAATATATCATTGTGGTGGTCATAGGTTCCAATAGTGTAACAATCAACAGACGAATGTGCCACGCTAACCTTGAGTAGATGTTTAACTCCCGGAAAAAACACTGAAGTGTCAAGTCCCTCTTCACCGTCATTTTGATACGGGGAAAAATATCGGGGGCATTCCCGTTCGATTTCATTTGATGAATGAAGGGGTTGCTCACGCCAATCCAGTGATTAAAATCGCCTTACTGTATAAGAAAGCGATTAAGTAGTGTTCTCTTTCGTTCCCTATGATAACTCTCAACTTCCATCGGGCTGTAACCATGCGGTGCTTGGGTCCCACCAAACAAAGTTAATTGCTCATGGCATTGGGGTGTCATGATTGGATTATGAGGTGATTTAACCCATTCTACAAGATAAGGGTCGGATGGATCTTTGGGCATGACAAGATTTTGGAAGATTAATTTTTCTTGTGCATCACCTCAGGTATAAAGTATAGTGGTGTACCATCTTGGAGAATTGTGGCAGAACGACCCGGCCCTTAGTGTCATATGGCTCTGAAGGAAAAGTACCAGGAGGATGAAGAGTCCGGTTGACAAAATTCGATTGAAGTAGAATGACCCCACACAATATCTCCCCTGCTTTGCACTTCTACGATTATATTGGTAAAATAAATGGTATATTCCTTTGGTAGATCATCGATCTGCCGAGTTTTAATTTAGTGAATTTACAAATACTTCATATTACAACCACAAATCATCTACTAGAGGTCCACGATTAGACAAAAACGTACCATTAGGATCGTGAATCGGGCGAGGTATTACTATAAGATGCGTTTCAAGGGTAGCCAATCATCGGCCTCTTTCTCGGCGGAGTCTCGGCGGTGTATCAAGCTGTTAAAATCGTAGAAAAAGATTACGATATTTGTTTGAATTGAAACTCCAAGAAAATTTTCAAGCGCCTCCAAAGCTTCAACTAAACAAATAATTTGATTGATCAACGAATCGAAATCCAAGTTGGAAAATTTATTAATATTAATGGGATATAGCAGGGGAAATGACACCGCTTTATTGTTGGAGACACTAAATTTAAAGAATTAAAAATATCAAGTGTATATTTAAAGAATTATTTTTATTAGTTTAAAGAATTAAAATTATTAAATATATATTTAAGATATTATTTTTTAATCTATCCTTAAAATAGAAGTGATCATTTATCATTTTCTCTAACACACCATTTCTATTTCAAATATTGAATTTGTCAAGTCACTAATTATATTAAGCAATTAAGCAATTAAATTTATTCAACTCCTATGGAGATTGATAATTCCCGAAAATTTGAATTTTTCCTCAGAGAGGAAATAAATGAACAAAACTGACAAGACACCTTATTTTGTTAACTTCTTCTCTAAGTAAATTTATTGATTAATAGAGTATAATTATTTCATTGACGAGGGCCACTAATATATATATATATATATATATATATATATATCATGTTTTTTTTAGTTTTTAATTTGTTTATTTATTTTGGTAAAAGGTTTTTTTATTAATGTTTTATTTGTATTTTTTTAATTTTAAATATTTTTTTCTATTCATTTATTTAATTATTATTATTTAATTACTAATGTGGCATGCTTCTAAAGCCATCATTTTTATTTAATTTTTCTAATTTTTAAAACATTTTTATTTTAAATAATTTTTTTTTCTCATTTATTTAATTAATTCAATTAAACGTAGATATTCAATTTAATAAAACCCAGTGATATCTAAATCAACCCACACAACAGCATCCTCTTAATGCTAATTAAGTATAATTAATACACCGAATACTCATTTAATTATAATTATTCAAATATACCTTATAAGTTTTTTTTCATGTTATGTTACTAATTCTTTTGATTACTATAAATATTAAAGCAAATGTATTCCACTGTGTAACATTCTTCCCTTTTCATTTATTTTCTTCCTATTATTATTTTGCTTCTTTTTAATATGAAACTCTTTTCACAAAGAAGCTTCTTTCATTTATATTATTTTTCATTAGTGGTGTTTATGCCACAAATACTGAGTATATTTGATATAATTAATAAACATATAGTTTTATAAATGGTTGGTGTAGGGTAAAGAATCTTATGTATGTTGGTAAAGTATGAAATGAGAAATTGATAAGGGTTTTAAGCCTGAGATATTGTCGCCCATAACATGATGCTGGAAAGGTTGTTAAAGTTTAAAAAAAAAGTCTGATGCGATCAAGTTGTTTGAGGTTATGAAAGCAAGGGTTTGTCACCTAATAAAAGAAGTTGCCTATCTTGATCCGGGATTTATGTAAGAAGTATAAGATGGATGAAGCAGTTGCTGGTCTTGAGGAAATGTTTAGTTCTGGATGTGAGGCAAATACTGCAATTTTTACCTGTTTGGTAACAGGCTTTGGAAATCAAAGGAGGATGGATATATAAAGTCCTTGCATTACTAAGGAGATGAAGGAAAAAGGATGCTTCTGCTTATATATGTTTGGTAATTTTTATTTGTTAGGAAGTAGGGCAGACATATGGCCTTATTTATGAGAAATATTGATCAATTTAAGTTTGAAGAATACGCTTTTATTTTTGCCATATCAAATTATGTTGCTGTATTTATTTGTTCAAGTTTATGCGTAGTTATAATGAGAATTTATATCAATTTTGTTAATATATTTGTTTGTTGCAAGTTTGTATGTAGTTATAATGTGAATTCAAATGTAATGTTTTTATTTGTAATTTTCTAATTTAAATTTTAGAACAATTGTATCAATTTCATAATGAATTATTTTTCATTATATATATATATAAAAAAATTTTTTATATTTTTTAATAATATTGATAATTATCTTTAAAAAATATAATTATTTCTTTTCAAAATAATTGATATGAATAAAAAGAAAACAGCAAAAAACAATTCAACTTCCTCACACTTGCTATAAATTCTTTGATTTTGATTAATTGATTACTCAAGAAAGGACAACAACTTCTGATTATTTAAAAGGGTATAAATATGACAAAGAAAAGGAAAAATAATTTGTGTGTATATATATTAGCTCATATATTTTTGATAAATATCTAAATTTATTTAAGACTGAAGTTATATATGCATAAATTAAGATAAATTAAATCATAAATTCTTTAAAACTTATTTTTTTTTGTTGATATTTTGGATGATGAACTAAACTTTGGAATAGTAACTAACATCACTTGAACCGCAATAATAAGTCAGAATTATATTTATTTAATATGGAAGAGGATGAAATTTTTGACGCTTTTATTTTCTAAATTTATATGTTATTTTGCTTAACTATTTTTTATTTTTAAGAAAGTGCAAAAGAAATAAAAATATAGAAAAGAAAAATACAAATTTGAAAAGATCTTTTGAAATTATAAAAAAATCACTAAAAAAATTCTATCAATAATAACTCTTGAAAAAAATATATTGAACTTTTTTCATTAATTGTTGAATATGACTTTTACAATCTAAAAAAATAGTAAGCAAGAAGATGAAGATAAAAAAAATTATACTTAATATTAATTATAAAGTGATTTTTGATTTAATTATTTTAAATATAACACATAAATCATTAAAAGTATAATAAAAAGTCAATAAAGAAATTTAATATTTGAAAATTTCTGTAAGAATTAGTAAAGGAAGAATAGAAAGTTGACTTAGCTTGGTTATTTAGGAAAAAAAGAAAATTAATAGTTTTTAAATTTTTGAAGAAATTATAGAAAAAGAAAAAACATAAAAAAAATAAAAAAAATAAAAAAAATAAAAAAAATAAAAAGTAAAGAAATGAAAAGGAAAAATAGAAAAGATGAACCACAAAACAAGATTGGAACGAATATAAAGAAGGGATAGAATCATATGAGAGAAAATTATACCCCCCAAAAAGGATAAAAGGATAAATGAACAAGAAAAAATACCAAAAAAGAAAGGTAAAATTACATTTTAAGTAAAAAAGGTATTAGGATTTAGGTAATAAGAATATAATTTGATGAATTTTTTTTTCTTTTGGTAGTTTTTCTTCGTTAAAATTTGAAAATAAAGTTTTTAAGATATTCACTATAAAATTTTAAGATAATAATTAAAATGGATGGATCAAAATTATATATTTTTTTTATTTTTTTTATTTTTTTTAGTTTTTCTGTTTTTTTAAAAAAAAAGTGGACTAAAATGTTTTTACTTAATCATTTAGTTGATAAAAAATAGTTTTGAAAAAATATAATTATATTATAATAGTGTCAATTTTAAAATTTCGACTTTAAAAAAAAATTATATTATCAATCTCACCACGTAAAGTGCGGTGCTGGCTTCATCCCTTAAAAAAAAGATAACTTTATCCCCACGCTGTTTAAACCAAACTAATACATGCATACTATGTGTTTGGATATATTAACTTTTTTAGTTAATTCTGATTAATAAACAAATATTTTTGTTTTATTAAATTATTTAATCGCAATAAGTTATATTAATTTAGTATAAATATGTTAATAAATTTTTTATCATGAAAAGATATGTACTAGTAGTACTCATAATTTGCATGTTACAGTTTGAGCTTAATAAATTACATTTTTATTGTTACTGCTTTTTGTACAAAGAATATATTCTACTAATTAGCAATTGTAGTGATCTCAAACAAATGAGTTATACCAATTCATTAAAGAAAGAAAAAGTTTATGCGATTCACGTCATTTGAAAAGTTACATCTTTCTTTTGAAAAGACAAAATAAATATTTATATGAAAAACAAAAATAAAAGACTAAAATAAAGCCCGACTTTTTTAATCACGGAGGTAGCACATCACTTCCTTATGAAATAGAATTGGTATTATACTCTTTGTAAAATTCAAGTTGATTAGAATATGTATCGATAATATTATGAGATGAATAACAAACAATTCAGCGATCGGGGGCGGGTGGTATTATACTCTTTTCAATTCAATGTTGATCGAAAGCACCGCTCGAGATGTGCTCGTGTCCGTCTCACCCAGATAGCTACGAAAAATCATATTCTTGGAGATTTTGATTATGTATCAATAATATTATGAGATGAATAACAAGTAAACCCACCTGAGAATAGAAAAAGTCAAAACTTCAACAATTGATCATTCAATCCAAAAATATGTATCATTCAAACAAATCAGAATTTTTGAAAACTATATATATGCATAATTAAGTTGGTAAGATAAAATTCGATCAACTCTAAAGAAATAAAATAAAAAAATAATTAGGGCAAAATTATAAAGAAAATTCTCACCTGAATCTAGTTTGAAATAGTTACGGAAAATTTATAGAAAACTTTTGCGGTGATAACATAAAGTTAAGCTCTTTAAATAACAAGAAAATTTTAGAAATTATTGTCTTAGACATGGAGAGGCGGGGATTATTTTTTTATAAATTAATACAAATTAATTGCATTAATTATAGGTGAAGGAGAAAAGATTAACAATAATATATAAAGCATAAAAACTCAAAAAATTGAATATAGTAGGATTTGATATGTATTTAAATATTAGATTAAATAGATAATTATTACTATAATTAAAACATACTATGAAATTTAATTTACAAAAAAAATATAATAAATTAAATAACTAATAAAAAATCTGTGAAAAGAAAACAAATAACTATCAAAAAATTTTAAAATAAATAAATCCACATTCATGAATTTAAAATTTATCCAAACTTCGTCAAATATATATATATATATATATATATATATATATATATATATATATATAATTTAATTTTAATTAAATTACATGTTTTTTTTGTTTTTTTAAAAAATTAAGAAAAAGCAGACCCACGTCCTTTTTTAAAATTGCTCAAAACTATAATTAATACACTTTAAAACATGTAATTAATTAAGATATTTAGTTATTAAGTTTGTGTAAAGAATTTATATTTTGAATATGTCGTGTGTTGTTCTTTGACGATATATAACAAAGGTTTTATTGAAGAACAAGAAAGAAAAAGAATCAAAGGCTAAGCTGTAGAGTTACATAAGAGAATAGAAAGACAATAATCTAGAATGGGGAAGGGTGCCTATAAATAGGCATAAGACTACCTAAAACCTAAGGCCCATCTGTAACAATTATATGGAGCTAACAATAATATGGGCTAACATTCCCCCTCAAACTCATATTGCGGCCGGTAATAAGCATTGAGGATTTGTCACACAGAAAACGAAAGCCAGGGACGCCGGCGAGCCCAGCCCGTAAAAGGTCGGCCCGATACGCAAGGGCGATGGAACAAAAGGAAGCGATATGGTCAGGAGCTGGAGATGATGACGAGTGACAATCAATCTCAATATTAGCCGTCCGCTCATGAAAAGCGATCTCTTTGCAATTTGCATCGCACTCTTGTTATCACGATGTAGAGAGGTAGAGCGGAGAAATGTGAACCCCCGTATACGCAAGAAGCCGGCGTAACCCGAACAATCTCACATGTAGTCAGCGTCATACGATACTCGGCCTCAGGTGGGAGATCTAGAGACAACATCTTGTTTCTTACTCTTCCATGATATCGAAATCTCCAAAGAACACCGCAAGCCGATGGTTTATTTGCGATCATTACGTCGCCATCCCAATCAGCGTCACTATAGGCTGCCTTCGAGAGATGGCGTCTAGGGAAGCAAGAGGTTACGGCTGGGTGCCACGAAGATATCTCAAAATACGTACGGCTCCCGGTGAACTGAAGTAAGGCTTGATAACAAGCGGCTAACAACGTGAGCGCATGGTATATCGGACGATAACGGTAAGATACACCAAGCTACCTACAACAATGGAGTAAAGACTCGAATCTGTTAACAAAACACCATCAACAGGAAGAGTAGTGCATTGGTTTCAAGTGGAGTATGCGATCTTGTTGTCAGAAAGGCGCGCCGTTTAAACAAATCGAGATATATACTTAGTACGAGAGAGAAGATATCCTTTCTTAGGCGGAACCGCACCAGTACCCAAAAAATAACGTAGAGGCCCAAGTCCTTCATGGCAAACCGATGAGCCAAATCTGCTTCAATGACTCAATACCATCATGATCATCACAGTTATAACCCATATCATCTACATATAAAGGACAAAAGAATTCGCCTGCACTCGTACTTCTAACAAACAACTTATTATGATATGGTTACTCGGGACAAAGCCAAGGGAAGTAATCACGGTGGAGGAATTTCTCAAACCAAGCAGAGGGCTTGCTTGAGACCATATAGAGCTTTCAATGACAAACTTCACCGGCTAGTGATTACACGTGGAGGAGTCATATACACTTCCTCATGGAATCACCATTCGGAAATGCATTCTTGACATCCATTTGAGAAATATCTTCCCGCGTCGAGCGGATGCAACGGCTTGATCATAGTGCGAACGGTCGTCATCTTTGTCACCAGGGGCAAGGTCTCCTCATAGTCCATACCATATTTTTGTGAGTATCCCTTTGCCACAAGTCTAGCCTTGTATCGCTCAGCAGAGACCCGTCGGAGCTTTGTTTTTATCTTATACACCACTCAAACCAATGTATATTTACGGTGGGGAGAGGCCAACAAATCGCTTATATCAGGTGACAAAAGCGTGATTTCTCAACCATAACCACCCAAAAGAGATGAACAAGCCTACCTATAGGACTCGGGTCGGACAATTGATGTATGTTTGTAATAAAGAAGTAAATGGGGGTGAGTAGGCGGAATAAGCAAAATCGAGTAGTTTGGTGGACTTACTCGACGAGTAGACCTCGCCTCGAGAGGTGGTGGATCTCCGGTCTCAGGGATGCGAGACAGGCGGGGTTGGAAGCCTTTGTCGGGCGGCTTGCAATCGGGTGGCACGGTTGAATCGCCGGAGCACACATTATTACGTGCCAAATGGATCGATACTCACGAAGATCGACTTAGTAACATCATGGGATTTAGAGGCTGGAATTGAATAGAAAGGAATATTCTCAAAAAGGTGACATGCTAGTGAACATATAATTTACATTTGTGAGATCATAGCGGCGATAACGCTTTACTGTCAGCGTACCCCCAAAACACACATATAGCTGATTTTGGCTCCGGCTTGTTTCGTTCAAAATGAGGACGAGAAGGACAAAACAAGCCACATCAAGCTTCATGTCTGGAAATGTCCCAGCATGACCATATAATTTTGAAACGGGAGACACCACGAAGTGATACGGTAGGAATACGATTGATCGCATATACAACGGATTAGGGCTTGCTTCTCCCCAAAAATTAATAGGAACTCTGCCGAATAATAATGAGAAGCGTCTTTGTCTCAACAATATGACGATGTTTCCTTTCGGCAACACCGTTACGCTCAAACCATCTTTGTACAAGATGACGGTGTATGGTACCATCGAAGCGAAATGGCGAGTGAAATCATTGGAGGTATATTCACCTATAGTCACTTTGAAACACTTTATCACGGTCGAATGTTGCGCGTTTTAACAAGGGCTCACAGAATTACGCCATGCCAAAGGGAAGTCGGACTGCGCTTCATAAGATAAACCGGGTATCACAAGTATGATAAATACATAAACAAAACACCAATAGTTCGAACCACCTTAGTGGATGCGGTGATGGTCCCCGTACGTAGGAATGAATAATGTCAAAAGCAGGGTTGAATAAGACATCTTTTTATTAAGGTAAGGCAAAAAATTTTGCGATTTACAGCAACCCTACAAATCAAAAATATCTGAAGTGTTTAAATGACCCAAAGCACCGGTAGAGGCTAAAAAACGTAAACGTGACAACGATACATGTCCCAGCGGGAATGCGAAGATAAAGCTGCGATGAAAAAGGACTCAAGCGAAAAGAAGACAAATCAATCTTTGGAGGCTTGGCAAGTGAGAGACACTGCGAGACTCTCCGGTACATAGGTTCCCCAGCCTACGGCCCGATCCAATCACGCCTGAGTGTGTTGGTCACTGCCTGGCACCTGAAAGCGAATCGAAAAATATGACCAGTCTACCTGGCTTATTTGTGAGGCAAGATTAAAAGCAAGTTTAGGAATATAATAGACATCGAATAAGAAACAATGTGAAGTAATGCTTAGGCAGACACCTCGGCTGGCATAGATGTAGCAGCGGACATAACGAGTGGTGAAATGGATGACAAGGAACCAAAGATGACAGAACTGATGTGACATATGATGAGTCGCACGAATCGGGAAATCCCACAAAAAGATGAATACGATGTCTTGGAGGAAGTTTGGCCTAAATTGGATGTTGGCAATGGCGGTAAGTTGGATGCCAAAAAAGCTGGCATGCGAGCATTACGAACACGCAGGATCCAACGCGAGAAGGAGGCACGGTGCTAGACTCGGCATCTTGATGGTGCGCGTGGCTTGTGGAGGAGTACGAAAATTGATTGTCCATTCTTACATTTAATGACCAAACTTAGCCTTGTTGAGTAATACTTGGACGAGCCTTCCAATGATTTTTATGCTTGCAAAATGCACACTCATCAAACGCAACTTTAGGAGATGTAGCGATTGATTGGAAGTCTGTTTGAAGCGTTGTGGTGCAGGTTTGTCGGTGAAGCAGCAAACACGAGGGGGAAAGTAGTAAGTGTTTTGACCGCTTTATCGGTGAGACTTGATTACGAGTCTCTTCTGCAATCGATTCATGGACAGAAGCCCAGATCAAGCGTAGGGGACGAGATCGATGAAGGATTGTTCCACGCGGTCCTTCAAAATCATAGCGTAATGCCATCAAAAATTGAACCAAACGTTGTTCTTCCCTCCTATGCAATATACGGCGCGAAACCTTTCCAGTGCAGCGAGATTCGGTAAGGCGATTGATCCACAAATCGGGCATAGCGGTATAGAAATCTTGAATGCTTATAGCATTGCATTTGAAAGAAGCTTAGAATATCGTATTACGGTGAGTCTTACCTTCGCAAGAATTAGGCTGATGTACAGTCTCTCCAAGTGATCCCAGTTTCTTTTGTTGTGTCATATTTGTTGATTGCATCTCAAATTGGTGATTCTTGAGTTGTTAATCCAAGTAATAACCTTGGGTGCGGTTTCCATAAATCAATGCCAATGCAAAAGTTTCAGCCTTCTCATCATTAGGTTTGGATTTAACCCCAATAACATAGCCCCACATGTTCTTGCCACGAAGAAAATTCTTCGCTGACATAACTCAAATACGCATAATTTTTGCCATCTAATTAAGTGTTAATGGATTGGAGAGAATCATCCTTTGAAGCCATATTGACAAAAGCGAAGTGAATACGGCAGATAAGCAACCCCAAAACAACGATAAGAACAAAATACCCTAGTCAAAACCAAACCAAACCAACAACGCCGTCCAAATCAAACCAAACCAACAACGCGGCAACAATAGATCTAAACGGATTTATTTTAGCTCTTTGATGCCATGTTGATATATAATAACAAAGGTTTTATTGAAGAAAAAGAAAAGAAAGAATCAAAAGGCTAGGCGTAAGAAGTTACATAAGAGAATAGAAAGACAATAATCTAGAATGGGGAAGGGGGTGCCTATATATAGGCATAAGACTACCTAAAACCTAAGGCCCATGCACTTTAACAGTTATATTATGGGCTAACAATAAATGGGCTAACAGTCGCATAATAATATAAACATTAGGAGATTTATAGTGAAACTTGCAAAGTTCTTAATGATAACTTTTCTGTGACATGATTAACATTCAAAAAGGTACCATAATTAATTTTATCATATACTCCAAGACCCACAGATGACGCATTAATTCGTAAAAAGACATACTTAATTTCTAAATTGCAAGTAGAAAAATAATTTGTTATTAAAATAAAATTACTTATACTTTTCCTTGGAAAACACTTTTTTCTTTTGCAATGTAAAATCAAATCTAATTAAGGTAATTTTTGCATGCAACATATCATGTACCCGAGGCCTACATGTGATGAAATGAGGGGATACCTTTTTTTGTTCCACCGACCCATTAGCACAACAAACTCGTCATTCTTTACGAAAATTCTAAAAAATATTGCACTATATTATTCAATGTTATTTGATGCCAACACTGGCGCCAAAAAGGTCCTACACCAATATTGGCTGATGAACCACTTTGATTAGCTATTCCTTGTGGGTTGGTCAAGCTTGATTTCAGCGCTTTCTGCTGCCAATATTGTGTTTGGGATCACTTGTGAAGCCCTACGTCCGCTGCAAAAACGATAATAGTAGCACTATGGCTATTAAATAGAGGCTGAATTAACAAATAACCAAATTATTAATGTTGGAGTCCAAAGATTATTAAGGTTGAAATAAATTGAATTAAAAATGGGCTAAATATTGAATCATAATGTAACGTGCTTAATTTTTATCAAGTTTTAATTTCTTTATTTATTTATTTTATAATTGTTTAGTTATTTTTTTTCTTTTAATTATGAATTTACATAACATATCAAATCAAGAATATATATATTTTTTGACAAGATTTGTTATTGGACAATTTGAAATACATAATATCTCAATTTTAGATGTATTGAATTGGAGGGGTTAAAATGGGTTGAATAAACAAATAGACGGTCATTAACTTTGCTTAAATTTAAAGGATCATAGTTTTATGGGCTAATTTTTTCACCTCTATGTAACTTGTAGAACCATATGATCGGGGAAATTTCATTTGTGTTTTGAAGTATTCGATCTTGAATTTTATCTACTTAATTGATAACATTTTTAAAAATGACTTTAACTTGAAAAAAGAACTCTAGGAAGAATTTATGTTTCTCATGTGACATAAGTTTTAACGTTGTCTTATAAGCGGGACTTGTAGTGAGCTGAGCATGTTATTTTGTTTTGAAAATATTTTGAATGTTTGTCTTAGGGAAGAAAAATTATGCAAGGCAGAGACTATTTTTAAAAAAAATTGTTAAGCGTAACCAAAAATCCAAATCACTCTATCACTATGAAGTCTATAATTATTAAAATTTTCTTATGAGAGACAAATATTAAGACCAGCCCATCTTAAGGCCATTTCTAAACTTAATCAAAGCCAATGTAAAAGCGAAGCGAGTAAATTAACAAAATAACCATTTGTTGCAAAAACTTCATAATAAGTACTTTTGTGGAAGTTGTTAGCGGAAGAATTATACCTATGCAGCCAGTGATACCAGAAATTTCACGCTTTGAACCGACGCGTGAGTGTTATATTTTGTAACTCAACTTGGTTAGTCCTTAGGATTTTAATTTCTTCAAGCCATTGAACCAATTGCTTTCATCTCTATCGGCCAAATTTCCCTAGGAAGCATTGCAAGGACCAACAAGCCAAGCTTCATTCATCGGCATGCATACTAGGAACACTACTCCAAGATAATTCGTGCACACAAGATACATATCTTCCCTTTATTAATTTGATATAAATCGTGAGTGCGATTAAACTTTATAATTACTCAATAACTTTGTTCTTTGCATCATCCAAAGAATAAAAATAAAATAATAATAATAATAATAATAGTAAGAGTTGTGCCACCAGAAGTACTCGTTCTAATTTAGGAGATATAGTTTGACTTGCTAGTTGTCATGGGAGTTCATGAAAAAAATCAAAAAGCTTTTTGAAATTTATGATATTAAATATAATATAGTATTAAGGATCTTGTTTGGAAAATCAACATGTAATTGACATTGATGTAATTAATAGAGTAGTAATTACAGTATAGGAATTACAATGACACATTTGTTTGTCATGATGTAATTACAAGTGTATTATTTAGTTGCACAAACGTAGTTACGTAGTTAGAATTAATTTTAAAAATAAATGTTAATTATCAAAATTTAGTATTTGACAAATATGTCTTTATAAATAATATTAAATTAAGTAACAAATTAAATAATTAAAAATATTAAAAAAATCAAAAAAGATAAAAAAATTAAAAAAATTAAAAAAATTAAAAAAATTAAAAAAATTAAAAAAATTAAAAATATTTTTAAATTAAATTATTTTAATTTAATTAATTATAAAAACTAAAATTCATATATTTTAAGAACATCATAGAATGCATGTTTGAAAAAAATATTAATATTATAAACATAATATCATAAAATTATTCAAATATTTGACAAATAATAATCTATTAATTCTAACTAGAAAATGAATGGCATACAATATGAAATAACGAGTCAATACTACTAAAATAAATAAATTAGAATAATTATTGTTTGAAAGTAATAGTAGAAAAGTGAGTAGTTGCATTCTTGAACCTCTATAGTGTTAGTTTATTGTTTGTTCATCAATCTCCTTGTTTACTTATACAAAATTAGCATTAACACTATTAATAAATGCATTTATGATATAGCAGTCTTGCTTATTGTAAATATTTTTTTCACTTTTCAATATATAATTATTGAAAAGAGTATAGCATGAACTTTTGTACCCTGAAAAAAATTAAACTTTAATTATCAAACACCCCCCTCTACATATATATAATATAAATAGATAAAAACTCAAACATACATATATAAAAATATATAAAATATAGAATATAGAATATAATACGAAAAAGGATTATTACCTCTTCGCCAACTAATGTTATAGTTATTCATGTATATTTTATTTGTTCTCTTTTATACTCTTTTACTAATCCACCTCCAATTAAAAGACTTTTATTATACAATGAGAATCATATCGCCTTTATTAATTGACATAATTTTATTCAAGAATTTTTCAGATCCATTGCAATATTATCTAAAATAGATTGTGCACAAAAGTTATAATTATAATAATTTATAATTGTATAGAAAAAATTATTTTATGAGATGAAGAGATTACCTTTACTTGAATAAATGAAACTTGTGAATGTATGAGTAGATGATGAATGTCGGTTAACATAATATCAATATTAACTCAACTAAAGGAGATAATCTATGTTAAATTATTTTTGAATACAAACAATTTGACTGCATAAAAATTACTATTGTCTTCTTCAAATCCCACAACCAACGAAAAAAAAAATCATAATATGAAAAAAGAAGAAGATAGATTAACACGAAAACATACAAAGCTAGAGATTGAATCGGATGTATTGATGTAGAGTTGATGAATTAAATTATGCAATTATAAATCCTTTTATAGAAGTGGAAGAATTTATAATAAAAAAAATTTGAAAGTATAAAAATATTGAGACATTACTATTAAAAGGGGAAAAATATTTTTCAAAAAGGAAAAAAAATTGTGACTATGAAAAGGAAAAAAAACTTTTGTAAAAATATCATAACATTAAAAAGGAAAAAATAAAATAAAATTCCCAAATAACAAGGAATAAGAAAACTTTCGTGCAAGTGTGTGTTATTATTTATTTATTTTAGATTTACATTATAAATAGAGGAGTATGCCACGAAAAATGTAATATAATAAAATAAAGTAAGAAAATTAGTGACTATCAAAAGGAAATTGATGAAATTTTTTTAATTGCTTTTAGATTTACACCACAAATAGAGTTATGTCATAAATAGAAAATCTAATATGATGGTGGAAATAATTAAAAATAATAATTTTATAGAAATAGTAAATGACAATTTTATCTATTGCGATGTCTTTTAATGAAGGGCAAAACGTTCTATCAACATTTATAATATAGATTACAATATTGTAATTTGTGTCTAGAATTGTAAATTCTCTAAACAGAAAATGCAATTAGACTAGAAAACTTACCATTAGGATCTGTGAATCCAACGACATGTCATTTTATTCTCAGTTCACCAACATTACAAGTCAATGACAGATTCATTGATCGAACATAAATCTATAAAAATAAAAATATTTTTAATTTTTTTAATTTTTTGTTTTTTTATAAAATAAATTATAATTCTGAAAAAAGAATTAATAAGCCTGTCAAGAATGTACCATTCATCAATTCTTGAGAGGTTGAAAATGATAAGCAGAAGAAGAAGATATTTGATTAGTACAATATTATTGGATCAATTATTGGCAAGAAACTTTACTTTCTTTTTCTTAGTGCAAATATTGCATATTAACTAAAGAAGGTATATATCATGCTCTCTCTTGTGCAGGTCAAAATATTATATTTACAAATCAAAATAATATATATATATTATTCCTATTAATGGGAAATAATTCATTCCAACTAATCCCATAATATAATATATTCCAATTTCCAACCAAACCAAGACTTCCTTGTATCTTATACAAGTCAAAATAATATATTCCAACTTGTTTGTTTAAATTTAATGAGTGAAAATCGTCTACATTCCTAATTTTCATGGCGCAGGATTTTAATTCTTCACTTATTTCATTAAGTATATACAGCAAGTTGTTAGGTGGCTAAAAAACACCATGATTATTAGGTAGCTAAATTAAAAATGAAACCTAGGAATGATCTTTTACACAGTAAATCCACAATATAATAATTTACTATCACATTATTCTTTTTCTTATTATTAAATTAAAACGAATTATTATATCATATAAGACTATTTTAAATAAACATTACTTTATAAACGAACTACTCTCTAATTTTCGTCACGTTTTTCAAGTAGGAAGAAATTAAATGTCTTAAATGACGTCAGAAATATATTAAACAAAGAAGTATTTAAATTTATTTAATTATAGCATATTCTTATTCACTTTGAATCATGTTATATTTAAATTCAGATTATTTAAAGCAGAAACTATATTATTATGATGTGCATTTGAATTTCATCGAAAAATTATTTGATGATTATATGATTTGTTTAATTTAATTCTATAATTTTTTTATAAATTAGATCATTGCATTGAGACAGCAAAATAATATTTATGACTTTGTTAAAATATATGATCTAACAAACTCAAATAAATCTGTTCATAGTTTCATATAATTAATATAGATTGATAATCTCTGTATATCGCACAGATACTATAATAATATTAAGTTAAGGAGGAGGATGAACAAGTAAGCAAAATGCATCTCACAAGATTAGGTAACATACTATGGTTTATACAAAATCGTGTTAACTTACCATAATTAAATGAGGTGTCTAAGGCATATTAGTTTACCATTATTACATAAATAAAATTTATCTATTTATTCATAGTTTATAATCTATAATCTATATTATATTAAAAGTGTGAAGGTCTTTAAAAATGTCGATTGATTTTTTTATCCTTTGTTAAGAGACTTTACAATAGATAAATTATCAGTGTAACTACTTTCTTAGATATTTAAGATATCCACATCGGCTAATAAAAAAAAAGTTAGATATTTATAAAATCACATCAAATAGAAATATATATATATATGTCAGAAGCGGTGTCGATAGATAAGTCACCATTTTGCGGTCCCTACCCAAGTTAATACTATGTCATAGTTTTTATTTAATATTTTAAAATTTGAAATCAACTAAAATCTAGTTTATTAAATTTTTCCTTACTTGAATTATGTATGAAATTCTAATATTAAGGTCTTCATTGATAGTTTTAGCAAATTACGCAGCAACAGCATGCACCATGTAATCCCACAAAATGGGATGCGAGAGGGCAGAATGTGTGTGACATTACCCCTACTTCAGAGGTAAATAGACTGTTTTACAAAAACCTCGGCTCAAGAAAAAACAGTCCAAAAAAAGAAATAATGAAAGCACGCGACAAGAAATTGGTCTTTTTGTGGCGACTAAAGTCGCCACTACATGTCTTCAGTAGCGACCTTGGAGGCTGTGGCAAGTACTTCCATCACTAAAAGTTATTGTGACGACTGTTAGGAATCGCCACTAAAACATCAATATTTGTGGCGACTCTACTTGCCACTAAAAGGTAAAGAAATATGATCTACAAATAAATATTAGAAGTAGGTCGCTACTAATGGATTTGGCTTGTAGTGGCGAAAGGTTTATACTTTCAGTGGCAACATGCATCACATACCAAAGCCTTAGGTTAACAGCAGTTTTGTCGCCACAAATAATTATTGTTTTGTGACAAAGCTATATTGCCACTTGCAACTAATACCTATTTTTTCAATAACTAAAAAGCCATTCTAAAAGATTTTAGACGGTGACCTGATTCTTTGGAATCAATAATATGCTAGGATATTTTATTGATTACAAGCATCAAATAGTATCAAAAAACACCAAAAATATTTCCCAAATTAAATATTATAAACACTTGCATTACAATTAAATATATACTACACAATAATTTATCGTTTATTGTCATTGTCTGCACATTAATACTACCAATAAATGAGAAAAAATATCAAGTGCCTTCAAATTCCTTTTTGATCGACGTCATCGATGATTGTTTAAGAATCTTTTTCCTGTTATTAAGGAAAAAACATATAATCACTTTGAAAATTTTCATAATGTAGTGCTAATAAAAAGGGTAATACATAAACTTTGGAGTAAAAGATTGCAAAACACATCTAAAAATTGAGGGAACAATATGACCAAACAAAGTTGTACCAAATAGCTTGATTCAAGCACACTAAACTCAAATTCTTTTGGCCAAGCAAGCCTGGAAATGAAAATAAGTAATACATGCAAACTAACCTCAGAATATCTGTACCCGTGAAGGAATGGTGTCAGAATATGTAACCTTTCTATTTGTATAGTTCTGTAGAAACTTAGACATCTTAGTATCTGCTGAAAAGAAGTCTCAAGTGGTGGAATGTAGTGCAACAGCTAAACAACTCAAACGAAAATACCACAAGAATTAGAACTTAAATGAATTTGATTGTGCTCTTATCTTCTAGAGCTTGATTCTATTAAAATAATAAATCAATATTCAAGTGCAAAATTTCCTTAGCAAAAAACTCAAATTCTCGATCAAAGGCCAAACATGAAGGATCACTGATATTACAATATATAATTGAAACAACAGCTATCAGTTGTGATAACTAATCACCTTTTCCAACTTCTATCAAAATAAATAAATGTAGTTATCCCAACTCTATCAAGATCAATAAGATAATCAACATAGAATACTATGATTAGTTAAGGTACCAAAAAAGAATTTGGACAATGGGAAAAGAATAGGGACTTTAAGACAAGCAACACACTAGTGAGAGTGCACCACAAGCAGACTCAAGCAACCATTCACCATCCAATATGACCTCAAAATATAGACTTCTTAATGGTCTGTCAATAAAGTAGAAAGAATGAAAACTTGAAAAGAATACACTAAATTCATTACTTGAATGGTTACTAATAATATTTTTCTTACATTGCTTGAAAGCTCAAAATAATTGGTAACAGAAACAGTTAAAAGCGATTTAGAAACTACAAACTACATAGACTTCAACATTTATATGTATTAAATTTCAAAACCCAAATCAATAACAATTAATAATATACCTTCATATACAAAAAGAGTTAGATACCTTTTGTGTGCACAAGTAGAGATGATTTTAACAAGCTCAATTTAGAAGATATGTCAAGAAGCTCATTAGAGACTTAACACATCTCTTTTATTGTGGAAGTACTCTCATCCACTTTTCTTAATTCTTTTCTGTAAATTATTTTGAATGAGATTGAGCAACAAAAAAGGGTCACACTATACGATAGAGGATGTGAGGATGTAAACAGTATTCTTCAGCATATCATTATTTAGACTACTTCATCCTCTCAACAATAATCTAAATCTCTTATCAAAAGAAAATGTCTACACGTTCACAATTGACATCATAATGGAAAGAATCACTTAGGCACCATTCTCTCCAGATGGAAAAAAGAAATTCTCAAGATGATAATAAATTCTAAATAACAAGCATGATGGACAAACATGATAGGGAAGGAAAAAGGTTATGGCACAAATCTAAAAACAATATACACCAAACACAATTCAAGCTCAAAAAAATTATTTAATGCTTAATTAACAAATTAACTGTCAAATCCTTCATAGTCACATCATTGTCTACCATCCTTAGAAAAAAGTTAAAGGATAGCCAAACTATCATTTTTAAGCAACAAAACTTCAAAAATTGTTAACATGAATCAACTAGTTAATCTTGCAGCTCCAATTGTACCAGGAGCTGTTGTTACCCCACATACTTAATAGTTCTTTATATCATGACATGTGATAATAATGCTTAAATCATTATCCTTAATCAAGTGAAATAAAGAAAAGAAATATGCATGTTGTTCCTCAGGTAGTCAGACGAACAAAATTGAGTTTTCTTAGTTTTCCAGAGAATACATTAATGATTGAATACAGAAATTTAAATAAATAAGCATACATATTAATCTAATGTAACAACTTTACTATTTAATGTATACAAGCCTAATAGGTCATATATTGATCTAGAAAAATTGCAGTATCTGCTCTAAAGTCCTTGACCATGAACATGGACCTTTTGATAGCTCATTCTCACTATAAAAAGAAAATAAAAATACATAAGGAAATAAGAAATTATCAATCAGTTGGCCAGTTTAATTGACTGCTTTTAAATTCTCAATTGGCATAAATGTCTCTGCTTATCAATTTATTCCTCTAAGAAATACTTCTAATAACTATACAAAACTTTATGCAAATAAGTTAGATATTCAAAAGAACCAAAAAGGAAAAAGTGAAGAACAAACAATTGCTGCGGCAAAAACTAATCTTCTCATCTCAATATATTCAATATCACCTAGAGAATGAAAATAACTTCTGATATCTTGTTTACTTAGCACCCAGAATTGCTCACTTGCACTATTTTAACCTATCTTAACAAGCAAATAAACAATAAAAAAAGATCAATAAAACTCAGATAACAAAACGCTTAGTTCTTCTATCCCGATATGCCCATGACCTTGAGCATAAATTGCAGAGTAATCCCAAACAAGACCAACTAGTCACATAATTACTCGAGTCCCCAAAAGTGTCAATATACCCACAAACATTTCAGATATGGCAACAAAAAATGTCAAAGGAACAGTGAATTTTAAATTTTATGAGCTCAATAGTAAAATTAGCATATATCACGAACAATCGAATCACACTTTTGATTTCTAATAAAGAAACTCAAATTCATTAGCAAGATTCAAAAAAAAAAAAAGCAAAGACAAATAAAAAATTGCAATACAGGTTGAATTACGGCATAATCCCACCATCCGAAAATTTCAATCTACCGAGAGAGGAGTGCTTTGAGCCTTGCTACTTCTTGTGAAACTACCAAATTTAGAAACAGACGAAGTACATAAAGAAATCTTCTCACCAATTTTACGATATGAACACCTACCGAAAAACATTGACTACCTTAAGAATGAAAACCTAATAGGCGATACATCACTAGGCACAATGTGAGTGAAGCAGATAATGAAGAAAGAAACGAATTTGGCACTGAAGATAGGAGATCACGGGAGAATTTTCGGGAGGAATTACAGAAGAATTGGGGAAAACGAGACTTGGGGAAATGACAGCTGGAGCCATTTTGGGAAAAACTACTAAAACTATCATATGAAAATAACAGAAGGAAAACCATTTTAGGGCTTCTAGTTTAATTTTAATCATTTTTGAGTTTCTCCTTAGAGAGTTTTCCCATTAATTTTCTTATTTGAATTATCTAAATTAAGAAATTAAAAATAACATTTTATAAAATAAAAGTAATAAAAACAAAAATAAATGTATAAAACTAAATATTTTTTTAATTTGTATATTTTTTATATTGTTTGTTTTTTGTTTTTGGGGTTTTTTTTTTTTTATGAATTTTGAGTTTTTTTAATTTTTTATTTTTTAAGACTTTAAAATTAATATAATTTTTAATATATGGTATTTATATTTAAAATATATATTTATATGAATAAAATTACTATAAACACTTATTGGTACTAATAGAGGACCAAGCATACATTAGCTTCTTACCCAGATTTAAGAAAATCTGAATTTGTATATAAAATTATAATAATTAATAGTAAAACAAAAAGGTGCAGAGGCAACCTCAAAGGCTACCACAACAAAGTACATTTATAGTGGCGATGAAGTCGCGACAAAAGGCTTTTCTAGCGAAAGCTTTATGTGTCGCCACAAGTATTTTTTCTTCCATATTTTATTAGAATAATTAAAACATAATTTGTGGCGATATACAACTAGTCGCCCCTAAAAATGTTCTATTTAGTCGCGACCTTTAGGATTGCCACTAAAACTATAACCTTTGCGGCAATAGTTTGAAGTCGCCACAAAACCCTTAGTTTTGTTGCAGCAATATGTGTCGCCACTAAAAGTCGTCGCAAAATCATATCTCTTGTACAGAAACAACATATAGTAACAAAAACAATAACTAGTAACAAAATAGTTCTACGGTAGAATTCGTCTAGGGAGGGTAGAATGTACAAAGACCTTCCACCACTACCTCGGAGATAAGGAGATTGTTTAGAAAAGATCCTTAGCTCGAAAAGAAATATTACAACGGTCGAGAAAAAGAAATAATGAAAGTATAAGAAACAACATACGATAACAAAGACAATAGCTAGTAATTAAAACAGTACTACAACAACAAATATAATAGTCTAAAGACAAGAAACAACCTATATCAACAAAAATTGAAGGAGCGAAACTACAAAAGAAATACTACAACTACTTGTATGGACGAAGAATAGACAACACTCTTACACCACTAACCTTCTACCTAATTTGATTCTTCACATCCTCCTATCTAAGGCATGTCCTCGGTAGCTAAAATTGCATTATGTTATTTTCTAATCACCTTCTCTCAATACTTCTTCGTTACGCATCTCTACCTCTCCTGAAATCATCCAAAGCCAACCTCTCGATCCTCCAAACTTGGGCATCTGTGCTTTTTCTTATCATGCCCAAATCATCTCGGCCCTCGCGTCCATTTGTCATCTCTAGAAATCGATCTCATCATGTCCCAAATAAAATAAAATTATTAAATAATAAATAATGAATAGTAAAAACAAATAAGGCGATGGCTTTATCATACCAATTAATTGTCAGGATTTGTCCTTATTTTGTTCATCATATTTGAGTTTTACTCTCTTTTTTTCAAAGAAAAGTCAAAATACTATCATAATTGTCTTTATTTTTCTAAAAAGAAAATATAAATACCTTTTATATTTGGTTATTTCGTTCATAGAGTAAAAAATTGGACTTCTATAAATAAAAAATCTTTCATTCTTCAAACAACACAATAACATCCACAATGTAGTCATTAGAGAGTTTTTGTTTAGGAGAATATTATTTTTCTCAACAAGTTTATGCTTTGTTATATTAGATTTTTTTAATATATAGGTCACTTGATCAAAACAAATTAAGTGTTATGTGCCTCTTTTGGTAAAGTTCTCTTTGCCACCTGATCATTTATCGCCTTCAAAGTTTATATTATTTAGCTTTCATATGACGTTATTATTTCAATCCTAACATAAATGAAATATATAAGAAGTGAAATTTTATATTTAAGTAACAATATAACATAATAAAATTAATGTAGCAATAAAAACAAATATCATAAATATCAAAATTACAATATAATATCACGTGTAGCAACCATCCAAAGAAGCTATAAAATAAGATGACAATGTACCTCAAAATTTAAAAAAATACATTTTCATTAATGATTCCAGTTGATATTGTACTGTTTTAAGACTCCAAGCAGTCAAAGTGGAGATGTCAACATGTTGAGATCCATTGTTGAAAACAAATATATGTGCATCGTCGTTGATGGCCAGAGTAGGATAAACTCTTGTTGTCATGCAAACTTTTCCTCCTCCACCAAAGCTTTCTACTATGGAATGATCAATCTGTTCAAGAGGAAAAAAAGAAAAAAAGATATAATTCTAGCTAGTAGCTCAAGGGACAAAACTAACATCTCATAGTTAAGTAATAAATAGATCATTTTGGATCTCATGTGAAATTTTTATTGCTATGTTCAATATAAACTTTTGAGTTAATGGTCAAAATATTGAAACAAATGATTTGGCTATTGATTTTGATTTTGATATTAGATGAATATAAATTCATAAGCTTCACTTCATTTTGTTTATACATTTTAAATTTTTTTAGAAAATATATCTACCTTACAAAATTCATGAATCTATTAATAAATATTGTTCAATGAAAACTCTTATCTTACAAGAACTTTTATCTTATAAATAGTTCTTCTTTTAGTTGTATTTTTATTAAAAAAAGCACTTCCAAAATATTTTTTCTTGAAAATATTTAAAAGACATTGATCAAAAGGTGAAATCACAGATTTAAGAATAGAAGAGCAACTTGGTGTGGCTTAGTTGAATCCCCAAGATAGAGTGTTGTCATTTATTCTTCCTTTTACACATGAGAGAGACTCCAACTATTTTCAAAAAGTGCTACGGCAATTGAATGTTGATGAGAAGTTCTATTTTGGGTCTCTAATATTATTATCATTCTAACAATTTGATGATATTACGTGAGCAGTTGAAAGTCTAACACAAAAACACATCTAAAGTATCAAGTTTATGCGAGTTTCCTACTTGGGTATCGGTGTTCAATTTTTCTACCTTAACTATATCATCAACTATTTATCAAATACACCTCAACAATCAATTGTTCCCTTTTTCCTACCTGAAATATCACTATCATTCAAATAGAAAAATGGAACAGCGATAGTTGTGGTGTGTTCGATAAACATTTGAATTATAGTTCATGTAGAAAACGACACACACGATACAATTCAAATATAAAACTCCAAAAATAAAAATATTTTAGATGTGTTTTTGACCCTTCACACTAAACATTATTGTATATAAGATCCATGCCTTGCTAGATCTCAACAAATATATCACACTTAATATTTGGAACTTGAATATGTTGCGTGTTATTGTATAATTTAAAAAATAATTTGATAGTGAAACTTGCAAAGTTCTCAGTGATAACTTTTCTGTAACAGGATCAATATCCAAAAAGGCTCCATAATTGGTTTTATCATACTCAAGACCCACGGATGACCTGCATTAATTCATCAAAAATTTCATAATGAACTTTTAAGTTTATAAGTAGAAAAATAATTTGTTATTAAAACAAAATAACTTGTACTTTTGCTTTTTCTTTTCTGCAATGTAAAATCAAATCTAATTATGGTGATTTTTGTATGCAACATATCATGTACCCAGGCCTATATGTGATGAAATGAGGGAGATACCTTTTTTGGTCACAGCCCATTAGTACAACAAACTTGTCATTCTTTTTGAAAATTCTAAAGAATACTGCAGTATATTCTTCAATACTGTTTGAGGCCAAGACTAGCATAACCCAAAGGTCACCTACACCGAGTGTTGGGCGATGAGCCACTTTGGTGCTATCTCTTGTGGATTAGTCAACTTGATTCCGGCACCTCACCGCACCTGCCGAGCACTTCAGTGGGATCGAAAAGAAGATTTCTGCATCCGCACAAACATTAATAAGTAGTAGTATGGCTATCAAATGGATTGAAGTAATAAAAGAACGAGTCATTAATTAATTCATTCAAAAATTACTGGGACTAAAATAAATTGGGCCAAATTTGATTAAATAATGGGTCATACTCTAATCCGCTTAATTTTATTAATTTTTTTTTAAAATTATGAATTTTACACATAAATATCAAATCAAAAAGAATCTCTTAACAAAAATTTTTATAGGACAATTTAGGCTACATATCATCTTTAACTTTTAATTGGATTAAACTAGAGGTAAAATGGTAAATAAGCAAATATGCACATTGCGCGGTGACACCAAAAATTTCCGCGATTTGAACCAGCCCGATTGTTATATTTTGCAACTCAACTTAGTTTTGTTCTTAGCGTTTCAATTTCTTCTCTTGGCCATTGAACCAATTGCTTTCCACCTCTATCCGACCAAATTTTCCTAGGAAAGCATTATGAGACCAACAAGCCAGCTTGATTCATCGGCTATGCATACTAGGAACACTATTCAAGATAACTCTTGTGCACACAAACACATATCTTATATTCATTATATTTTAGATTAAAAATATGAAGAAAGAAAATAGTGTCGGCACGGATAGAAATATTACACAAGAAAAAAAGTGTAAGCGGACATATTACTGAAGACCGAGACCATCCTTTAATGATATCAATTTCCTTACTTGTAGACTCATTAACCCAACGTGAAGATCCTCTCTTCTTCTCAGCATCAAGAAAGACTTGGAAACATAGCACCTTCCATAATCAATCTTAATCGATTCATTGTCTTTTGATCCTTCATCAGTGTATATATATCATTGCAGGTCATACACTCCAATGAGTAATAATCAACAATAAGAGCGAGTCGCACTATTTTTGAGCACATGTTTAATTCCTGAAAAATCTCAGAAGTGTCAAGTCCATTTTTTCCATCAATTGAGGCAGGAAAAAAATGGGACATTCCACATTGTAGTTTGCGGATGAATGCGAGACGCTGCAGCACGGTCCAGTGAATAAAATCTTCTTTTGTACAAAAGAGCGGTTCCTCGATTTTCTCTTTCATTTCCAACGATAACTCTCCGTCCCATCGGGCCTAACCACGCGGTGGCAGGTCTGAACAATTCTTTTTCCTCTTCATTCGAGCGTCATGATTGGATTATGGCGGTGTTGCTTATTCCACAAGATAAGGGTCGGATGGATCTTTGGGTACGGAGTTTAGATTTTGAAGTTGAACTTTTTGTGAGTCGCCTCGGTATAGAGCATAGGCAGTGGCCATCTTGGAGAATTGTGGCGGAACCTATATGAAGAAAACATAGAAAAAGTTGGAAAGAACAAAAAAGATTATTATCATCAGTCTCATGTATATACAAGTACAAGAATATCTTAAATAAGGTTTAACATGATATTTTATGAGAAATTTCAAATGTTTGACGACCGTTGATGTCATATGAGTTTGAAGGAAAAAAGAGCGGGAGGATGAATAGTCAATTGGCAAGATCAATTGAAGTAGAATGACCCATGCGTGTTTCCCCGTACGCACTTCGAGGATTATCTTGGCGTAAAATAAATGGTACATTCCCTTATAGATCATTGGTCACGCAGATTTAATTAATTTTTGTGGAGTTAGCAGAGCATAGTTTTAATTAGAGAATATAATATAATGTAGTACGAATTTAGTAGCTAATTTCAATGCTTTCTTCATCTAGCAGCTCTAAAAAAAAATGTTTCGGCCAGTATTTGTAATTATTTGACCCACATCACATGAGTAAATAGCACTGTGTTCTGCAACTTGGTGCCATTATTTTATTATATTAGACAAATGAAATTCCTTGTTTCTAGAAAGACTTTCTAAGATAACTTTGCCCATTTCTTGTAAATGAAAATATTATAAGGATAAGACAAAAACATTAATTTCAGTTCAGACACAGCTTCTTTTTCTTTTAGTAGTGAGCTAAAAACTTTCAATTATGCCGTATTAATTAAAATAATTTTTAGATAAAATTTAATTTAGTTAATAAATTATTTTAATTATTTAATTTAATTTAATATAATACTTATACATTATAAAATAATATTAAATATTAAGGAAATAAAGAAATAAATTTGGATAAAATCTATAAATGATTAGACTACTTCTCAATTTCTTTTTTGAAATTACTTTAGAAGCAAAATTCAAAGTATAGCCGTAAATATTTTGAGTTTTAAATCAACATAATACATGATATATATAGTTTTTAATATAATAAACCAAACACTTGACAAAAAATAATCTACGCATTATTAATTCTTGTATTAGCAATCTCTGCATTATCTAATCTCTGTATTACTAATTCCGCATTACTTGCCTTCGTACCATGACCCCATATTTTTTTAATGAGTATAATATCATTGGAGGATAGAATTGTCAAAACAACACTAACAATTTGCTAATATCACTACTTATTACGATATTATTAAAGTAATAAAAATAGATATAATGTGTAATAGAAGGATAAATTTTCTAAACAGAAAATTCACAATTAGATAAGAAACTTACCATTAGGATCTTAATGAGTCAACAACATATCATGTTATTCCCATTTCACCAGCATATCAAGTTAACAAGTCAAATAACACGATTCATCCGTCAAACATAAACCAATAAAAATAAAAAGAGTTTAGATTAGATTACACAAAATTGATCATAGCTCTAAAATGAAAAATAAAATTGATAAGCATGTTAAGAATATACCATTCATCCAATTTCTGGGAGGTTGGAAATGATATGCAGTTCTGTAAGGCTGAGCCATAAGGAGAAAGGAAGATATTGATTCACAATATTATTGAATTAATCAATTATTGGCTTTAATTTCTTTTTCTGGTGCCAGTGCAGTATTGCATACAGCTAAAAAGAGTATATATCATGCTCTCTGTTAGTGCAGGTCAAAATATTATATTTACAAGTCAAAATAATATATTCCATGTTAATCTGAGATAATACATTCTAACTAATCCCAAATAATATATTCAACTAAACCAACATCTTGTACAAGTCAATATATTATATTCTAGGTCAAAATAATATATTCCAACTTGATTGTTTAACTTCAATGGGTAAAAAGCCGGTTACTAATTTTCTTTAAAATAACTCCTCCGGATTCATATCTCGTAATGCGTATTAGTTTACCGTTAATACGTAAATAACACTAATGTTGATAAATGTGTGCAACATTCAATAATTTGGTGTAGATGTTCACATGGATAGATATATTATGATCTACTACTACTATTTTTTATTTTAATATCAAACGTCATGCTAAAGGCAAGCTAAAAGGAATTGGAATTAGACCCCATCTCAGGAAGAAAATGGATACTTTAATCTATTGTTTGAGTCTTTCCATGAAACTCTATATATCTCTCCAAGAAAATGGATACTTCAACACAAAACTTAATGTGAATCTTCTAAATAACATTAAATTTTCACGAAATTTCAACAACACGACCCGACAAGCGTTGATGTCATATGAGTTTAAAGCCAAAAGAAGCAGGGAATGACCCCATGCGATGTTTGTCCATCGCGAACATTGATCCCTTGTAGATCATTGATCCTGCATAGTTTTAAATAACTAGTTACGAACACGTATTTTGTACGTGTATATTATATGTTTAGGTGATTAAAAATTAGTAAATATGTCCGCGCTTCACGCGATGGAAATTATAAAAAGCATTCATGAATTCACCAAATTATCTTTTTCTTTTTATAAATATTGTCAATATCTATAAAAGCGGAAAAAAAAACTCTCAAATTATTAAAGCTAAAGCTTTTAAAATGTGAAGTTCACACACAAGAATCGAAATTTGCATCAACTTAGTAACCAAAAGACAACCAAATAAAGTTATATAAAATGAGAAAAGCGGCTTACTAATCTATTACAACTTGGGATGATTTTGGAAACTAAGTGAAAGTTATTATAACTTGTGTGTATATTGGAAATTATATAGATTTTAGAAGCAGTACTTGAATATTTTTAAGCTTAAAACCAAGCAAATTAATTTTGAAATATTAAGAGAGGTTGGTTCTCAAAACCAAGTAAACAACTTGGTTTGACTCTATTTTACATATAGAGTATAATGAAATAAAAAGTTTAAAGTATCTCATAATATTTTTCATCTCTTAGGTACTTTGTCATTTTTCATATTCGGATTAAAAGAAAGTGTTCTTAGGGAGACATACAAAAAAATAGTTAGAATTAAAAATAACTTCTCGAACAAATAGAATAGCACATACAAACAAATTTATCGGCAAAAGAATTGTGCGTACAAATTGGCTCGGACACCACGGTTGTCAAAAAAAAATTGTGACAGAATAATGACTACAAAATTGAGAAAGTAATGAAGCATCGTTTTCTTCTAAGTTCCTACTGACCCTCCCTTCACCCCACCAAGTTAGATTGCCTCCATGCCTGAAAGAGACTAATATTTTTGAATATAAGATTCAGGACTTTACATCCGGCGTGAAAGAATTAAAATTGATGGAAAATTAATAAGTTGTCGTGTTAGTAGAAGTTGACTCTTTGTTAGACTAAATTCATTGTTTAGGCAATATGTGTTAATTGCAATTAATTAATGAACTGTTAAAAATAAATACTCAATGGTCAATATTTTTACACTAATTTGTCAAATGATAAACATTAAAGACCAATCCAATTCGGACTCACCAATTTCAGGCTCGTATGTGAGACTCCAAAATGAAGAGCTGGAACTTGGGATGAGATTCTGCTAAAGCATTTGGACAGCTACCATTGAAGCAACTCATGAATTTAAAGAGTAGATACTCATCTGTTAAAGCTCTGATTAAGTGTTAATGGAAAATGATTTTTCTTCACATTTAATCTAGCCCAAAACAATAGAAAATAGATACGAATAAATACCACAAAGGACCAAAATGATCTTTAACTTCATATAAAATTTTCTTTTTAGATTCCTTTTTTAAATATTTCACAAACATTTGTGGAAAAGCAAAGAATAATGTTTCTTTTGCTTATTTTTCCTCTCTATAGATTCAAATGAATGAACACAAGATTTCATAATGACTATCTACTTTCATGAGCAAAATATACCCGTAAAAAAAAAGAAAGAAAAGGCACACATAATAATATTGTGCCATGCGTATATTAACATGGCTCCATATAAAGTGGATTAATGGAAGATTGCAGCCTTGTAGATATAAGTTGTTGGATAATATATGTTGGCCTTGCCACCATCTAAATGGCATTTGGAGTCTACCAAAGTTCATTGAATTTAGTTAAGCTGAGTTGCAATTCAAGATGGACCCATTTTTTTACTTGTGTGTATTTGCATCATATGAATATCTTGTTTCTGCAAAATAAAACAACAAACTTTCTCAATAAATTTGAAACAACAGAAAGACTGTCTACTGCAAAATGTCTCTGATAAGCAGTTTAGTTTTAATTTTCAAGAAACAATTATGATAGCTAGCACGACAAACTAAATTGAAAAACCTAAAATGGTCATATACTTGTTGCACTATTGCTAGCAGAAACATAGCGCAATACTGGTATCAAAAAGAATATTCAAGAACATCCAAAATTTACACTAGTACTAAGCAATATATACAATCAAAATAAATTAAGTCTTACTTTCAAAAGGTGAGAGTCTTCGACATGTAAACCTTAAGAAGTTCAAGAAATCGACGAACGATGCCATTAATATAGCAAAAGTCAGAGGCCTCACTTTCTTAGCATTGTGCATATTTCTGTTAATAGAAATGAATTTGAAATAAATCTTGCCCTAGTGAAGCAATATACTATGTGTAAAAGGGTCCGTTGATTTCAGCAAAAGAAAGTTTTACTTCTGCCGAGTCGTAGAAAGTAGAGAAAATGAAGAACGTGGTATAAGGAAAGAGGAGATTTGCCTGGAAGAGTGAAGTGACTGTAACATCTTTTTCTTAAGGAAAAAAGAGTGAGTTGGATTTGCTGATTACACACCGACTTATATTGTGTAATGCCCCGAAGCCTAGGCCAGATCCGGGGGGATGTTGAAAAAGCGAGAGAAAACAGAAATTTTCTGCTAGATTACAGGAATGAGTCATCATTTGTGACCGTGGGGTAGGCCACGAGTCGTAGGGGAAGGAGTCTAGTACTTGGTAGAGAATTTTGAAAAAGCTTGGGATGGCCAGTGGAATTGTAACCACGAATCGTGGTCAACACCATGAGTCGTGATATATGATCGTAGTCAGAAATTGATTAAAAAAGGCGAGAAAAGGGGCGGTGTATACGACTAGACACCACGAGTCTTGGTCTATGCCACGACATAGTCGAGTGGTTTGGGAAGTTAAGGGGTGGCGGTGTGATGGGCAAGTGGGTCACCACGAGCCATTGGGTACACCACAGTCGTGGTGTCCTCGTGGTGACCAACGGAGAAAGTTGTAATGCACTTGACGGTTGTGACCACGAGTCGTGGTCCTTGGCCACGACTGTTGAGTCCCTCATGAGGGCTGGCGGTCCTTTTCTGCGAATTTCTTAAGGGTGTTTGTTAATTTTCTAACCTCCTAGACCCTAAACTACATTGTTTTTGGTTATTTTGAGCAAATTGAGAGGGCTAGCGGTTCCCCCGTTCCCACTTAGATTTTCATAAAAATTACATAAGTTTTCTCTCGAAACTCTCGAAGCAAGACTAGGGTTCCCATCCATTACGGCCAAATTCAAGCTTCCTTCTCGAAAGAATTCTTAGCCGAGGTATATGGGAATTTAATAAGGGAATAGTTTTGCTCTTGTGTCTCCAAAATCCTCTTCTAGTTCTCTATCGATTTGTCCTTGAGTTATCGAATGTGAATTCGGTTGTCGATTAGATATCATCTAATTCATATAGGACACTATTCATGTTAATTGTAGATATGTTTCCGGCATATTATGACTACTTTGAAGCTTGTCCCAGCCAAAGTAAATTCCAACCTCTGAACTTCTAATGTGAATAAATTATATATCGAGACTCCATTTATATCTTGTGAAATATGGTCTATGTTGATTGTTGCATATTTCTATTACCCGGTTATCGTATAAATGCTCATTCTTGTAGGATGGTTTTGGCCTAGTGTTGAATGGAAATCAACTAAAATTTTGCTGTTGGATTAGTCTTCTTGTGGCTTGATCCTATCAATTTGGATTTCCCATATTGCTAGACTATGTTGAGATCTTAGATGCTTATTAGTAGGTCTCGAGAAAATTATTAGCAAAACTCGGTAATTTCGGGAATGTCGGTGATCGGTTTGACTACGGTATTTAGTGAGGTGTTAGTGGTGCCTCCCGATTATCATAATAGGACTCGGTATTAGATTTTAGTGGTTCTTTGGCGTTGTGTGATTCGGATAACGGCTACGACCGGCCTTAGGACCCCGATCTCATATTACAGTTTGTTCTTTGACGGCAGTTCCTTCCAAATAAGCAACTCTCACCGATCTTAGAATTCGATTCTGAATACGGTCAGATAAGAGTCTTAGGGTGCTTTCAAATAGGTATTTCGGCTTAGTATTGGGCCACTGATTTACATTTGTATTTGATAGTCAATATAGAAATATCAGTGGGAGTAGGACTTAGCAGGCGGACCCCGTGGTTCCGGCGCACCCGAGGTTCCTAGAACTACGTTGCCACCATGGGATTATATTTTATTGGCCTCATGGCCCCAAACTTGTAAACTTGATTCGTACTTACCATACCTACAGCGAATATATTGGGTCCTATCGATGGGAATTGTATACATCGAGACTCCATGTATAGCTCACGTGGTTACATGTCGATTTATAGACTACTCCCACTAGTCGCTCAGTTCAAATACAGATTAGTCGATTCGATTTTAATTTGCTCGATTCGGCACGGTTAGTTCGAACTCGAAATCTCGGACTTAGGGCGTGTCTTTGACCATCGAACGAGTCTGGCCATTTAGTATTATGTTTGATTATTTAGTTCACTATATCGATTGGTCATTGTATGTCGAATCAGTTCGGTTATTTATATCGGTATTATGTTTTCTCCTTCTTTCGGTACATTCAAAATCTTTTGACTCATACACCTTTATATTGTATCATTTTATAATACGGTTGCATGTTCTCAAACTCGAGCGCAGATTAGTAGATTTACTCCGTGATATAATTAACTTGTGATGGTAGTGCTCATCTTTCGAGATGATATTTGATTTACTTTAGTTTATTTTCTTTCGATCGGACTTTAGAGTTAGGCAGGGTAGATGACTTTGAGATAGAATTTTCGGATATTACATTATTATTGTTCTTTCGAATGTATGAATGTATTATTAAATCGATTTTCTTAAATGATTCTATTATTTAAAGTTTAAAGCTATGTTTTATTAAGAATTTTAGTGTTATGAAAGACCGTAGGTTGACTTGGGGTTACTTGTGATCCTAAATATGTAGCGTCTCGTTCAAGGTATAGACTCGGGATGTGACAAACTTGGTATCGAGCACTAGGTTTAGGAAGTATCTAGGATGTATGCAATGCATCTAGTAGAGTCCTTTTCATGGGTGTGAAGCGTGTCACACTTTTGATGGGGAGAGGCTACAAGATGTTATTAGGAAAAAATTCCCTTTTATTCACTCTTTATCGTGCGTTGAAATTCCAATTCCCGAAGCGTCCTTCTACTTCGTGCTCTGTTTCATTTGATGTGTAAAAAATGCCTCCCCGAGATGTGGTAATGGAAGAAGAGCCCGACAATCTTGTGGCACACCCAGTGTGTTGCTCGCGATTGTTATGAATCGGGTGAACCGGCGGTAGTTCAGTTAATACTAATGGAGTCGGGAAGCGTTGCCAGAGTTCGAGGACTTCACGGATGAACCCCCATTTTACATGTGGATCCAAGGTGGGAGAGGACACGGGGAGTTCATGGATGAAATTAAGAAAGATCACCGCATTATGGGTGTTAGATCCTCAGGAAGTCTTGGAAGCCTGGTGCCCCTCTTTAGTAGAAAGGGATAGCCAGTGCAGTATGAATAGTGGAAGGAGGGGAGGCGGCGGGAGCGGGGCCGGTGGAATGGGAAGAGTTCACTACAGCAGCTCTGAACATATTCTTTCCTGATCTGGAGGGAAGTGCAAAGTGCGAGTTCATGAAATACGAGCAAGGAAACAAACCCAGCAGAGATATGCATCAGGTTCACGGAGGCTTGTCTAAATATGCTCGAAGATGGTAACCAGAGCCAGGGAGCTCGTATCTTTAATTTGTTAATGGAGTTGTTGAACCTAGCCCCCTCAAGGAGTGCGGGACGGCAATATTGATTAAAGATATCGACCTCTCGGCCTCATTGTTCATGCAGCGGGTGGGGGCGGAAAAGCTGAGACATGGGCAGGAGAGCAAATGGGAAAGAAGCTGGCGATCGAGGATTATGTGCAGTGCAGTAGTAGTAGTGCCCACAGCAGTAGTAGCGGCGGTAGAGGACTCAACACCCCGAATTCGACGGCGCCACAACTTTAGATCCAAGTAGTATCGGAGAGGTGGAACATCGGCTCTTAGTCCACAGAGCTACGTGCCGGCAAGCAGGGTATCGGTGCCCAGTGTAGCCAAGAACACCTAGGGAGCGCCTTCGGGAAGCTGAGAGGATTGCTGATTGGGGACAACTGAGCCCTTTGGCACCGAGAGAGTGCCCGTGGTAGGATGGGGAAGGGAACAATCCACCACTTCGAGCGGCTCAACGGGCGGCCAGGCTCGGCGAGCCAGTAGCCGGTGCGTATGGGAAGTCGATCTTCAAATCGTTTTTATGCATTGTCCTCTCGTTAGGATCGAGCTCACTGATATGATCACGGGTATGTTTCGTCTTTTCCATCTAGATGTAGATGCTCTACTAGATCTTGGAGCCACATTATTGTTCGCTGACTCCTATATAGTAGTCAGTTTTGATGTCGGTCTAAATTACATCTCGGAACCATTCTCGGTCTCACCGGTTGGCGGAGTCAGAGAGCCGGTCGGGTGTATAGAAACCACCCAATTTCAATCTTGAATAAGATTATTCCGGGTGATCTTGTAGAGTTAGACATGGTTGATTTTGACCTCATCTTAGCATGGGTAGTTACACTCGGTTATGCCTCGGTCGATTCAATAGGCCCAGAGTCGTCGGTTTCAATTCTTTAATGAACCGGTGTTAGAGTGGACGGTAGTTCGGCGCCCTAGGGTCGGTTTATTTCCTACCTTAAGACGGTGTTAGAGTAGACGATGGATTCAAATGATTGAGAAAGAGTTAGGATAGTAATAATATCACGAGATAAGAGGCTCGTGTCAAGAGGAGCATCCGGATGAGCGATATTGGTTAGTGGCTCGTGTCAGAGGAAGCATCCCAGGAACCGAGTATATGAGTGGGAGACGAGTACCACGTTGTACGGTATAATTTCTAGAGTCCCCTGCGAGGGTAGGGGTGGGCGTTCGGTGTTTCGGTTCGGTATTTTCAAATTTCGGTCGATTTTTCAATTTTCGGTTATGGAAAAGGAACTGCCAAACAGAACCATTTTAGTCGGTTCGGTTCGGTTTTTTAATTCGGTTTAGTTTATTTATTTTCGATTTATTTGGTTTTATTGCTTGGTTGATGGAATTTTTCTGATTGTAAAATGGGTTGCATTTTAAAAATATATAAATTATTTCAATCTTTTTAAATCGGCGCTACCAGAAGCTCTTACAGCCTACACTTCAAATAGCATAACTTACCATCTCAAATTATCAATGACAACTTCAAGTTGACAACCCAAACAAACACAGACATAAAGCATCACTTGATGGCCGATGGGCACCTTGGCATTCCCAAACCCACGGTTCTGATCACACACAAAAGCAGCACAAATTTAAAATTACAATACACACAAGAAATGACAAAAATCATAATCAACAATTCGACATTCGGCACTTGATGGTGCCGCCAATGACCAGCCACACACACTGGTATGGTACACAAAGTCACAAGCGCAGGACTTCAAAGTTAAAATCACAAAGAAAAACACCAAATTCATTAAACCACTCCATATTAAATACGAATAACGTGAGATTCGCTCCAAGACACTTCTCAACATGCTTCTTCAAGTGTGTTGTTCCACACAATTTTGGATCACAGTATAGATCACTCCACATCTCAAGCACCTAACTACGCCTTCTTCATTGTTTATGAACCTCAAAGTATTTCCAAACGGGTGAGCTAAATTTAGGAGGCATGATTGAACTTGAGCAGATTGAGCGTTAAGTCTAACAAATAGTAAGATAAAATAAAAAATTAGAATATAACTTTCAAGATAAAAAAATAATATTACAAAAAAATATCATCAATGACAATGAAACTATGAGAGAGTATGAGACAAATGAGTAAATAACAATGACCAAATGAATAAAGTAGTCACTAATTCAACTCCTTAGGTCCTTTAGTAGCAAATTGCAAATTGCAATCATACATCAACAATGCAAGACTCTCTTCCATTTATTGCCATCTCTAAAGATAATTTAATCAAATATGTCATAAAACGCAAATTAGTATACTATTAATTTATTATTGCATTAAAACTTAAAAGTCTAAACAACCAATAAAAAATATAAAATCTTACCAAGCTCAAGTTTCTCCAGATACTCCAAACTTTCCTCAACACGAATAGGATTAGTCTCTTGTATCAATCTTGGACACAAACAAAAGATTGCACACATTTGGAGTCAATGAACTTCTAAATGGATCAGAATACGACCACTACTACTAAATGCACATTCTGATGCCACCTTGGAATTGAAATAGCCAACACATCACGAGCTAACTGCGAAAGAACGAGGAAACCACAGGAGAATTAACCCTCCACCAATCTAATATATCAAAATCATCGAAGTCAGCTCTTGTTCTTCACTAATGTATCATCAACTCAATTTAGCACCTCCACTTCCACATTCTTTTTGTTTTTTCAAATAAAGCTTAGTTCTCGAGCTTTTGTTTTCATACTTAGAGAAGCGCAAACTAAATGTCGGATATTGTCTTGAGATGAAGTAGATCTAGATGGAGATGATTGATTAGATCCTTTTGAATATTGTATTATATACACTTCAAACAAACAAGTCATATAATCACGCACCTTCATTTACTTTCTTTCCTATTTCCTCCCAAAATAGTTCTTCAAGTCTGGCTAACATACAAACTTATTTCGAGATCCAACACGAAGCCAAATAAAAAAAATCATTTTGTTCATCTTTTTTTCGGGGCAATACAATATTTAACTAAACTTTTGTTTCATCAGTTCGGCCATATTACTCAAATTAAGATCTTCACTTACTAAACACGTTTCAAATATGCATCAAGCTCACATATATCCTCAAAAGTAGACATTAGAAGTAACATAATGTGAACTGAAACCTTCTGATGGCTGGCGTAGAATCTTTCAAGAAACTTAACCACATTCCTCACATCCACCCAATCATCACATTCGACGGACACGCAACACTTCCATCTTCACACATTAAGTTGAAAGACAAGTATTAAATTGGTCGCCAAAAAAGATCAAACATATCAAAGGCTTTCTCAAACTTTTGTGTCGTATCCAACATCAAATAGGTGGAATTCCACCTAGTAGGAACATCTAGCGATAATGTTTTATCACATTCTACCTTTTAGACTTCTGATATTTCATAAAGTTTCTTGTTCTTGCGGGGATGATTTAACATACTTCCTTAGTTTATAGAACCCTTTTGGCGAAGGATGAATTTCTTTCAAACCTTCTTGCAGTCGAGATTAAGTTATGTGAGCCATACATCTCACGTGAAGATATTACACCTTCCATTATAATGATTCCCACATATTCAATACATTTAGATAATTCTTTAAGCTTAATATCATTAGATAATGCATTGTCAAGATTATAGAGAATACCTTGTCCAAATGCCAATCAAGCAAATAATTACTAATAGCCTCTGCCATTTGCTCACCCTTATGACTAGAGATTGAGCAAAAATTTAATATTCTTTTATGCAACACCCAACTTCTATCAATAAATGACGATCAATCACATATAATTAATTCTTTCCAATGATGTCCCATCGTATGCATTTGTCAAAGACCGTCTTTGATTGTACTTAACGCAAAAGACTTCTTGAAATCTTGTCTCATGAAATTCACTATAAACTTCATAACTATCACATTATTGTTCTACGGGAAGAATTCTAAATAGAGGTTGGGCTTTTCTCATAACCTTCTTGAAACCTTCATTCTCTACAAAAGCTAAATAGTACTTCATCGATAATTATCATTTCAGCAAAGCCCTACTAACTACATCTTGTTCAAATTTTCAAAGCGGGGCATCTTGAGTTTGAAAAGATATTTTCATTTGAGAAGAAGTTTCAACGATAGTTTTATATGCCTTGCACCTATCCAAATGTTTTTCAAACCCGTTGTTCCATTTTTACTTGTAAGACGGCATAAGTATTGTTACAATACTTGCACTTCGCTCTACCAATACCATTTTCAACTACCTTATCAAAATGAGCCCAAACCCGAGATCTTGGTTGCATTTCTTTCCTTTTTCTTGTATCCCAGTTTGAGTATCAAGTGAGTTGTGGGATTGAACCCAGCATCAGCACTACACTTTCGCTCATCCATCATGCAAAATTAAAAAAAAGAAACAATCATAAAACCCGGCTCCTGCGTCTAGCTGACCAAGAACAAGAGAGCTACAACACTTTCGGAGTTGTTGAATGATTTAGGATCATATGAGAAAACCAGCCTAGGAGAGAGGCTCACGCGGGCTCTTCAAGCCATTGGATTCGGTAGAGCTCGGGCGGTATAGTCGGTCTTCCCGTTATACTGTACTCTTCTCTCATAATTAACCAACAAATCAAACCCAACAGGTAAATATATCAAAAAGGCAAAGACTATTCAAAGAATCAAATCATATGCCAAACAAAAAAGGAAATAGATCACTCAAGGAGTTAAGGTTGTCGAAGTATACCAAAAATATACGAATATACGAATAGACGAATGATAAGACTACTATAGTTTGAACTTTGAATAGAGAAGTGTTATGAATTTCCATAGTTGTCTTGTTCAACCATCTAAGAATCATAATTTGAAAATGTATATGTCATCTTAATTAATTTCATTCACAATCAGAGGAAGCTAATTAATATGATACCTATTAATACCTTATAAACTCAAGATGGAACATATAGTGAGGATCACGGGCTTTCTCTCTATTAACTCTTCTTTATTATCATCCCTCTTAGCAATTTTAATCATCATCTAGTACTAGTAGAATTGCTTCTTATTTTTAAGCGTGACATTTGTTCTTGTATATGGACAGCTTGTTGTTGATGAACGAACCGAGTATGATCTTACCTTTCTTTGAACTTTGGCTACGAGGAAAGAAAGAAAACAAATAGCTCACATCTTTGAGCTCAAAATATTCATTTGTTTATAGAATTTGCATAAGCACAAAATGTAGATACGGCTCGGGTATTTTACGGCATTTCTGATTCCATGATAGCTTTGAACTTACTGCAATCAAGCTAGAGAATTTGAACCTCGGCCTCTTAATATTAAGTTGTATTTATACGCACGATTCTTTTGTCTTGATGATTAATTTGGTGATTTACATGATGCAAGGAATTTGCCTGAGCATCATTGTGGGATTTCGTCCAATATGTGCGATTTCAAGAAAAATTAGGACTCAATAGGGAGAAGATTTGAGGCGGGTGCAGATAGTATCGAGAAGAAAAATGAAATGCAACTAATCCAGAGCGCAAGAAATCTATAAATCAAATCCCAAAATCACAATGTATATACAACAACATCTTTATTTGATTGTTCTTCACCGGGTGAGAGGCGGGCTGCGGCGGCGGAAGTGCACAGGGCGGCTATGGCCCAGGCGGCGGCGGGCGAAGTCGCGTGCGCGTCGATGAGTACGACGGAACACGGGAAGTCGGGAATAGAGGAAGTGAGGAAGAGGACGCCGTGCGGGTGTCGGCGTCTTGCCCGTCTTGGCGGTGTCGGCAGTGACGACGAATAGAAACGAGCGAGATAGTGTGCTTTATCTGTTTTGTATGCTTTAATGTCTTGGCAGTGTACTAGAGCGCCAAGTAGTGAATAGTAATCTGAACACTCTGATATGAATTAGTAGTTAGGTTTTTAAATTTTAATTAATTTAATTATTTATTATAAAAATAAAAATAAAATAATTTTAATATATTTTCGGTTATTCGGTTTTAGCCAAGCCGGTGAATCAAATGTCGAAAAAAATTGAAAACCGAATTACGCTATAAAAAAAACCGAAGCAGGCAGAAAAATCGAAAAAACCGGCAAAGCAATTAATTCGGTTCGGTTCGATTTTCGGTTTTGATTTTTGCCCACCACACTGCCAGTCATGAGCGGAAAGAACAAAAATAAGACTCTCTATCATGTGTGTACATTGATATTGATGACGGAGTATTTATGGTGATATGGCGAGCGTGTGCTAGAGATGTCACCCGTTTATTCTATTTTATGTAGTCTTTGTAATTATGTTAAAGACTTGAAATGAGAAAGTGCTAAGTGGTTGAGTTGAGTTTGTGATCTAGCCACTTGTAACATGAATGAGGGAAGTGGAAAAAGTTTAAGTATAATATGGTTAAGCGATTATTGATGTCGAGTTGTTCTTTCTTGTGATAAATTGCTTAAATCGCATGTGATGATGAGTAGTTGTGAATTGATGCCAAAGTTTGTGTGATATCGAATAAGAAATCTTAGAATGTGTGAAGCTGCTTGAAGTAGTGAGCTTGATGAAGGTGCGGCCCAAATGAGCTGTTTTGCCCGGGCGTGCTGGCGCCACGGGACTTGTTATACACATGGCGAGAGCTGCTTTGCCATTGATCAAGTAGCCATTGCATCAGCCAATCCGGTGAATAGGTCGGTTGCCACATTGCGAGCTATTGTTCTTGAAATGTTGTGTACTTATGTATGAAGTTGAGATTGATTTTATATTGTTGTTGCATTGCTTATATGTTATTATGTAAGGTCAGTGATGATGCCCTACCAATATAGATTTTCATGCGCGGTACTCCTACACTTCTTTTAAGTGCGAAATTCAAATCGAAGCTCCTCTCCTCCTCACCTATAAGCAACAACAGTGCGGTGAAAGGTGAGCGATGCATTGAAGCAGGTGGTCCCAACTCGCCGTTGAAGATGTCTCTCCTCCAGATATTTTAATTCTTTTATTGTTTAGACTTATTATTCCTAGTTTTATACATAGACGTTTGGTGCAATGACTTTCGAATCTTGGAGAGTGTTGTTCGTTTTGGTTTAGATGGTTGTTACGTTTTCGGATATTTCATTTCATTTATTATAAAGTGTTATTTTCTTTTGAATGATTGATGCCGGGGTAGTTGTTTGGAATCTCGTTGCTTAAGCCACAAAAATTAGTGTGAAGTGTCAATCACGTCTATTTGGGTCGTGACATGTTTACACTATTTCGTAATAATAAATTTAACAATATAACATAATAAAATTTATGTAGCAATAGAAACAAATATCATAAATATCAAAATTACAATATAATATCACGTGTAGCAACCATCCAAAGAAGCTATAAAATAAGATGACAATGTAGCTCTAAATTTAAAAAAATACATTTTTCATTAATGATTCAGTTGATGTTAGCCTGTTTTAGACTCCAAACGTCAAAGTGGAGATGTCCACATGTTGAGATCCATTGTTGAAAACAAATATATGTGCATCGTCGTTGATGGCCAGAGTAGGATAAACTCTTGTTGTCATGCAAACTTTTCCTCCTCCACCAAAGCTTTCTACTATGGAATGATCAATCTGTTCAAGAGGAAAAAAAGAAAAAAAGATATAATTCTAGCTAGTAGCTCAAGGGACAAAACTAACATCTCATAGTTAAGAAGTAATAAATAGATCATTTTGAATCTCATGTGAAATTTTTGTGCTATGTTCTATATAAACTTTTGAGTTAATGGTCAAAATATTGAAACAAATGATTTGAAACAATGAGTTTTGATTTTGATATTAGATGAATATAAATTCATAAGCTTCACTTCATTTTGTTTATATATAAGTTTTAATATATTTACTTTACAAAATTCATGAACCTATTAATAAGTATCATTTGATGAAAACTTTTATCTTACAAAAACTTTTAAGATAAAGCATAGAAAAAAGATAAAATTGAATAATGATAATTACATAATTTCCATCGATCACATTTCTATATAATAGAATTTAAAATTAAAATTAAAAAAACACTTCCAAAATATTTTTTCTTGAAAATTTTTAAGAGACATTGATCAAAAGATGAAATCACGGATTCAAGAATAGAAGAGCAACTTGATATGGCTTAATTGAATCCCAAAGATAGAGTTGTCATTTGTTCTTCCCTTTGCATAGGAGAGACTCCAACTATCTTCAAGAAGTGTTATAACAATTGAATATTGATGAGAAGTTCTATTTTGGGTCTCTATTATTACTATCATATGTATTCTAACAATTTGATGATATTACCTTGAGCAATTGAAAGATATTATTATCCTTGTTCCAACACAAAAACACATCTAAAGTATCAAGTTTATGCGAGTTTCCCACCTAGACTATCGGGTGTTCAATTTTCTCTGCCAAGCGCTATACTCAGTAACTATTTATCAAGTACACACCTTAACAATCAATTGTTTCCTTTTCCTACCTAAAATATCACATCGTTCGGGTAGAAAAAGGAACAGCCCGACGGTTGTGGAGTGTTCGATAAACACAGATTATAGTTCATGTAGGAACCGCACACTTGATAATTCAAATATGAAACTTCAAAATCAAAAATATTTTAAATGTATTTTTGGCCGTGAATCTAACCTTTATTATAATAAGATCCATGCCTTGCTAGATCTCAACAAATATATCACACTTAATATTTGGAACGTGTTGCATGTTATTTTATAATTTAAAAAGTAGCAAGAGTTTGTATAATTTGATAGTGAAGCTTACCAAAGTTCTCAGTGATAACTGCCTGTAACAGGATCAATATCCAAAGGCTCCATAATTGGTTTTATCATATTCAAGACCACAGATGACCTGCATTAATTCATCAAAATTCTGTAATGAACTTTTAAGTTTATATAAGTAGAAAAATAATTTGTTATTAAAACAAAATAACTTGTACTTTTGCTTTTTTCTTTTTTCTGCAATGTAAAATCAAATCTAATTAAGGTGATTTTTGTATGCAACATATCATGTACCCGAGGCCTATATGTGATGAAATGAGGAGATACCTTTTTGGTCACGGCCCATTAGTACAACAAACTTGTCATTCTTTTTGAAAATTAAGAATCTTTTGCAGTATATTAACTGTCTTGTTTTTGAGGCCAAGACTAGCCCAGCCCAAGGTCTACACCGAGTGTTGGGCGATGAGCCACTTTAGCTATCTCTTGTGGATTAGTCCAACTTGATTCCAACACCTCTGCCTGCTCAAGCACTTCAATTAGGATCGAAAAAGCCTACTGTCCAAGCGCGAAATAATAATAAGTAGTAGTATGGCTATCAAATGGATTGAAGTAATAAAAGAGCGAGTCATTAATTAATTCCATTCCAAAAATTCTTTAGGACTAAAATAAATTGGATCAAATTTGATTAAATAATAGGTCATAGTCCAACGCTTAATTATTTACTAAATTTTTTAAAAAAATTATGAATTTACATAAATATCCAAATCAAAAAAAAAATATTTAGGCAAATTTTTATAGGACAATTTAGGCTACATATCATCTTTAAATTTTAGATGAATTAAACTAGAAGAGTAAATGGTAGAATAAGCAAATATACTTGTGCGTGATGACACAAAAATTTCACGATTTGAACGGCTTCGATTGTTATATTTTGCAACTCAACTTACAGTTTGTCCTTAGCGTTCAATTTCTTCTATTGGCCATTGAACCAATTGCTTTCCACCTCTATCGACCAAATTTTCCTAGGAAACGACGCAGAACCAACAAGCCAAGCTTGATTCATGGTATGCATACTAGGAACACTATTCAAGATAACTCTTGTGCACACAAAACACATATCTTATATTCATTAATTTGATATAAATACGACACGACTAAATTTGGGTGATCACGCTCTTCAAGTGGTATTTTGTTAGAATTAGAATGAGAAAATTTACCTTTTATAAATTACTCAATAACTTTATTTTATAGGTCATCAAAGAATCTAAAATAATAGTAATAGTAAGATTTTCACTAGTTATTTCCTGAAGTACTCGATCCTAATTTACGACATATAGCTTGACTTGGTAGTTAGTATGGAGTTCATGAAAATAATAATGATTTTAAAATTTTATGGTCTTATATATAATATACTTCCTCCCTTTGCAATTGTTTGTCTTTAACAAGAAATTTTAAAAAATAAAAAAAATTTGTGAATCTTATATTTTAGATTAAAAATATGAAGAAAGAAAATAGTGTGTCAGCCTGAGATAGAAATATTACACAAGAAAGAAAGTGTAAAAGCGGACATATTACTGAAGACAGGACCATCCTTTAATGATATCAATTTCCTTACTTGTAGGCTCATTAACCCAAGCAGTAGAAGATCCTCCTCTTCTTCTCAGCATCGAAAAGAGAAAGACTTGGAAGCATAGTACCTTCCATAATCCAATCTTAATCATTCATTGTCTTGATCGCTAAATACACAGTGTATATATATCATTGTGATGGTCATACACTCCAATATTATAATAATCAATAAAAGAAACGAGCCGCCTTATTTTTGAGCATGTTTAATCCCTAAAAAATCTCGAAGTGTCAAGTCATTTTCCCCTCAATTAAGACGGGAAAAAATCGGACATTCCCACATTGTGAGTTCAGCTGGGCGAATGCGGCGCTACCTTGATCCGATGAATAAAATCTTTAACTTTTATACAAAAAGCGCGATTCCTCGATTTTCTCTTTCATTTAGCGATAACTCTCCAAATCCCATCGTAGGCCCTAACCCTTGTTGTGGTTGGGTCCCTGAATGATTCCTTTTCCCTCTCTTCATTCGGTGTCATGGTCTTATGGCGATTTAACCCATTCCACAAGATAAGGGTCGGATGGATCTTTGGGTACGGCTAGATTTTGAAGTTGAACTTTTTGTGAGTCGCGTCCAGTATAAAGCATAGCGGTTGTGCCATCTTGGAGCATTGTGGCGGAACCTATGATTAAATCAGAGAAAAATTATTTTTGCGTGTACACAAGTACAAGAATCTCTTACATAAGGTTAAAAAGAAAAAATTAATAATATTTTCACAAAGTACAACAACCTGACCAACAACCATTTATGTCATATGAGTACGAAGGCAAAAGAGCGAGAGGATGAATAGTCCGGTTAAGGAAGATCGGTTAGTAGAATGACCCCATACGATGTTTCCCATTTACTTTGCGGGGATTGTGTTGGTAAAATAAATGGTAAATTCCCTTATAGATCATTGGTGTGATTTAATTAATTTTGTAGAGATTAGTAGAGCATAGTTTTAATTAGAGAATATAATGTATAGTATCTAATTTCAATGTTTATCTTCATCTAGCAGCTCCATTCTGAGTTAGCCTTTTATCTAACAAAATAGGAACTATTTCTTTTAAGGATTTAACCTAATTATTTATTCACCACCTAAATTAAAAATAATAGGCGAATTTATAATAGAAAACTTGCTCATTCAGCAAACCAAATGAAAAGCTCAACATCACTTTATCTCTTCTAATTAGCTAATCTTTCTATCTCAATGATAAAAGTTTGTGGTATTATTGTTTGTTATACATGGGACAATGAAATCCTTCTTTTCTAATTCCCCATTTCTCGTAAATGAAAATATAGTAAAGTGTAAGACAAGACGAACATCAATTTCTAATTCCAGGCACAACTTTAATAGGTAAGCTAAAAACATCCAATTATCCCCATTTCTTTATCTTAACTTACCTTTGGATTTTTTAACTAATACAATACCATCGGAGGATAGAATTAGCAAAACAACTTCAACAATTTGCTGATATTATCACTTATTACGACATTATTAAATTAAGGGAGTCGTTTGGTTAAAAGATTCTGATTATTAGGTATTAGCAATACATGAATTAGTTATGAGAGAATTTTGTAATATTTTATGCAGGTATTAGTAATTCATGTATTAGTTATGTAGTTGTTAGTTATGCAGGAAGTATTAGTTATGTAGGTATTAGTTATGCAAGTATTAGTTATGCAGTATTAGTTATGTAGAGATTACAATATATGAATTATTGATTATTGAATATTTAATTTTTAATTAATTAATTAAAAGGTTGAATTTTATATTATTATTGTTTTATAATTATAAAATTATTGTATAATTGAATTTTTAAAGAAAAAAATTAGAGGTTTAAATGTACACCGAATTATAAAAAAAAGTGATCTGGTTAAAAGTAATAACTAATTCTATTTACATAATACCCACTATAACTTATTTCACCTTCTACTCAGCATAAAATTATACATAGATTTCGTCAATAGAGATTATGTGAGTTTTGATAAAATGTAGAATTACTAAAAACGCAACCAGGTATGTATGATGTAGCATGAATAAGCTTATCTAGCATTTAAGCACTTACCAACCAAAGCGTTGTATAAAGTGTCACGTAAATAAATTTTATCCTATTTGGTAACCAATATAGTATAAAATTAATACATAAATAACTAAATTATTATGTATTAAATTAGAAACTCTTATTCCGTAACCAAATAAGTTCACAGTAGACTAGAAAACTTACCATTAGGATCTGTGAATCCGATTGCATGTCATGTTATTCCCAGTTCACCAGCATTGCAAGCCAATCACACAATTCGTTGATCAAACATAAACAAGAATATTTAAAATAAAAAAAAAAGTTTAGATTAGGATACACAAAATTAATCATAGTTTTGAAACAAAAAAATTAATGTCTGTTAAGAATGTACCATTCATCAATTCCTTAGGCTGGAAATGATAAGCAGTTCTGTAAGGTTGAGCCATAAGGAGAAAGGAAGATATTGATTCACAATATTATTGAATCAATTATTGGCTTAGTGGAAAGCAATACTTTAATTTCTTTTCTTAGTGCACATATATTGCATACAACGAAAACGAGTATATCATACTCTCTATTCGTGCAGGTCAAAGCTTCCATTCACAAGTCAAAATAATATATTCCATTTTAATCCGAAATAATACAATTCTAACCAATCCCAAATAATATATTCCAACCAAACCAAGACGGCAAGCAAGAGGTGATTTCCCAGTATCTTGCACAAGTCAAGATATTATATTCACAAATCTGAGTCAAAATACTATATTCCAACTTAATTGTTTAAGTCAATGGTAAAATCGTTTACGCTCTAATTTATTTTTAAATCAAGCTCCTCCATATCTCACTCGGGTGCAGGATTTTGATTCTTTATTTTTTTTCATGAAGTATATGCAGCAAGTTATATTAGGTAACACACGGAAATTTGTACAAAATCGTGATGATTTACAATAATTAATTGAGGTGTTAATACATATTAGTTACCATTAATACGTTTATAACATTAATATTGATAAGTAATGTGCTACACTCAATAATTTGGTGTAGATGTTGCACACGAATTCGAAAATAGTGACCTACTAGTACTATTTTTTAATTTTAATTTCAAACCGCCATAACTTCACATGCTAAAAGCAAGCTAAAAGGTATTGGCGTAGACCCTATCTAAGCAAGAAAATGGATACTTTAATCTATTGTTTTTCAGGTTTTTCCAGGAAACTCTATCTCTGCAAGTAGATACTTCAATACAAAACTAGTTTTGCAAAATTATGAAAGCACCTAACGTCTCGAGAGAAAGGGACTTAAAACCAGAAAATGCAAAAAAAAACTAAGAAAGCGACAATCTCGCAAAAAGGTCAAGCAGATAAACAGTAACGGCGCAGAGACAGAGTCTGGTTCCTTTTCCATATTGCCCTTTAAGCAGATCAACATTAGCAGCGGAGTGACAAAGTTTGGTTCCTCTTCCAGGTTGCCCTTCTTGAGGGGCGAGCTTTGTGGTGCAAATGTCCCCTTCCGCGGAGTCCCCTGTATTTCTTTCCAGCCGAAGTGAGACCACGTAATTCTCTGTGCTTATGCACTGGGTTGCAGATCAGTTGATCCTTGGATCGTTGCGAATAACAGCGTGGGCTTAGTCAGCCAATATTACCTCATAATATTTGTAGGTAGAATCCTGAATTAGAGAAGGTTAAGAGATCAATGTAATTACCAATATTAAGCATGCGTATAAGGAGGAGTCTTAAGTGACGAGACAAACCACCTGTAACTCAATCAGCAAAATAAAACCATTTATCAAACTGGTGCTTGCATTTTTAGAAATACAGAATTTAATCAACTAGCAAAACCCATACAAGAATTTAACTCCCCAAGCTTAAAAGTCTGTTGTGATCATGAAATACAGTTCTTTGTCTCAATTACACAGGCAAATAACTTAACACTCTGGCATGTCGTATCAAAATAAATGGACTAGGAAGTAGAAATAGGTAAAAAGTTGGAACACATACCTCATTAATCCAGTATGAGTTAAGGACTCTAAGACCACCCAATTTCCTACCAGCTCATCCTCAGCAACAGATCTCTTGCTGCGCTGGAACTTCAATTGGGTGACTCCCTGGTTGGTGGGTTTACCATACACAATACCCTTGGAAACAGGCCTCTTCCTTCCACCACGTTTCACGCAGTACACGGTAGACCACGTAGCCCTGGAAAGATAATGATCTTAATCACAACTCTGAAGTAGCACATACTATGGAAAAGGAGCAAGTGTAGCATTTAACAAGATAAAGAAAAGACTTCTGCATTAGTACTGTTCCTTAAATGGAACAAACAGATATTATGCATATGAGCTAAATTCTTTGCATCTACAAACAGCAAAGGATGAATAATAACATGGTTGTACAGCCTTCACAAGCATCTCAGCAATCACAATTGTAAGTTTTGAACATAACCAAGAAATAAAATCAGATGCACAGTGAAACTAATACAAGTAGACTTAACTCATAGCCACCCAGTGAATAAAAATTCTTATAAATTACTCGACGCAACAGAAATGTACCTGCTTAGCCTTGCCCAAGCGGCGTGCCTTGTCAGGACGGAGGTAGGCCTGAGTGACACGGACAATAGATGGGGAAGCTGACAGTACTCCGGTACTCCCAGCACCTCACCCTTTGCAAGAACCTCATAACATCTGACTGCTTCTTCCTCCATAGCTCCGACACATAAGTGTAAGCACCTACATTTCCACAAAAAAGAGAGATGTTACAGAACAGCACTGTCTCGTTTAAACTACCTACCTATCCAACTTTTAGAGTAAATTATAAAAACAATTGTAATAACACATTTGCATCTCCTGGCTGCTTTTTGCAACAAAATTACCTTTTCTATCACAGGACAATCATGTGGGAGAATGCGGCATATTAGGTAAAATTAAACTCTAGAATTTAAACACCATTCATAGCCCATTTGAAAGAAATATATCTCACTTTCCCATGAAGAGTAGTTAATCACACTATGCAGAGACATCCACGTGCAAAACTAGTTCTCCAAACATAGGCAGATTAGTGCTGAACAATATGAGGCAAGAAATTTTCGAGTACGGACAAATATCCCACTTTAACCCTTTGAGCGAATAGCAGAAATGCAACAAAAGAAAGTAAATTGAATGGACCATATATATTTAATCGTGCACATACGCATACACGCACATAAGTATGTAGTTATTCAAATGCTAGATCTGTCTTTGTTCAGTTCAACAAATTATGTTGAAAGTTCGGTGATCTAACAAAACCATTAGAACAAGATGAGCAACTATCTAAGATCAAGAGATAATGCCACGTAAGAACCTGTACCGAAGAAGAAAGAAAAACTACAGAAAACGTAAAGATTGTTCTCATTCAACTAGATTTTTGACATGAATCAATTTAGCAAAGAGTATAATACAGAGAAGAGAGTGGATGAACATACCCATCGAGTCACTTCTGCTGCTCTTCTCCCAAAAGCTGCTTGGCAATAGAGACTAGGGTTTTCGAGTGAAACGCAATATAAAAGGACTATACATACCGTCCTGGGCTGGTCTTTTCGGCCCATTGGCCCATGGTGATAATCATTTTCTTTTACGAGGAAATATGGTCATCAACAGGCCCAAATTCCATTTCACTGAGGAGGAGTGCACAAATAACCGATTTCCGGGGCATATTTTAAAATGCAGTTGGTTTTAAAATTACTTAAAGTTTAGTCACTTGGTACTGAGTAACCAATATTTGGACAAAAATATCTTAAACTAAACACGAATGAGCTTCAGACTTCAGATTGAAGTTTGCACTATTAATTAACTCTCGACCGCCGATTTAAGATTTGCAAGTTTGAAGTCAGTTCGTATAATTAGAAGCTCAAGTTCAAGTTTATTAGGAGGTATTGTGATAAGATTAATAAGACAATTTTATCTTTTCGACCTTTATCTAACTCAAAAATAAGGCTAGAGTATTATGTATTATATGTCTAATTGAGTCTCTCAATGTATTTTTGAGTTCGTGGAAACTATCAAACACTTTTATGCCTGAACTTCTCTTTCGAAAATTAACTATTGTGTTTTCAACTAATGTTGGATTGAAATGGTGCAGATCCCGCAGATAAATCAAATAGCTTAACTAGGGATCTCAAATTAAGCCCAAAAAATAAATGATTAGTCCAATATGTGCAAACTTTTATGGATTGGGTTCAAAATAATTTAAAATTGGGTAAATTTTAACTTATTTAAGCATTATCCATTTTAAAATGATTGTCGTTTTAGCCCACTTAAATTCTCAATTTCAACCCTTTTCTAATTTTATTAAAATGTTTTTTCCTAATATATTTAATCGTATTCAGTAGGATTGGATCTCGGGCCCTAAATCAATTTGGGTCTTAGGTTCCAAGTCAAGGTCGAGGTTAGGTCTCTATTCAAAGTCAGCGCTCAAATACTGGGTTCCAGGTCGAGTCCTAGATCAAAGTCAGGTTCGAGACAGATTTGGGTCTCATGTCGGGGACAAGTCTCAATAAGTCAAGGTTAGGGTCGGGTTTCACTCTGGCTCGGGTCTCGTGTTAGGGTTGAGTCTCGAGTCGGGGGTGGGTCTCGAGTCTCAAATTGAGGTCGGGTCTTGAATCTTAGATCCTGGCTCGGGGTCAGGACTTGGGTCTCGAGTCGGGTCTTAGGTATCAGATCTTAGGTCGGTCTTAGTTTGAGGCAGGGTCCCTTGGTTGGGGTCTAGGTCCCAGGTCCTGGATCAGATCTCGAGTTGGGCTCAAGTCTCGGGTCTTGCATCTTGGATCGAGCTTAGGTCCCAGGTCGGATCCCTGATCGAGGTCGGATCTCTTATCCCGGATGTTGGATCTTGAGTCCCAAGTCAGATATTGGGTCTTTTATTTTTTTGACTTTCTTTTCAGCAAAATTGATCTCTTTTAAAAATTACATTACTATTTCAATATTGTTTAGATTAAGCGAATCAAATTGGGCAAGTCATGACCCAATCGGTTTTTAGTTCAGTTTAGTCCAAACGAATTTAGCCCAAAGAAAATTTTGACGGATCATGATTCAACCTGATTTTTAGTTCAACCTATTTTAAGCTCTTCAATTACAGTCCAATCCATTCATTTGACCTCCCTAATTTTGACTATGGAAAATTAACTATAATGAACCTACATAAAATAGCCTTTATGTGAAGCTTTTAGTTTGTGCCCTAACTTCAGGCATTAAGTTCAACTTCAAGACATACGAATCTAAAGTTGGCCTTTATAATAGCCTAACTTTCGCCCAAAAGTCTGAAACTTTGATTTCAACTTTAGGGTTTTAAACTTCATACTACTAGGTTTGAAGTTTGACAGATTATATGTGTCCAGCAAATACAGTGTAGAACCAGGTCGCTTACCTGGTTCCTCAACAGAAAATAGAAACTAAATAACATAGGAAGTTTTACGTGGAAAACTCTTTTCCCAAGAGAGTAAAACCACAAACCTACCCTAGTAGGATTTTTCAAACTCCACTAAACAACCGGGCAATATTCAGATTACATCCTCTTGTAGCCTGGAAATTAAATTCTTAATCCCTTTCCCCTTACAATACCTCTATTTCAAGTCTTTACGATAACTATATCACAAAGAAATTAGAAGGCTAACTCTAGCCTAGCTATCAACGAGATTACAACTCCAAAAACAAATACCTACAGCAGCTTCTCTTAGTGAGGAGTAGGCTTACAAGATTAGTACAAGAGATAAGAAATCAACAACATAAAATAAATACAAATACAACATATTGCGGCTGGTTCTTCATTGTTGTTGATGCTTGTCTTCAAGTGTCTTTTGCAAGAGAGGAAGTGTGATTTTTGTGTGTAGCAAAAATAAATTCCCCTTTGTCTTGTGTCAAGCCTATATCAAGTAAGAGAGAGAAAAAGAGGAAGGTGTTTGTCCAATGGATAATTGTCTGCAGCGGGGAGCAAGTCTGCCACTGTGTTGCGGAAGCAATGCAGCAATGACAGTCTGCAAAGCGCCTTTTTCCAACTGTACCATGTTGACCTTTGTCAGCTACTTACAGATCCTTGACCCGGTTCTTCAATAGGTTTGTTAGATCATTAAAACTACTATGTAGGCCTTTATAAATTTCTCTTTTTTTTATGATGACAAACCTATAAATAAATTCCTTTTAGTCAGGTTCCACAAAAAGTCATTTATAACATTTTCCATCTTACAATTCCCCCTTACACTAGTTCTCCTTTTCACCAGTTCCTAGTTTCCCCTTACATGATTCCCATGATTCCCTCCTACACCAAGTCCCCCTTACATCCTAACGAAACTTCCTACTTTTGACATCATTAAAAAGAGAATATTAACATAGAGGAGAGAGATACAAACAAAGTTAACTCATGGCCGCTGGGGCAACACAACACGGATGAGAAAAATGCAGTTAATAACGAGTCAAACAGAACAGATTTCGTTCAAATCTAGACAAAAAAACACCCAAGTTACAAAAGGAACAACAACAACATCACGGTCTTAGTAGAATATTCTGAACAACCATACAAACTGTGCCAGACACAAAAAAAGAAGAGAATCACAAGCAGAACTGAAGAGGGTTTTAATCAGAAGGAGAAGAAGGGTCTGAAGTAGGGATGGATTAGAATTTGGAAAGAAATTTGTCAATACACTCATTTGTTGCATGTTGATCACGCAGCATCTACTGAGTTAGGTCCTCCAGTTGTTTCCGCAGTGCAGTGTTTTCACTCTTCAACAGGGCATTTTCATTTTGTAGGTCCAACATAGCACCTGGTTCCCCTCCTAACCTTTCTGCCTTGAGAAGAGCAATCTCGGCTTCCCCCTGAGTGAGCAACACCGTCAACCCTTCAATTTCGGCAGTCCTGCGTTGTTGAGCTTCAATCAACCCAAAAAATGTGGATTGTATTCCGATGCCACCCCGTTTGGCTACGCACTCACACTCCTCCAACGTGCTTATCGTGAACATCTGTTTCCTCGTAGCCACAGTACCACGCCCCAGGGGAACTCCAAAGTGACTGAAAACCTTTGTGAGGAAATAAACATAAGCCAACCCATGTCGTTCATCTTTTGATCCCACAATTTTGATAATGTGCTCAACCATGAGAGCAGGCAAATTTGGTGGTTGAAACAAACTCAGGGCTTCCATGATGAATAGATCAGCCAAGGCAGCAATGGAGCGATGCTCAGCTTTGGGAAGGACAAACTTGTTCACAAACTCGAATAGCAATTGGTGCTCAGGCTTCATTTGTTTTTTAAGTATAAGCTCACTATTCAGGTTCTGATTTAGTTTATCAATGAGCTTTTTGAATTCCCGAGATGCTTGTTTGTCCTTATTAGTGAATTCTCTAGCAGTGTGCACATTTAATATTTTTCCAAGAGATAGTGTCCAGAACGATTTCAACTCCTCCCACCATAGCCACCATAGTCTCCACCTCATCTGTGAATGTCAGAGTGGAATAAAATTCAGTAACTTCACTTTCATACATAGTAGGCAGAGGAAGATTAAATAGATGCTCCCAACCTTGATGGCTCACCATTTCTAGCAGCTCTTGTATCCCATGCATCGTGGAAATATCAGGATCAAAGATTCTGCCACCTAACACTTTGTACCTTCAAACATTCCCGATTCTCTCCGTCAAGTGAGCATCTAGCTCCTTTCGAGCAATTCTCTTTCCTTTTGAGGACTCTACAATGATAGCCTTTTGAACGGGCTTCGATACTGTCACACCTGGTTCCCCTTGGGGCTTCTCAGACACAGTTGGGTGCTTTCCCTTTGTGTAGGGCCTTAAAAATCCGACGAGACTCTCGCCTAGTCTCCGAACTTTCCTCCACCGTCGCAAGGTGATTCTTAGTATCCAACACCACTATATAAGAAGATGGATCATCACCCTCAAGCACCATCGATCTAGTCAACCTATGCCTTTTCAAGGTATTTTGATGACTCTCTTCTAGAACTAAGGCCATAGATTTCTCAGCGATACCTCGAGTAATTGGTCCCTTCTTTGTTCCCTTCTGCACCCTGGAAGTTTGTTTGGACAAGGTTTGATCCTGATGCAACACCATCTCAACTGGAAAGTGATCTGAGTCTCATCCCATTATTCTTACCGGAGTCTTGGTTCCATCATACATATCCGTTATCGTTGTAGTGTAAGCCACTGGTACACCTCGCCTTCAGGCATCTCCAGAAGACATCCATTGGGACTTTATCACGGGCCTTTTCCGGTCAATGAATACCATAAGTAAGTCCCTTTTTCTTTTCCTATATTTCTCCACCAATTTCCTTACAAAATGAATGACTTCTGTAGTTGATTCCTATGTAATTGTTACAATTTTGGATATCATTCTTATTATTGTACAACAGTATTATAATACATTGCTCCATTGTCGGGCATTTTTGCCGTTGTAAAAATAATATTACACAACCCAGTCAGCCATTCTATACCTAACTTGTCTGTGCTCTTCCAAAACTATACTGGAATCTCATTCAGATGGTTACTCTTCCCCTTCTCATCACATGAATAACACCCTTAATCTCATCAACCAGAATACCTAAAATCCCGACGTCTTTGCTTATATTTGTATTTCATTAGATAAAAGTTTTCATTTTGTAAGATCAAAATTTATTAATGATGTATTAAACTTTATTTAATTTATAATTATTGAAACATGAACAATTTTGAAATTTTAAATTTAAATAATCTTATTATTTTTATAACATTAAAAAGTACTATTTAAAAAAAATCATATATATACTTTTAAATAATCAAATAAGATTTAAATGTCAAATGTTATTATGAATATAT
>JACEIK010000449.1:12188-35869 GCA_018107945.1 Datura stramonium | reverse complement strand
CCTTTTTCCCATAACTGATCCCAGAGGTTAGTCTCTTCCTTTCTCCTTCACCTCTGCTCTTCTTTTCTTTCCCTAACCTCTGCCACTTCGCTTCCTGTTGTTCACTTGAATTCGCCTCCTTTGCTCCATCTAAGAACTATATCTAAAAGATCATGTTCAAACCTTGATGCATTGACACCGAAGGCCTTGCATGCCTTAACCACTTTGAGGTTTCAATGATGGTTTTAGTCCACTTTGTGGTTTCAATGATGGTTGGTTTGTCAATGATTTGAGGACTAGGGCCTCCTACCAAGTTAATGGCAGGGCATCACAAAATGCTAGAGGAGAAATTAGTGTCTGAATTGGAGATAGAGCGCAATTCATTACATGGAGCTTGTAATCGCCGGGGTCTCTGTATTCTTTCTTGAGGAAATCCGCTGTCATTTGCATCTGAAGATGAATTTTCTTTGGGGAGACTCAGTGCCAAGACTTGCATGGTTCTGAATGGAATATTAGTGTGTAGTGTCTGCTCTAATTCAATATTAAGAACACTAAATCTGTTCTCATTTAGGCTGGGCTTAACCTTCCATATGGTCTTTTGTTGCCCTCTTGTAAAGAAACCTTCTTTAGAGCTTCACAAACCCAATTGAGATTGTTACCATCGATTTTAGTGCTACTAACAAACCTTCTACTCCTTTCTGTTAAAAGGAACCATCTCTTACCTAAATTTATCAAATTAAAGGACTTCCCACCCGTATTGAAAGAGATTCCCCGATCCATGTCCTGCCATAAGATTCCCAAAATCCCATGCCATGCAAGTTACTATTTTAGAATCCCTTTATCACGAAAGAATAATAATCCATGTCTTGCTATAAAAATCCTGAGAACCCATGCCATGCAAGTTACTATTCTAGGATCTCTTTTCCGTCATCCATGTCTTGCCCTAAAAATCCCTTTATTCCATGCCATGCAAGTCACTATTCTAGGGTTCCCTTGTCATAAAACTTATTCTCTAGTTCATGATGATGTTCCTACAATTTCCTATGCTTTGTCTATTAGGTAAATAAGTGTCTTACATTGTAAGATTTTTAAGTTTATTGTATTTGTCTTGTTATTTGTGTTTTCACTTGTACCATGTAATTAAATAAGTGTAGTACATGTACTAACTTGTCGTTTACTATAAATAGGAGTCTTTATAGTAGTTGGAAGCAGTGTCATCTAAGGCGAAAAGCAATAAAGCGCTAAGGTGTTTTTTGGTTTTAAGCAAAAAACACAAATAAAGTGGCTTTAACGAAAGGTGCAAATGGAGAAAGATATAAATATGTACCTGCAGTTCGAGATTAATAATTATAAACATGAATAACAAATATATGGACAAAGAAATTGAAAAAAGATTATGATAAAGTGAAATATATTGTAAAATAAAGCTAAAAGTAACAATATGAAATAAGAAAGTGGACAAGAAATGTAGGGAGTAGAAGATAGCTTTCTTCTTTCTTCCAAGTGTATTCAAGTGTGTACAATAAGAATTCTTTATGCCTCTATTTATAATGTTACTTAGAGACATACAAAATGTAGTCTTAATCATGGCATTAACCATGAAGGTGATGGGGGGAGATCGTGTGGGGGTTATATCTACATCATGGAGAAAAGTAGTGGGAGTTAATTTCTGTAGTAGACATCCATAAACAATGTATTTCAAGACAAAATTTCAATTGTTTAATGTTGTCTTTTCACGATTACACTCATTGACAAGGAAAAACATACTTAAGGGCCTGGATGACGACACTGAAGCGCTCACTAAGCGAGATGAATTGCTCAACCTATTTTGCGCCTCGTTTTAGGGTTTAAGCACACTTAAGCATTGATGTTGTTATGACAGGCGGAAAGTAGTGCCCTATTGGTCTAAGTCCTACTTCCCCTTGGTATCAGTAAAGAGGTTGGTAAGCGCTTCCCGAATAGATTCCTTTCTCTTTCCCAAACATCGATAAAAGGTAACCCTAACTTCACTTGTCGTAGTAAGACCACCCCTCTATAAGCTTTTCCTATCGCTCCGATGAAACTCTTTCCCCCTGTTCTCTAGAGTTCAAGAACAAATTCTTGCCTATTCCTTGTTTTTCCATTAACTTTGTTTTCTGCTAAAGGCAACATGAAAAGCACCTATATATTGTAATACGTAAGTGGAAGGGCGGCTAAGCAACTATGCTACTAGGGCCTTTGACAACTCTAGTTGGAAGCCATCTGGTTTTCCATCTAGGTTTTAGATCTTGTTTCCATTCTAGCTCTCACTCTTGTGTAATTAAAATGTCTTCTTCTAGCTAAGTCTTCTAGCTTAGTCTTCTTTAGTTTCTTCTTTCAAGATATGGGGAGATGATTGGTTTATATTTGAGGGTAAAATGTTAAAATTATTTTAGTAGTTGCATTTCATTACAAGTGCACAAGTTTTCCGAGTTTTGCGATGACGGCCAAGTAACTAATGTGAGTGTATCAACAACAAAGGCTTTATGTCAATTGGTGATACTTGGTATCACCTATATGGATCCTTTGTTTCCATTCTCTTCTACTCTTAGCTAAGCCCGCATTGATATGCATATTTCAAACTTCCAAGTTTCTAGTGAAGTTTGAAGTGGGTACACATAGGAAAATATGTTATTTTTATCAGTTTGGTTGTGTTAATTTCATTGATGTTGTCATTGTAGTTCTTATTATGCTGTCATTATTATCGTCATTGTCATTATTGTTTATTGTTCTTAATGTTATTGTTGTTAACTCATCTTTATCAAACAATTTTCAAGTGTAAACTATAAATAATAGAAGCCCCAGGGGTTTTGGTTCAATGGCAAAACAAGGGATGTGTGATAGATAGGCAATGTCATAAAATTGAACCCTGGCCGGTGACTAGTATGGTATATAAGTAGACAAGGGTCCCATTATCCATTGGGTTACATAGATGAAAATATCGTATTTCTCGGTTAATGAGGTCAGAGGCGGATCTAAATTTTTTGCTTTACGGGTTCAGCATTAGAGATTTTGAGTATTGAACCTATTATATTCTTAAATTATGGGTACATACATAGTATTTATTGCAATTTTGTGATTTTTTAACATAAAATTATACTCCACGTAAGAAGTAACGGGTTCAGACGAACCCATTACCTTTGAACTGCATCCCCCCTGCATGAGGTGGGAGAAATTCAAACATTGACAGTCTTGGAGGTAGAATTGGGAAACTTCCAAGAACTTATCTTGGAATGCTTTTGGGGGCAAAAAGCAAGTCGATAAACATATGGAATCAGGTGTTGGAGAAATGTGAAAGGAAGTCAATATTTATCCATGGGAGGAAGACTTAACTTGATAAACTCTGTGTTAGATGCAATTCCTACTTACATGATGTTCCTGTTTCCTGCCCCTGCCAGTGTTGTAAAAAGGTTGGATTCCTGGAGTAGGAATTTTTCTGGGTGAGGAATAGTGAAAAGAAAAAAATACATCTAGTCAAAGGGGAGTCTTTGCAAGCCAGCAAGGAGAATGGAGGCGTTGGAATAAAGAATCTGAAGATCCAGAGATCCAGAATCAGAGTTTGATGATGAAGTGGATATGGAACCTCAACTACGGTGACCAGCCACTATGGAAGAAGGTAATCCAGGAGAAATATGATTTTGAAGAAAAATGGACTACCAAAGTGAGCAGATAGTCTTTACGGAATTAAGTCTCTGGAAATCCATAAAGAATTTGTGGCTTAAGTTGCTAACAAAAACCATGTTCAGTGTTGGTAATGGAATGAAATAGATTTATGGAATGATAAATGGATAGAGCAACTCCCCCTGAAGCAACTCTATCCAAACATCTTTTCTCTCAATCAACGAAAAAACTCAACTATGAAATAGTTTGGGGTGATCACGGGTGGAGCTTGATTTTCAGGAGAGCTTTAAATGATTGAGAAGTTGATAGACTAGCAAGCTTTTACATAACTTTAGAACAGTTCAAAGGTACATCAACAAAGGTAAATTGTTTGATATGGCTAGTCAATAAGCAAAACAAATTCACAGTGAAAGCAGCATACAAGAAATTCACAACTCCAAACAATCAGAGTGGAACTTGGCCTTGGGAGATGATACGGGGGGTTAAGATCCCACATAAGGTTGCATGTTTCTCTTGGTTACTAGCTAGAGAAGTCGTACTCACACAAGACAAACTCATGAGGAGAGGTTTATATCTTTGCTCAAGGTGTTATCTCTGTGGTAAGGAAGCAAAGACAATTTCTCATCTCTTTCTACACTGCAGTTGGATTAAGATCTTCATCAACTTGAGGGGCATTAGCTGGACTATGTCAGGAAGAGTGTTTAAGGTCCTGAAATGCTGGAACAATGATATCAATCCTTTCAACCAGAGAGAGATGGAAAATTTTCCCAGCCTGCATTTGGTAGACTGTGGGGAGAAAGATTCTAAAGTTGCTTTGAAGACAAAACCATCAATATACAGAAACTAAAGATGAAATATTTAGGGATTTTCTTTTTTGGTGTAGCTTAATGGAAGATCAAGGACCTATTTTTGATGTACTAGATTCCTCATGAGAAGATTAAGGACTAGGAGCTTATTTTTTCCTATCTGGATGTAAATATGGGGGACTACACACCCTTTGTGTAGTTTGTTATTGATATACAAATATGTTACCTGTTCAACTTTTTTTTTTTCAATAAAAAACCAGACCAAATAGTTCAATGATTAACATATATCTCCGGCAAGGCATGACAATGGACCTCCCATTCAATTTTTAATCATTTCTCCTCTTTCGGAGCTAGATATAACTTTAGGGAGACATCCCTTTTTTCTGGATATCATCATAATTATTAAAATTATGACTTCAGCAAAATATTTTCGTAGTCTTAAGGAACTAAGATGCATTATTTGAATAGATAAACTTGCTCAACTCTCTAGCTTATTTACATTTTCATAAATTTGTACATTCAATCATTTTTCAGTTTATTTCACTTATTCATCAATATGCTAAATAAAGTTATAAACTAGTAAACTTGGTATTTTCTCAAGCACATTAAGCGTTTTTCTGCTTTTTACACTTATATGCCATTGACAATGGGAATTTGGATGTATAGGTAAGATGGAGTTATATCATGGAGGGATCTTTGCCCGAACCACCAACTGCTGTTCTCTTGCATGGTATTCTTGGCAGCAGGAAAAACTGGGGTAGTGACTCATTTACAGTTTTGTAAAATTGCGGCACAACACACGCATTTCTTGTGTATTCACTGAATTATTCATGATACTTTCGAAATGCCTGCCGTTGTTTCTCAAAACATATATTAACATTGCCTGTACAGCTTTCAGTCAGGCCTTCTTATGTAACTAGCATGTGGAATTTTGCTTGAAATGAGAATAGTTCAAACGCCAGGATGTCTTAATGAAATTGATATCAGTTCCAAACGAGGAGTTGTGGAAACTAATTCATGTGCCATCTAATTCCCTTAATTTTGCAAATGCACGGAACAATTCTTTCCTTACCCATCCATTCCTTACCTCCTTATGAAAATTAAAAAAATCTATCCTTTACCCATTATATTTCCTACTGAATGGAATAATGATCTATGTCCTTTAGTTTTCCATCTTAATGCTCTAAATAACACAATTGGTACACCTAGTAGCAGCTGATGCTGGTAGAGTTCAATTTGTTCCAACTTTTTAGTGATTACTGATTAGAACCATTTAGCTAAAATTCAAAGACTCTTTCTTGGATAGGAAGAAACTTGCTTTCATTTAGCAGAAAAATTAAGGGAGTGTTATGACAGAAATACTGGAAAAGGACATTCCATGTTTTTTTTCCCCCTTTTCACACAACCATGAACCAAGTTTCGTGATGCATCATGCTTATTGCTCCCTGTGAATTCTCCTTTTATCTTCAAGGACAATGGGTTTACTCAAATTTTGTTTTTCCCTTTTTGTTTTGATATCTAACAGAGTTGCAAGATTTTGTGCAATGTACTTCAGAATTCTGATAAAGAACCTGTAGTTTGAGGAAGCTCATATTACAATAAAATGCAAAATTATTTGCTTATGGAAAGGAATGATTTAAAAAGTGTCTATTGCTGGAGCGCAAGGGAAATTCCACATCTTGTGGCATAGAGGTTCTTATTTCCATAGAGATTTACCAGTTAAATTGCCAACATACTATTGCTTTAGACAGTTTACATTTACTAGTTAAATTGCGAACATACTATTGCTTCAGATAGTTTACTTTTTATTACTATTAATTTTTTATTTTTACTATATCTGCTTAAACAGTATTCCTGCTTCAAGCTTCTTACAGTCTTATCTTCAACCGTTTCCATGACAATCTGAAATTTTCAGGAAGCTTTGCTAGGAGATTAGCCCAAGAATTTCCGAAATGGCAGGTAGTAGAGATAAACATTTATTCTTAGCCCTTCTTATGTACATAGTATCTTAAAGAACTTTGCATCATTTTTAACTTGTCCCAATTGGATGGGGAGTGTTTTTTTTTGCATGTTGTTTACTGTTGGTTTGGGAAAAACAATGGAGGAAGGAGTTAACCCCACTTTCTTCTATACTTGATCTGCCAAGAATGAAGAGAAAGAAAGATTTGGTCTGACATTAGTACCCTTGAGAGATAGTTCCTTTTTATAATCATAAAGTTTGGAAGTAGTTCCTTTTTTTCATTAAGCTTGGACATTTTGAAAAGCTTCAAGAATAGTTTTTTTCACATAACCATAGATTAGGTAGCACCCAGGCTGCTCAATTGGTCAATGAAGTGGCAGGAGATTCTCAGGTTCAAATTCTAGTGGAGACAAAAAATAGATTTTTTCCATCAGGGGTACCGTGCGATAAAAATGTGTTGGCAAGACTTAAAAGATGAGTTCTACAGAGCTGTGTTAACCTACACTATTGTATGGGCCAGATAACTGGCCAGTCAAGAATGTCCATTTTCAAAAGAAGATGAACGTAACAAGATGAAAATGCTAAGATGGATGTGTGCGCATACTAGGAGAGATATGATTAAAAATGAAGTTATACCTGACAAAGTGGGAGTGACTTTCGTAGCGGATGGTTCAGACATGAAGAGGAGGTGCGAGGATGCACCAGCGAGGAGGTGTGATTGGTTGGCTATAGCAAGAGATAAGAGAGGTAGAGGTAGGTCGAAGAAGAAGTGGGGGGAGGTGATTAGACAAGACATGACACAATTTCAGCTGACTCAGGACATGAACTTAGATGTGAAGGTATGGAGGTCGAGGATTAGGGGAGAAGGTTAATAAGTAGTCTAGTGTTGTCGTACTTCTAGTAGTATGATTTAAGTATCATGTATTTCTCTTTTCGCTGATGTGTATTAATATCTGTTGCTACACTTATTTGGTACATTTGCTATTCTGTTGTCTTTTTTTCTTTCTTACTTTCATGCATCAATTACATTTCTTTTGAGCCGAGGGTCTATCAACAACAATCTCTCTATCCCTAAAAGGTAGAAATAAAGCCTGTGTACATTCTACCCTCCCCAAAACTCAAGTGGGATTACACTGGGTATGTTGTTGTTGTAATCCTTGGTAGGCAGAGTTATCCGGTACTTACGCTGGTAGAGGTAATAGGTATCCAGTGGAATAGTTGAGGTGAGCACAAGTTTGCCCAGAAACACTGTTATTAAGAAAAACATAACCGTAGATTTTATTAAAACAACACCTGATCGTTTGTGGTAAACAGTGCACTAATGCCCTCCGCTTCTCTGCTTTTCTATTCTTTCTGATATTGAGCTGCTTACACTTTATTAGTAATATCACACATCCTAGAATTTTTTCTTTTGGTTGTTGTGAAGACAAATATCAGCACAAATTCAATTTCAAACTTCATAGAAGTCATTAATTCCTTTAGAAACTCTTTTGGGAACAATTAGTTTGGAGCATAATTGTATTGGGGAAGCTTTGTAGTAGAGGGGCTGTAAGTGTCTTAGCATCAAGTCCTGCCCTGAAAACAGTGTTCTCTTTTCATTGATTTATTTGAACAAAAAGCTAATATTAAAACAATTAATGAAGCTTTAGAAATTAAAACAAAAACATATGAAGATCCTAAAATTTTTGGGTTCTGATGTGCTTTGTCACCCTTCTAAGAGATGCAGCTAGAAACAGATTGTGATGTATTGCACTGTTCTATGTGAGCTTCTTTGAGTTATCCTGAATATTTTTTCAGCAACTCTTAAAGATACTATTAAATTGCGGTCACATCATTCTTAAAACTATCTTTCTCCTCTTTGTGGAGATGTCATCTTGCACTCATTTTCTTTTGACTCCTTTCGCCAGTTGTAGTCCTCAAGCTCACATTCTTCTCTAACTGATCGTCGATATCTTATTTGACTCGTTTTGATACAATATTTGGGTGATTTTGTCATGGACAGTCTTACAGTAGATTTACTTTTCTGCAGTTTCTCCTGGTGGACTTGCGGTGCCATGGCGATTCAGCATCTCTCAAGAAGAGAGGCGCACATACAGTTGCATCAGCTGCACTTGATGTCTTAAAACTGGTATAGTTTCTTCACATGACCTGCTGCACTCTGCGCATACTTTAGTGTCATTTCTATGACATCCGTATCAGTAAAACTGTTTAAGGCATGTCTTGCACCTATTCCTTGTACGATCTTTCTGTTTTTTTTACATCTTACACTAGGTTTTTTGTGGGGCAGGCATGGAAAATTTTGACAGACATTAGCAGTCAAGTCCTTGACTGTATTCCTATTTGATTAGTTCAAGTCAGAAGAGCATGACCAATTACACTATTCTCAAAAACCAGAAAATATTAGATATTTTTCTTTAATAGTGATAAAAGTAGTCTTTCTGCAAGTAAATATGGGGCTTGCATGTGTACAGGTGGGAACATTAGCTATTGCCATGTCATCCTAGATACCCCCTTGGCAGCGGTATAACTGTTTGTTATCAGTGGTTCGCCCGCTTTCCATTTGTGAGATCATTGAGGATCATTCAATATCCTCTCAGAATTCTTAGTTGATCTAGACAATGGATGTTATTCCTTCTATTGTCATTAAATTCTTTGCCTCATGATTGGCTTGGAAGTCTAATTCTTTCAGTTATATATCCAATTCTCTATTTCATCTTTCTTTTTTTTTGGTGGGATCAGTTCTCTACATTGACAAGTAGACGTCATTTATTATTATTGGGTTTTCCCCTTTACTTGCCCTACTGCTTTCAATTTTTCAAAGAGGGCCCCAGCTTCATCGCCAAACCCATGAAAGTGGAGTCCCAGTTGCTTGCTCAGTTTCATCATATATTTCTTCACCATCTAAAGGCATCTGGTGGTTTTGAAATGAGTTGCATTGCTTTTTAGTCCTCATACCAATGCAGTAATAGAGTGTCAACCATAGTGGTTGACTGAATGAATCTTTGTTGATCATCGAATGATATTCTGATTCCCATGAATTTTCACTACATGTGTTGTTTAGACTGAATCACAAGATTTCTGAGTGTTGGCAGCATCTGTGTTCCCCTTGGCTTGGTTAGTCTGGACGATTGACCTGTGCAACCTAGGTTGAGAGGCCAAGATAGTGTGCAGCGTGTGATTTTTCCATATCAGCTAGCACCTCACCGGTTTCTTTTTGATAGGGTAAATAATCTTACTAACGTTGGGGAATTCCGTATACAAGAAGTATGCCAAAAAATAGAGAACCCTACACTAAAATATGGTTCTCTACTAAAGTCATCCACCCTTCTATACAAACAAGAACCTCATTGGTGCACCAAAAGAAAACTAGAGACAAAATCATTCCAACCCCTTTGAAAGCTCTCTTATCCCTCTCCCTCCACATAACCCACATAAGAGCTAGTGGGACTACATTCAATGCTGCGAATCTTTTCTTTCTTCTTTTGAAATTCCAACTATGCAGTTCCTCCTTTGCCGTACTCGACATAACCCACTACTTTCCCAAACTAAATCAGAACCTCTCACCACAAGCGCGTAGCAGTGAGACAATATAATAAGAGGTGATCCACATCTTCTCCTGAACATTTACACATATTGCGTCATCTCACGTGTGATCCTCTCCTTCCCCACATTCTTGACCGTCAGTATCGCTTTCTTAGCTGCCAATCACTCAGAGAAACAAACTTTTCTGGGCGCCCTGGGATTCCAAATAGAAATATACTGGAAGTGCACTCCATCTCTCACCAAAAGCTTATGGTAATATGATTTAACTGAGAACTGTTCATCTCTCCTTGTCTCTCATCTCAACCATCGTGCATGGCTATCTCACCTATTTCATGCCAGCATTTTCCTTCTTTTTCTTTTCATATCCACGGTGTCCGAGCAAGCATGCCTGCTTGTCGACTAATCCACCAGGCAGGCGGCAGCATATCCGGTCCACATGCACAACTTGCCAAGCTAGTCCTACCTATCAAGGCGGGAGCAAATGGGCTCACATTAAGTGTTATAGCTGCTATTCAAACGTTGGATCTGCAGGTTGTCACCCCATGTTTCATCCACTAGGCCATCCCCTTGGAGACCATCGTCTTTTGGTCATCTCTCACTTCTAGGTACATATCGTACTTTGACCCTTGCATTCGATTTCCTCTCATGGGTTCCCATTGAAGACTAGCAGGATTGGCTATCTAGTTAATGCCTTTGTTTTGCCTTTCCTGATGTTATCCTCCTTATCCTTGCTCCCTTATGTAATCATTAATTCTTTGTGATATGGTAGCTTTTCCTTCACTCCTGTATATACGTCTCTGATAAGTGTTCTGGCCAATTGTCTTTTGGCCTATTTGTAAATTTGCTTCAACATGCTGCATTTTATATGCATGATTATAACTTTGACGTGATTAGGCTAGTCTGAATTTGAATCAAATATGGGTCCTGCAGATCTGTATGAGATAGATGTCCACTCTATGTGCCTGACACATGTGGCCCTTCGCTCCTTGTTTGTGTTACATTGTCGGTGTCTTACAGTTTCCTGTGATCATCTTCTTTTTTTCACCCATATTATAGATTCAAACTCTATCAGTTTTTGTTACTCTCTCTTTTGCTAAGCGACACAAAAATGGGCTTGTTATAGCAACTATTAGTCGAGGCACTTGCAGTACTTGATCCCTGTATTTAAGAATAACTTTATGTGGGAAGGATTTCCAAGTGGTTTTATAATATGTCCTTTTTGAAACTATAAGTATTTTTATGCTTGAGCGAGCACATTTCCTTGTCTTTTTCTTATTGGTTCACTTTCTTTTACCAAATTATGCTAACAGTTGATTCCATATCACTGAATCATTGGCCAAACCGTCTCCATGGAAATCTATACACACTCTCAATATTCGAAAAAAAACCTGCTTACTTGCTGGTAAAATTTTACTTCATCATGCAATACAGGGGCAATGGATGATATGCCATGTCAGTTCATTGGTGTGTCACTTACGGTTCTCTTCTTTTTCTTATTTTTGGTTGGGTCAAATGGCTCCCCATTTTGCCTCTTCACTTCTTGCCTGAGATGGTAACACAATTATGGTAATACATTGCTTGGGTTCAATCTTTATTTCTTCTTTGTGTAGCTTGGCCAGCTCAGACTGACTCCCCGAGTTGTAGTTGGTCACAGCTTTGGAGGAAAAGGTAACTTTTAGCTTATTATAGTGGAAAGCTACTTGGAGAAATCAACTGATATTTTGCTGTTTGGACATTCATCGTTCTTATTAATATGCAGTTGCATTGAGCATGGTTGATCAGGTTGCAAAACCCCTTGCACGGCCAGTTAGAGTAAGTATTCTGCATGAGAACTCTACAAGCATGCTTGCAGTAATATCAAACACAGTTTGGATATAAATTGGAATTCATGAGTGGTTAAAGCAGTGTAAAACTTCAGTTAAGGCAATATATACCATTTGCTTCACAGTTCTCTCATTTACAATTGATGATTCTTGTAATTTGTTTTTAGGGATAAGTATTCTGTATGAAAATTCTACAAGCATATTTGCAGTAATATCAAACACAGTTCGAATACAGCTTAAACTTGTGAGTTGTTAAAAGTGATGTCAAAAACTCAGTTAAGGCAATATATACCATTTGCCTCACAGTTCTCTTATTTACAATAATGGTTTTGGTAATTGGTTTTCAGGGACAATAATTTTCTTTTCTGATGCACTTTCTTTGGTCTTGCAATCTATTTGTCATCCTTTCTCCTGCATTTTTCTTTCCACTCCAAATTATTTGAAGTAATTCCAAACTAATTGGGTCATAGGTCTGGGTTCTAGATGCTACTCCAGGAGAGGTTCGAGCTGGTGCAGATGGAGATGATCATCCAGCTGAATTGATATCATTTCTGAGTAAATTACCAAATGAGGTGAGTACTTTTGGTGATTTCAGTTTGTATAAAGATGTCTCCTTGTATATTGCTTTATATGAACCTTAACAAATTTTATGCTCTCTTGTTGTCAATTCTCTATGATATCTTTAGTGTGTCAATATAGATATGTGTTCCTCTTTAGACTTTTAAGCAGAAATTGGAGTGGGAGGTGCAGTGGGCCTTAGCGTGATGTTATTCTCTGATGTGTGTAGTTTAAAAAGAGCAGAATAAGAGTGCATCCCGGGGAATGAAAATTTCTTGTAAAGTGCGTATTTCTTTTGTGTGTGTACTTCTGGAGCTCACAGGACATCACTTGCGTAGATATTTGATCAAATTTGTGGATGGCTGTTCCTACATATAGATAAATGTTTTGCCTGCCCAAAAAGAATTCGAGAGAAATACTTTAGGTTTAAGGTATGACTGAAATTTTTTGATGAAGTAAATAATTTCATTGCTGGCATCAAATGGATGCATAATAGTTGCAAAAGTAGAGTAGCAAAAAGTACTTGTCAGCTCCAGTACATGTCTAGTTAAAAGCTAGGGTGGTGAAAAAGTTCGAGAGAGTATCAGGGGAATCAATTGGGGACAAATAAGCCCAACTATACTAAAATGTGAGCAACTAGCTTTTATAGATTGGCAGTTAGTTGATGTTCCATCAAAGCATCTCCTATTCCTGTCATTCCAGATACTCCAAAAAATGGCAGCAGGTATCATCTTCCAGAATCTTTTGATGCTGCTATCAACTTTCCAGCAACTCCAGCTCTCAAAAACATCCCTGATATTCTGCGGCATGACCCGATTGCAAAAAGTGTTATAAACATACTCCATAAGTCTGCTGCCACTGGAGAGTGTATAAAAAGGTGGTTGTGTGTCTCTGCTTTCTCCATGCACATATAGCATCTGTTTGCCATTTGAAACTTTCTTCTGGCTAGATTATCTTGAGTCAAACATGCTTCATGCAATGCTGTCCAGCTAAAGCAGCTGATTTTAGTAGGCAACTTGACTTTCCAAATAATCTTCCAAGGCCAAATGACTGATATTTAATGTGATTTTACTTGCAACTACAGCAGTTTTTGGTGGGAAAAGCTTGTCCATTTTTTTTGGAAGTAGAAGATGAATCTGTATCAGCGCAATGGAGAATACACCTTTCTCCTTCATGTTGAGCTTGCTTCTTGACTAATTCTTTTATTCTTGCATGTTGATATTGTTTTGCATGATTTTTGGCTTTATAACTTGAAATAGCATACAACGATGTATTGAAACTTTTTTTAGCCTAGGCTGCGTCAATTGACTCACTCAATGTTGTTTCTCTTTAGTCTCTCTCTTGATTTTGTTACTGATATATTCACATAATTTGTATTGACATCAATTATTCGTATGAATATTATTTTTCAAGGAAGGTCTCTTCAAAACGAGATATTGTGGAGGCTCTTATACAAGAAGGTTTTTCCAGGGATGTAGCACAGGTATCCCTTGACCTCACATTTTTCTTTTGAGGAATTTTGAAAGATTAAACACCTAAACTTTGACTTTTCAAACTTAAATTGCTGTATAACTAAAGGCATTTTTCTGCATCTAGTGAGGCACTGAGCTTGATATTGAGTAACTGAGGAATGGGATATCTGCAATTTGTTAGAAACATTATAAATGCACTTTAAGTTTTTGTTGGTGAAATGCACTTTAAGTTATTGTAATGTGTGCGACCCTTCTCAGTGCCACGGAGAGTGAGACTATATATCTCTCGACTATTGTGATAGAAAAAGTGAGTGATGATTTAGTAAGTAGAGTACCAGAGGATAAGTTGTCCAAAAAAAAAAAAGGAAAAGAACTATACTACAAGAATGATCTCCTCCAGTCTCTCTAAGTATCTTTTAATGGACCTATTTAACCTTACTCAGTAGGTTAGGCATGAGAATACCCTATCTCAAATGCTTCTGACATGTCTACCTGTATCCTGAAAAGATTTCTTGTTCTTCTATAATGATATGCCCCATGAAACTGGAAACAATTGCTCACCTTCGGCAGAAACTTCTAATTTGACAATACCTTAAGCCCCAAAGGTGTTAACTCCAATGAATACAAGTCCTTTACAGTAGCAATCAATCTGTGTCACCTTTCCTTCCTAAAGAGGGCTGAAAGAAAAACATTGTGAGTCTTGTTTTCCCATATGATTTATTGGAAATGATATTCTTGAATATTATTGATCGGGTAGGAGGCATAATATTTCAGACTCCCGATCGTTCAAAATTTGAACTGCAGATCCAGATTTTAGAGTCCATGAGTTCAGAATTTTGTGTACTTATTGTTCTTACAATGCAGTGAATTTGATTTATTCCTTTTCACGAATATGTAAGGTTAGAGCTAGGGATAGCGAATTTGTCAAACTTAATTTGTCTTCACTAGCTACTACTGTCTTCACTGCTTAAAGTGGATGACCTCATCACACAAGCATTTAACACTATTTAATTGGTGCAAGAAAAGGTTTGAATGGGAGAGGGGAATTCGGTCCAAGGCCAAAACTTTGTTGCTCTAAGTAGAGGGGCTAATTACCCTCCATATCTACTTGCTGGAGTCCAAATTTTTATTCGATAACTGAAAATTCTCTGAGGGTCAGCTACGTGCACTACTGCTAGTGCACGGTCCGAAACTGTGTGGATGATGGACCCGACCCTCTACGCCTTCTTCTCTTAAATACCAAATTTTTGTCCGCGATAGTGTTCAAACTTGTGAGGAAGTAGTATCTAATTGTTTGTACAATAGATGATTTAGTAAATAGAGTATATCATGTATTAAGTCCGACAAAAAGTTCATCTATAAGGCCATCATCCTTCTGATCATTGTTCGTTTCCATCATTCTAACTGTTAGTTTGCTTGCACACGAGACACGAATTGTCCGGTTCTCCTTTTTTTAACTGTTGGTTTCCTTTGTAATATTTGCAGTGGGTGGTAACTAACCTTCGTAAAACTAACTCTGCTGGCTCATCTTCTTCACCTTTATCATGGGTGTTTAATCTCAAGGGTATTGCTGAAATGTATCAATCATATGAAGAAACAAACTTATGGTAGGTTGCTCATGTTAGTTTCAAGTATGCAGATATTATTATGGTCATTCTTTTGGCTTCTTGTTCATTCCTTTACCGTTATGAGTGTATACCAGCTGCCCGATAGGCCAACAGATTCTGGAGTAGTCTGGACACGTACTAATAGTGGTTCAACAGATCACAATCATGCACGACCTTTTTATGTTGTTTATAAATTAAAGGAAAAAAGCTATATGCCATTGAACTTTAGGAAAAGGCTCATCTATGCCAGTCCATTAATAGTTAGGCTCGTTTATGCCACTGCCGTTACTCAAAGAGGACATCCATGCAATTATTTTTTAACAGATCTAATACCTGATTTTTCAATACCAGATTGTACACGTGACAATATTAAACATAAAATACCCACCTATTAAACATCCATACAGCCTAAAACTACCTGACCCATGCCCAGAATACCCGCCCACATTTTAACCCGATCCGTCATTATTTAATTTAATCCTTCCTCAGCCAATTTCACTTCCCGGTAAAACACCACCAAAGACCTAATTTCCCAGCCATCTTCTTCTTCGTTTTCTCCTCCTTCGACCAGTGTTCATATCCTCGGTTACTTAAGTGATGTTTTCGGCGACTATAGCTAGAACATCATTAGTTTTTTTGTCGTTTACATCATCTTCTAGGTCTACAACTGTTGGTGGAACCAGATTTCTTCCCATTTGTCCTAACCTTGGTGGACAGAGTTACCTGGTACCTGTTGCTGGTGGGAGGTGGCAGGTATCCCATGGAATTAGTCGAGGTGCATGCAAACTGGCCCGGACACCACGGTTATTATTAAAAAAAAAAAATCTCTGGATTAACTGCAAATTCTTTAGATTGTTCTGCACCAGGTTCCTCTTCTATAATTGTCTGCAGCTCAGCTTTGTCCCAATCTTCAGAAACTGTTATAGTGTTCTTCGTTTCCCATGTTTGAAGAATTCGATCAGGGCCTAGTTGCCACAAGATAGTCTCATCATCTACTTTCATAATGAACTTTTAGCTGATAGTTTTTCCACTTGGGATATCCTAAGATAGTCCATAAAATTAGAACATCCTTAAGTTAATTCAAACATTATCCATAATTAGAGATCGATCACCAACATGTTCTTACCAATTCGACATTCCAGACATGTCCCTCTGACCATTCAAGTGGCACTGCATTTGATGGTTCCATGAACCAAGCACAGGATCATCACCCACTATGTAGAAATGCTGACCAAAGGAGCATTCCTTATTCAATTGATTGTGGAAGGTTGTGGATATCATTTGAAAATGAGTAGTTCGGATAGAATTGAACTTTTGATCGATCCGGGTACTTGGAACCACTAACCTTGCTTTATATCTCTCAATCTCCCCACTTGGCTGGTTTTCACTTCTCCTCCTTGTCCAAATCGACCGACCCAAATCCCTATCTCAAATCCCTTTCACAAGAATGTGTAAGGGGTTAGAGGCTGGGGGTTAGGTCTTTGGTGGTGTTTTATCGGGTAGTGAAATTGGCTGGGGAAGGGTTAAATTAAATAATGTCGGGTCGGGTTAAAATGTGGGTGATGTTTTTCTAGGCATGGGTCAGGTAGTTTTAGGCTGTATGGATATTTTAATAGGTGGATTATTTAAGTGACGTGACCCACTTAAATATTGCCACGTGTACAATCTGGTATTGAAAAATCAGGTATTGAGTCTGTTAAAAAATAATGGCATGGATGGCCCCTTTGAGTAACGGCAGTGGCATAAACAAGCCTAACTATTAACAGATGGCATACATGCCTTTTCCTAAAGTTCGATCGCATGTATGAGCTTTTTCCCTAAATTAAATCAAAAGATTTAAGAAAAAATTCATGGAAATGTCGATAAGTTGCAGGATGTTTTTTGACAAGATTAAATTTCAACATTAATATAAAAATAGCAAGATGATAAGGAATTCTTCAATGAACTCTACAGGCAATGTACTGGAGGACTGGTCACTCAACTCAATACCTAGCATGGCAATAGAAAAAAGATAAAAGGGAAGTGGAATATCTGGAATTATTAGAGCCTAAAATGTACTTATCAAGTATTGACATGCTAAGAATAATTCTGGACTGTAATACATATGATAATGAATGGGTAACTTTGCAATGACTGCATTTGAATTAGTTAAACCGGAGGTGAGCTTCTGGTAGATCAAATCAATGGCTCATTCTCTATAAAAGAGGAAATAGTAATTGCAAGAATCTTCTCACAGGAAAATTGTGGAAGATGTTCCTCGGGGTGTGCATGTTAACTTTTTGAAAGCAGAAAGAAGTCTGCATAGGTGGGCCCTTGAGGATATCAGAAGAATCCATGTTGCTGAGGAACAAGCTGTAGAGGAGGGAGGTGGAGTTGAAATGCATGTCCTCGAAGATGCAGGTCATTGGGTAGGTTGCTTCTTTTTTACACATTTCTGCTGTCATAAGTTCACAAGATGCAAAGTGCTTTCCATTTTTTAGATGTGCATCAGATCTGGAAACTGGTAATTTATCATACTCTCTCCCTTTTGAATCATGTAGAGTAGTTTGCCTAGGATTGCTGTATAAGAAAGAAAAAGAAAGAGACATTTTTGAAACTTGTGGTCTTGAACATGCCAGGCAATTTCTGTCTATAAAAGCATCTCACTAATGATAAAATGAAAAGTTCAAAGTTAAATTTTTCCAAGTATAGAACGGTGTCATTGTTTTTGTTACGGACTAATAAGAAAACAGTGCCACAAAATGGAATAGAGGGAGTACCTAGATTAGCTCAACTTCTTAAAGTACACGATGACCCTTCTAAATTGTGTCTCGGACTGATGGTCTCATCCTTCTTCCATTGTTGGACTATCTATCCTCTGCTCCCAAAGTGATGATATATAGTTTCTGACAATGAACTTAGGGTATATCTTTTTGCTGTTTAAAGCTATTGAATTGTAAAAAGCAGACGGTGAAACAGGGGTTACTTTCGATCTTTCGTTATTCCACCTTTACTCTCCTTCCTTGACAATGATGAACAGTCTTGAATTTTAATGCACTAGCTTTCTGATTTTGCCTTGCTGAAAGGAAATTGCACAATTATGCATCACCTGATCCTTATCCTAATGACAAGGTTATATTTTTTCCAGGTACATGCTGATAACCCCGATGGGCTATTCAAGATCCTTTCTTTTTCCTTCCAAGGATTTTAGGCTCAAGGACTTCTGGCATTGGTCATATGCCCGCGGAAATCGATTGTGAATCCCTTGCAGGTCTATAGATTGCAGAAAGGTCCAATTTTTTTTTTAGCATAGTGTATATCATCTCATTCATTGTGATTCGCTCGTTCTAGAATGTGATGTGCAGAAATTAGATTGGTGAGTCTATTTCACCTTTAAGACTGAATATGCGATACAGAATTGTGTAAAGAACTTCTCTACCAGTCATGTTCTGTTTGGGGTCATTTGACACCAGCTTTACTGGGTAATTTTCCCCATGAATGTAAGAGAATTTATCTTTCTTCAAACGAAAATGAATTCTACCAATACATACATCAAACGACATTCTGGAAAAGTAAGCACCACTAAGTACTGACATTCTACAAAACATTAGCGTGAGGTGATGTAAAATCTGATGCATCTGCAGAGATTGTTTAATTGTGGAAAGGCTCAACCTGATGTAACAGAAAAAGTAAGTGGTGTCAACTTGGAGGAGGTGATGAAAACGAAAACAATTTGTTTACTCATTCATCCTAAATGAGTAAGATAAGTAAACTTCTTATCTAGACTAGGTAAAACGTTTTGACCAAGTAATACACGTATTGATTACTTAAGTTGCAGTCTAATAGTTGCAATATCACCTTGCATAACATCCCCAAAGAAACTTTCCAAATCCAAACATTCTTAAACTGAAAAGTACAATAGCTTATTGACCCGAGTGTTCGTTGTATCTTGTGAACTCTTACAATGATATCCACAAAATGTTGACTAAAGAACCACAACACCCTCAAACACAACCACGGTAAAATTAAAGTAATGACTCGACCTACTACCTTCAATCCATCTGCTGCTGAACCGGAACAGGCCCCATACGTCTCCGAGGAGAAGAGGATGGATGCTGAGGAGAGGTTGAACCAGAAAGAGGCTGTCGCCGAGGAGAGGATGATTCAGAGAGAGGCTGTCGCTGAGGAGAGGATGTCTCAGGAATAGGCTGTATTCGAGGAGAGGATGACTCGAGAAGAGGCCTTCCAGTGCCAATGAGAGAAGTTCTCCGGGCACTTTGGTGTGAGAGTAACATCCGAAATGTCCATTGGAGAACATTTGGAGCGAATACTCTATAGAGAAGGAAAATGTCGTACCAACTTGGATATTTCACATATGGATCTCCTCTGCATGCCCCCGATACAATCAACTTCGCAAAGTCCTCCACTGAACTTCCAGATGCACGAACCTTGAACAAGAATGCACGTAACAACTTAATTGCATGGAGATAAAATATTACCAAAAGTTCCAAGAAATCAGAAAATAAAGGTTAATGAAATCCATGATAAACGAGAAAGACAGGTGTAGGTCATATGATCTTGCCCGATTCTTAACAACAATAACCCTGTGAAGCACTAAGTTCTCATTTCAATCATGTTCCAATCAATTCATTCCAATTTCTTTGCAACTATGGCTACTTATGAAAATTCTAGAACTTCAATTTTTACACACAAGTCTGTGTAACCAACTATATGTAATTGTGTAATAACAGTCGATACAGCCGGTTAGACTACAATAGCAATTTCTTCATACTGGCAATATGTAACTTATGACATGAAGCTCATAATCTCTCTCCCACTAAAAAAAACACCTCCAAATCTGATACAACTCTGCCTACACTGGGCAGAGCGGGAACGCAGACAGCTTGGAAGGCAACTATAAGCCTTCGCACCTTAAAACAAATGAATGTGTACCTCACATTATCCAGAAGTATTAATTGCCGTCTTCTTAAAGGAAATCTAGTGATATAATCCGAACAAGAGCTAGACAGAGAATTTACTGAGCAATACTAGAAGCAAATATCGGGCAAGTAACACCATTTTTCTGCTTGGAATAGAGAGACTTACTTCTCTTTCTTCCTTCCACTGCATCTCAGCACCTTCCTCTAGCATGAATCTTCCACCTGTCATTTCAGTCCCAATCCATCCGTGTGTAGCTATTGTGACCCCTACGTCACCATTCACCTCGAATCTCAAGGTCTCATAAAAATTTACAAGTGCTGCTTTTGCTGCCTATTGAAACATGATGCAACTATTATCATCTCCGAAATGCAAAAATTCAAAAGAAGAAGAAGATGTAAGAACTGCTTGGGGACAAAGGAAATAGTGGAATGACGAATAATTATTGAGTAATTCAATTCCATTTAAAGGAATAGATAGCAACTGTCAGAATTACTAACTGAATATAAGCTCATCCTTGGCAAGGGTAACCAACTCTCTACTGAAGCATTCACTATGACTCGGCCTCTGCTTTGCCGCAGGTAAGGTAGAGCTACATAGGTAGGATATACATTTCCCCAAAAATTGATATCCTGAAAAATGGACAATGTTCAGACATCTACAAATTTGAAAAGGTATTCGGAGCAAAATGTAAGTTGTTGTGCCCCTGCAACAAGAAACTTGGGAAAACCCACTCTACCAATACATTTGCGTCAAAGCTAAAAGATAAATAATTGTGAATGATCAAGAGTAAAAAAGCTCCACAAACCATCAAAATGGGGAAGACATTTGTATCTGTGGCTTCTTCTACGTAGAAGGTATGACCCAAACTTGCTGTATTTACAAGATGATCCACTGAAAAGAGGGAAAGGAACCGAGATTATTGTCAGAATAAAATTCAGAAAACCTTTTGGCTACTAGGTGCTATTCTCCATGATTGAAACATGCCAAGCTATAAACATTGCTATATCCATCTCAATTTTAGTCTTATTTTGCTTTCCGAGTATCAATTAACCGATGCAATCAGAAACAAATTCATCTGTCTCTACAACATAACTTGGAGATCTGAAACTACATAACAAATTATAAAAATTAGAACTCCTAGTTTTAAATAAGTAGTAACATTTCATTTGTTTTCCCTAGTTAAGAGTAATTGTATCTTATTCATGAGAAACGAAACAGGACATTATATCTAGATAGTAGTAGTACTCAGTAACATCAGTGTCACGGTAAAACTTGATGCTAGAAAGTTCCAGAAAACATTTTTAACTAGGATGTAAATTGCCTCTGCTTTGAAAATGAGTGTTTGATGAAACTTACATATGATATAGTCTGCACGAAAGAAAACATGAAAAGGAAATAACAGAGAATATCATTCGTATCTCATTTCACCTACAGTTGAGAGGTTTGACTAAGTATATATATTAACCCCTTTTACGAAAAAGCATTAATTCAGGTATTTTCGAATACTCAAAAGGTCACATTTTCAGATTTTGGTTTCACCCATTATTGTGAGGGGGCACAAGCCTGCATTTGGTAGGTCAAATTCCTCGAAATCTATGTGTCCAGTGCTTTCTCAATAAATGGAAGGAGGTGTATAAAGGACATACTTAACGCAATTACAACCTAAAGCTGGAAAGAGAACAAGTGGATTCATCCAGCACTCCTTGATAACCACACAAAAAATAAAATGAGTTGTATCTCTTTTGTATGAAATGAGAAGCAAGTGGTTACCACGCCCGTATAAGTTTACGGTCTCGGTGATGAATCTCCTACAATCAGCTTCCTTAACAACATCTGCAGCTGTTATCACAACACTTTTTGCACCTAGTGCCCTGGCATTCTCGCTGATTCCCCAGAGTCTGTTCTCTCTTCGTGCAACCAGAACTAGATGAGCTCTCTTCTTTGCATATTCATATGCAATTTGCTAATATTACAGAGAAAAACCAAGAATTTAGTCTGATTTCAAAAGGAATGTCACTTTCGATCTGACATGTCATGTTTAAAATTTAAGATCACACAATTCAAAGGTCTTTTGATTTTCTGAAACTCCGTGTCTGGTCAAATTAAGATACAGAAAAAGGTAAAGACCACACCTAAGCTATTCAAAATAGGTCAGCTTTACCGTCCATTTTGGCTCAAAAGTGGACTCGTGGTTAGTCAACTAGCTCAAAAATGCCCTCCAACTACTGAAATAGCTTAAAAATAAGCTTCCAAATAAGGAGAAAGGGTCAATTTTGCCAAAGAAAAATTAGGAATGCAATTTCTCTGATCATGACAAAGTAAAGGTAACCATTGGCCTAATGTTTCTGGTTCACATTGCTTTTGTCGAAATACTTGAACAAAGTCCATTTGACAGACAAAAAGTGTTATCCTCTCTTTCTCTCTGTTTCCCCCTTCTTTTTTTTTTTGTGGGTTTTGGGTTGGGGGGCTTCTTTAATTTCATTGCTGATTTTGTTTGTAAAATTACAAAAAGACTCTTCAAATTCCACAAATAACTTAAGAATAGTTCTATGGAGGGTTGCCCACACCATATACAAGAAACCAATTTTCCCTTAGTAAATCAAGAACTGGAATGGGTCTATCTCTGATAACAAAATAAAGACAATAAATTTAACTCAATCTCAAAAACCAGCTTGAGAATCGAAAAGAGAAAGAGAATGGCCTAAGACCATATAAGAGATTAAAAAAAATTTCCGCCCACAACCGACATGGGACTTCATGTACAGAATGAAATGAAATTGACACACAAATTAATTACCAATTCCATCTCACAAAAACAAATCAGAGTGATCCTTTGAAGGTTTAATTAATTAATTAATTATTTTTACCTCTCCAATACCAGAAGAAGCTCCAGTGATGATAACAACCTTGTCCTCCATATCTTCTCCAAAGAAAGAGTTGTATAGCCATTCACAAGTGTTGACGAAAGACAGAGCAGGCCATGCAAAGGCCAGCATCACCAAACTTGCTGGTGGCACCACAAAGTTCAGCACTGAATTCACCAAATATTCCATCATCTCTCTCTGTTAAAGCGGTTTTTGAATTTAATTAATGTTTTGTTGGTTTTGTGGATAGTGTGTACATAGATATGAGAGGAAGATAAAGATTAAGTTTTGAGTAGAACATGCATGGAGTTGAACACGTGCTGTAAGGAGTTGGTGACGAATGGAAGAAGTTGTTTTTGGAAGTTAATGCATGAGATTCAGACTCACACCACACTGTGATTATCTCTACTTTGAATTCTGCTTTTTGAGTATTTATTCTCCCCGGAATGAAAGGGCATCTTTTTATTTTTTGTTTGCTCTCTTTCCATTATTTAAAAAAAAAGAAAAGAT
>JACEIK010000449.1:0-11974 GCA_018107945.1 Datura stramonium | reverse complement strand
TATAATTTAGAAATATTTTATTAGTGACAATCAATTTATTTGTTTATGATTTTTTTTAAAAGGCTAATAATGTAAGGATAAAATAGATATTTAGGAAAGTCAATAAAAAAAAAGAGGGGAGAATGACTATTTTTCAAAATTGAGAGGGAGTTTGATTTTTAAAGTACAGTAGGGGGCATAAATGATTTTCACCCTTATACAAAATCTATTTTTTCCATTACAACAATGTTTAAAATTTCGATATATAATATTATATACTCAGTATACAAATATTATATAAAATTATAAGAGATGTTTATACATTCACATACATTATATCCAGGACAAGGTAGGAGTGACTTCCGTGGAGGACAAGATGTTAGAATCGAGGCTGAAATGGTCGAACATGTGAAAAGGAGATGTGTAGACGCCCAATGCGGAGGTGTAGGAAGCTGACAATGGGTGATTTTAAGGAGAGGTAAAGGTAGACCCATGAAATATTGGGAAGAGATGATTAGACATGATGTGATGCATGTTCAGTTTACTGAGGACATGACATTAGATGAGAAGTTTTAGAGGTCACGAATTAGGGTAGTAGGTTAGCATGTAGTAAAGCGTTATCTAGCTAATCCTTCCATGCCAGTAGTTGTAATATTACTTTGAGCAATGACTTGACTTTAGATTTAGGGATGCTTATCGGTCGGTTCGATCTGATTTTATGTATTTACAGATTTGATGTATCGGTCTTGAGTTTGTAAACACGCTAAACCGATAACCAAACCAATAAGATACTCTCTCCATTTCAAAATAAGTGGCATTTTAGCCTTTTGATTTTGTTTCAAAATAAGTGGTGTTTTACATAATCAAGAAAACATTAATGACGTTCTTCCAATTTTACCCTTATTTAAATGGAGAGAGTTTTACATAATCAAGAAAATATTAAAGAATTACATCTTTTTCAAGGTATTTATTAAGGGTAAGTTGGTAAAAATATATTTTACTTTCTAGGAATGAGTAGTTTTCTTAAAGGGTGTGTCCAAACTAAAAACACCACTTATTTAGAAATGAAGGGAATATTCGTTATCGGTTTTCGGTTATTCAATTTTTGGTCCTTAACAGTTCGGTTTTCGATTTAACCGGTAAGAAAATGTAACTCTAAATTATTTTGTTGCTTTTTCTTATTTTCATTTGTTCATATATGCACTACCTTTATGCATAAAAATCTACATGAATTACAAACAGAAATAACTTAAAATAATTTATTATTGAAATAATTTTTTTTTTCTAGTTAAGTAAAAAAGTTGAATGCAGTAGCACGTTAAAAATCTCTCAAAAAGAAAAACAAGGTCAGTTTATAGTTCACACTGATAGGTAGAATCCCACCAAGTCAACTACTTCATAAAAAAATAGAGGCGCCAAGACAATAACTATAAAATGCAAAAGAAAATAAGGTTTGTATTTAAAATCTAAAGCCACTATTATATAATTAGGAATAAAAAAATAATTTTATTGTAATCTTATTGGGTTATTGATTTAACTATTGACTAAAACCTTAAAATTGAAAATCAAACCAATAGCCCAATAAAAAAATTTACAAAACTGTTTAAAAATCATTAATCCAATAACGTGATACCGATAAACCAATAATATTTTTTTCTGTTTGGTTTATTGGTTAAATTAATTTTTGCACATCCCTAGTTAGATTGTTTGTTGTTTCTTGTACTGTGATTTTTATATTATTTTGCTTTAGTTATTGTTTAACATGCTTTATTGTACTTTCACAATTGTTACCTTCTTTCTGGATTGTGTTGATTTTGTTATTAAATAATAAAGGAAGAACAAGAATATTGTAGAGAAAGAGAGAAGGAGAGAAGTGCTTATTTCTCTTGATGAGATGAAAAACAATGAAGGAGAACCCCTCTATTTATAGGGATAATTCCTCCTAACTTTTCTTCAAAAGATAAAACTTCACTATAATATAAAATACACACATTCACTGCAATACAAATACCTTTATAGACATTCATTATAATACAAATACATTTATAACACTCCCCCTTGAATGTCTATTTGATAGATAATGTGCCTTGTTAAATCTTACTAGAAAAAAACCCAGTGAAAAAAAATCTAGTGAAGGAAAAAGAGTACACATATCTAATAATACACATTGGTAGCTGCCTCATTAAAAACCTTATTAGAAAAACCCAATGGGACAAAACCTTATAAGGGAAAAAGAGTACCACGCGTATTAACTGTTAGACCCCGTAAGATGTTAGCGGTTAGTGTGCGTGCGCGTTGGCTTGTGACGAGTAGAGGGAGCTTGACGCATGCGGGAAAAGCCTTGAAAGCAGGGTTGGGCGAGGCTAGACTCCGAGGGGCCAGCGCGACGCGCCAACTTGCCTGTAATCTGGGCAGCGTGGCACGCGAAGCATTCCGGCGCCCTGGGAGGCGTGGCGTGGCGCGGCAGGCATCTTGGCGCGTTGGGCAGCGCGGGGCGCCACCCCCTGCCACCACCTATGGCTATATATATGAGCCTCCTTTGATCAATTTAAATCATTTTAAATACTCCCTCGGCCAGAGAAGAGAAAAGACGCAACTTTTAATAGATTTTCATCAAATTATGTTATCAAACGCTGTCCAAACGCAAATTAACTTCGGGTAACAATATCTAGGCCTACGGAAAGCATTTCAATATAGTTATTTCTTAAAAAATCACTCGGTATATCGGAATCCCGCCGAGTAGAACTTCCCTTGAATCAACTGCTATTGATATTAGCTCAGGGACTTCGGTGCCTTAAGCGGAAGAGGGGATTTCTTTCTCTTTCTGGCTGCTACGCTCCTTTCTTATTCTTTTTTTCTCTCTCTGAAGTGAGTGAAGTCAAGCTAGCCTCAGCAAATCGGACATAAGCAATAGACCTAAATCCCCAAAGAGGATAGCGATTCTCTTAAGATTGTCAGAATTACTCCAAATTGAATCCTATATGTCCACAGGCATTAGATAAGCATTTCTCCCTTCTGAACTCTCGAAAAATTGTGGGTTTTCAGCCGAGTTATTCTGAGTTGAATTATAGTTAATATTATTATTGAAAGATATCGTTATTTGCCGAATTTAGTATTGAAATTAGCCCTATTCTCTCAGCATAAGGGCTGTAATTGGGTGGAACCGACGGTTACAGGTTGAAACTCATCAGTTAAACGAAAGTCGGCATTCAAGATATGTTAAGGCTAATTCCTTCAGCAAGTAATTCTTGTCGTAATGTAATACGACCTAAATATTTGTAAGAAAGCAAGAAGCATGTATATTGTAGGTTGCTGCTACTATTAGTTTGAGATTAGCATTTTCTATTTATATTGGGGCTGACCCTGCCCTATATAGCTTTTCGTTGACCAACCTCAGGGTTACTAGCTGTGACGTCGCCTTCGGGGCTATATGGATCGCTCCAAGGAGCTAGTCCTAAGGGACTATACTCAGGCCCAAGGGCCATACCACAGTCCATCCATGGTTGGACTTCTATTTTTATGCCGTATCGGCATCACTAACCCTCGTCGAGCCTTGTGTGCCCAGGGTGAAGTTACAGGAGTCCATCTGCCAAAATTTTTCCAAGTATTAGTTAAAAGAGTCAACTCCTTTAAGCCTGAAGATGACATTCGAGGACGAATTCTCCTAAGGTGGGAGGATGTTACACCTCGTAAAATGATAGTGGTTAGTATGCGTGCGCGTAGGTTTGTGACGAGTAGAGGAAGCTTGACGCGTGTAGGAAGAGCCTCGAAAGCAGGATCGGGCAAGGACAAGCCGCGAAGGGCCAGCTCGATGCGCCAGCCTGCCTGTGCGCTGGGCCGTGCGGCACGCCAAACATTCCAATGCCCTAGGAGGCGCGGTGCGACAGGCATCTTGGCGCGTTGGGTAGCGCGGGGCACCACCATATCCATTGCCTATGCCTATATATATGAGCCTCCTTTGATCAATTTAAATCATTTCAAATACTCCCTCAGCCAGAGAAGAAAAAAATGCAACTTTCAATAGATTTACATCAAATTACTCTATCAAACGCCGTCTAAACGTAAATTAACTTGGGGTAACAATTTCTAGGTCTACGGGAAGCATTTCTATAGAGTTATTTCTTAAAAATTCACTCGGTATATCAAAACTCGCCAAGTAAAGGTTGTCAAAATTACTCCAAATTGAATCCTAAACGGCCACAGACATTAGGTAAGCATTTCTCCCTTTTGAACTCTCGAGAAATTGTAGGTTTTTGGTCGAGTTATTTTGAGTTGAATTATAGTTAATATTATTATTGAAATATATCGTTATTTGTCGAATTTAGTATTGAAATTAGCCCTATTATCTCAGCATAAGGGCTGTAGTTGGGTGAACCATCGGTTACAGGTTGAAACTCACCAGTTAAATAAAAGTAGGCATTCAAGGTATGTTAAGGCGAATTCCTTCGGCAAGTTATTCCTGTCGTATTGTAATACGACCTAAATCCTTATAAGAAAGCTAGAAGCATGTATATTGTGGGTAGCTGCTACTATTAGTTTGAGATTAGTGTTTTCTATTTAGATTGGGGCTGACCCTATCTTATATAGCCTTCTATTGACCAAGCTCAGGGTTACTAGCTATGTCGTCTCCTTCGGGGCTATATGGATCGCTCCAAGGAGCATTATGTTGTCCCAAGAGACTATACTCAGGCCCAAGAGCAATACCACGGTCCATCCATGGCTGGACTTCTATTTTTATGTCGTATCGGCATCACTGACCTTCGTCGAGCCTTGTATGCCCAGGGGTGCAGTTACAGGAGTCCATCAGACTCAAACACACCTACAGGAGCCGAGCGGGGTCAATTGCAGAGCCAGGGGCCATGTAGGTTTGCTATAGTTACCTGTTGACTCATTTTGACCTTGTTAGAGGTATATAGATTGAAGTGTGCTCGCCAGGGCTTATGGGGGACCCGAGCGGATTATGTTGTGCTGGTTGTACCTTCAGGGCTTATGGGGGTTAGTTAAGGTTCTTGTTTGCATTACTTATTGTTAATTATACAGCAGGTTGTAGGGCAATGCAAGTTGTATCTCTTATCTTTCTATTGAATCGACTCCAGTTTTATTATCAATACTTTTAAGTCATTTTCATTACTGCCTTACATATTTGGTACATATTGTACTGATGCCGATCTTTTGGGGCGCTGCATTACTTGCCTGCAGGTGTGATAGACGCAATTCAGGACCTTCCTAGTCACCAGCCAGAGTCCACAGTCCCGTCAGCTCCTTTTCTATGGAGTTGATAGTTAGAGAAGGTTTGTTCTTTTGTTGTATAGCTTTTGGGTAGGTCGGGGCCCTTTCCCGACCAATATTCCACTTTTAGAGGCTTGCAGGCTACAGTTTCTCTGTTGGTGATTGTTGTTATTGGCCATGTTGGGTCCATGTATATTTTATCTTGTGTGATGGCTGTATGGGGCCTAGTTTAGCTGTTAGATAGCCGCCTCGTCGGCTATAGCATATTTGTGACTGCCAGTTTTCATTTTGCTATAACTAGACAGTATAGTGGTCTTGTCGGCCCGCATAGGATCCCTTTATTGCGTGTTGTTGGTTAGCTGTTTTCTTTTTACTGGTGTCTATGTGGACTTGTATGCCAGAGGGTGTGTTTATAGCTGAGATATAGCTCGTTGTTTTCTTGATTTGAAGAGAAGGCAAGCACCAGGAGTGCATAAGCCCAACCAGGTCAGGTTAGATCCCAGTATGGCACAAGGTGCCAGTCATGCCTTCCAAGGTGGGGCGTGACAAACTTGTTATCAGAGTAGATCATATCCTAGGGATTCTGCAAGCCGTGTCTAGTAGAGTCTTGTATATGGGTGTGTTGTGCATCACATTCCATAGGCAGGAGGCTACGAGGCATAATAGCGTGGTTACCCTTCCTTCTTCTTCAGTCGTGCTGTAGAGCTATGTTGTATAGGGTAAATCCCTAGGCTTACATTATTCTGCTCATTTTCATAGGAAATGTCAGCCATACGACAAAGCACGACGGTTTGAGAGCTGGACGTCGCGAAAGGAGAAGGCACTAGCAGGGTGCCTCGATCAGAGCTGGCCCGATCTGAGGGCGATAGGGAGACTTCATTCCGGTCTCCCTAGCAGTCTCCGCCACGCCAGGAGTTCTCCAAGATAGCAGACATGTCGGCACCACCTCCAGCAGCCCCTATACATATACCATCCGATCAGGAGGTTAGGAGTGATGTCTATATGTTAGCTCAAATGATGGTCACTCAACGCCATCCCGTGTACCAGTGATTGCTGAATCTTCGGGAGGACCTGGAAGTTCGAGGGTCCGAGAGTTCCTCGCAGCACACAGGGACGAACCGGGGAGAGGACCCTCAAGACTTCCTGGATCAGTTACAGCGGATTTTCAGGGTGATGCATGCCACGCCCACAGAGCCGGTTGAGTTAGCAGTATTTCAATTACGGGACATAACAGTGTTGTGGTATAAGAGCTGGAAAAGGTCCAGAGGCAGAGACGCTCCCCCTCCGACTTGGTCTAGCTTCTTAAAGGACTTCCTAGATCACTACTTGCCGCAAGAAATTCGACAGGCCTGAGTGGATCAGTTTTTACACCTGGAGCAGGGATCGAAGAGTGTTCGAGAATATGCAATAAGGTTTGAATCCTCGGCCAGATATGTGTCAGCCTTTGTGGATACTATGCCAGCTAGGGTGCATCGGTTCATCATGGGGCTGCTACCAGAGTATGTGAAAACTTGTGTTACAACTACTTTATGGGAGGACATTGACATCACCCGCATTCAGGCTTTCGCTCAGAATATTGAGGGGATCAGGCAACGACAACCGAAGATAGAAAAGACAAATCAAGAGCAGCACCGGAGGGCCAGGCCCAGTGTTATGCAAGCAGAATTTTAGGGTGGACCTAGGCCGCGAATATCAGGAAGGCCACCCAGACCTCTACCTCCACAGCAGCAGGGTGGTAGAACAGACCGCCGGGGGCAGTCAGGACCCGGCGAGAGCTCACGGGCATTAGGCTCTCAGCAGTAGAGGGGGTCAGATTAGAGCAGGTTCATAGTGCCATGTTGTGTTATTTGCAGTCGACGTCATTTTGAGGCGTGCAAATATGGTTCTACTGCTTGTTACACCGTGGACAAGAGGGTCATATGATGAGGTATTGTCTAGCTAGAGGTCAGCATGATCGAGACCAACAAGACATATCTTCATCAGGGTCACATGCCCCAGCACCTTCAACAGGGCGCAGGTCCTCAGCTCCAGCCGGTAGAGGCTGAGGCTGATTAGGGACATCTAGTTCAGGCAGCGGTCCGGATCGCACTAATGATTTACCAGGGCGACAGGAGCCAGAGTTGTCACCGGATGTTGTGACAAATATGCTGGACATTTGTTCTCACTCAGTTTATCTCTTGATAGGCCTAGGTTCCACTTTGTCCTATTACTCCATTAGTGGCCCGGATTGGTATAATGCCGGAATTGCTTCAGCGACCCTTCTCGATGTTTACACCCGTTGGTGATTCTATTATTGCTAAAAAGATTTACCGGGGTTGCACATTAGAGGTTGTCGGACGCCAGACTTTAGTAGATTTAGTGAAACTAGAAATGGTTGATTTTGATGCAATTATGGGTATGGATTGGCTAGCGCCATGTTATGCCAATGTGGAGTGTTGGACCAAGACTGTCCGATTTCACTTTCCAGGGGAGGTAGTGCGAGAATGGAAAGGCAGTGCAGCTACGCCAAAAAGTAGGTTCATATCCTATCTTCGGGCGAAAAAGTTGATAGCAAAGGTATGTATTTACCATATTGTCCGGGTTCGGGATATACAAGAAGAATCTCCAACTCTTCAGTCCATTCCAGTGGTTAATGAGTTTCCAGACGAACTTCCTGGTATTCCCCCAGAATGGAAAATCGATTTCTCTATCGACTTACTACCAGGTACTCAGCCTATATCCATCCCTCCATATCGAATGACTCCTGCTGAATTGAAAAAATTGAAAGAACAATTGAAAGACTTACTAGACAAGGGCTTTATCAGGCCGAGTACTTCACCGTGGGGTGTGCTAGTTCTGTTTGTAAGAAAGAAAGATGGCTCCCTCCGCATGTGTATAGATTATCGGCAGTTAAACAAGGTTACTATTAAGAATAAATACCCTTTTCCCAGGATAGATGATTTGTTTGATCAGTTGCAAGGGGCGAAATATTTTTCCAAGATCGACTTAAGGTCAGAATATCATCAGGTGCGGGTTTGGCAGAAAGATATCCCGAAGACAGGTTTCAGGACCAGCCATGGTCATTTTGAATTTTTAATTATGTCCTTCGGGTTGATGAATGCCCCAGCAGTGTTCATGGATCTGATGAACAACATCTTCAGGCCATATTAAGATCTTTTTGTGATAGTGTTCATCGATGATATTCTGGTATATTCCTGTTCAGAAGCGGAACACAGAGATCATTTGCGGATAGTACTCCAGATCCTTAGAGATCGCCGGTTATATACGAAATTTTTTAAATGTGAGTTTTGGTTAAATTCTGTAGCTTTCTTGGGCCATATTGTATCAGATGCTGGTATTCAGGTCGATTTATAGAAAATTGAGGTAGTAAGGACATGGCCTAGACCTACAACTCCAACGGAGGTTCATAGTTTTCCTGGGATTAGCCGGGTATTACAGAAGGTTTGTGGAAAGATTTTCTACCCTGTCAACGCCTTTGACCAAATTGACACAGAAAGAAGCTAAGTTCCATTGGATCGAGGCATGCGAGCAGAGTTTTCAAGAGTTGAAAAATAGATTAATATCAACACTAGTGTTAGCCTTTCCAGAAGGTTCTTAGTGTTATACTATATACTGTGACGCTTCTGGCGTTGGGTTAGAGTGCATTCTAATGCAACACGGTAAGGTAATCGCTTATGCTTCAAGGCAGCTCAAGAAGCATGAAAGGAACTATCCCACCCGCGATCTGGAGTTAGCTGTTGTGGTTCATGCCTTGAAAATATGGAGGCATTACTTGTATGGGGTGCACGTGGATATTTTTACCAATCATAAGAGCCTCCAGTACATCTTAACGGAGAAGGAATTGAATTTACGGCAACGTCGTTGGCTAGAATTACTGAAAGACTATGACATGAACATTTTGTATCACCCAGGAAAGACTAATATTGTAGCAGATACACTTAGCCGCGATCTATGGGAAGCTTGGAACATCTGAGGCCAGAAGTGGGAAATGGCTTGAGAACTACACCGGCTAGCCAATTTAGTAGTCCAGGTAATAGATTCAAAGGATAATAGCGTTGTGATTCAGAATACGCAGTATCATCCCTAGTTGTGGAAGTAAAAGAGCGGCAATATGAGGATCCTAACCTAGTACAACTCAGAAGTAAGGTTCAGCAAGGCGAATTAACGACCTTCGAATTGAAAGAAGACGGGGTCTTGAGATTCAGAGGTCGCCTCTACGTTCCAGATGTAGCAGGGCTCCGCCAGTAGATCATAGTACATTACTATCGTTACTCTCTTCATCCAGGTTCGATGAAGATGTACCATGGCATAAATGAGATATACAGGTGGCTTGGAATTAAAAAGGGTATAGCTGAATTTGTAGCAAAGTGTCCTAATTGTCAGCAGGTAAAAGCTGAATATCAAAAACCCGGTGGATTAATGCAGGAGATAGTGGTGCCTATGCAGAAATGGGAAGCAATTAATATGGACTTTGTGATAGGATTACCTTGCACCAGATGTAAATTTGATTCTATTTGGGTTATTATCGATAGACTAACGAAGTCAGCCAATTTATGGCCAGTTAGGACTACCTTCTCCCCCGAAGACTATGCTGAGTTGTATATCAATGAGATAGTTTGACTACATGATGTTTCTATATATATTATTTCTAACAGAGGGGCACAATTCATAGCTAGGTTCTGACAGTCATTTTAGAAAAGCTTGGGGACACAAGTTAATCTGAGTACAACATTCCATCCTTAGATAGACGGTCAAGTAGAGCGCACCATTCAGACGCTCGAAGATATGCTACGGGCGTGTGTGCTAGACTTTGGAGGAAGTTGGGATGAGCCCCTACCCCTTATCGAATTTACATACAATAACAATTATCATTATTTAATCTAGATGGTGCCTTATGAGGCCTTGTATGGGCAGAAATTTAGGTTCCCCATCAGATGGTTTGAAGTAGGAAAGTTAGGGTTAATCAGACCTGATATGATCCACCAGTTAGAAGAGAAAGTAAAACTCATCAGAGAGTGCATGATGACAACCTAGAGTCGTCAGAAAGTCCTATTCTGATGTGCGGCATAAAGACCTGAAATTCGAGGCTAATGATTGAGTATTCCTCAAAGTTTCGCCGATGAAGGGCGTGATGAGGTTTGGTAAGAAGGGAAAGCTTGGACCTAGGTTCATTGGCCCGTATCGGATCCTCTGAAGGATAGGTCGAGTGGCATACGAGCTAGAACTGCCTTCAGAATTAGAATCTGTTCATCTAGTCTTCCACGTGTCCATGTTGCGAAAGTGCATAGGGGACCTGTCCCGGGTTGTTCCATTTGAGGACGTTCAAGTTACTGAGGATTGAGCCTACGAAGAGGTTCTAGTTGCTATACTAGATTGACAAGTTCATAGGATAAGGACTAAAGACGTGGCCTCCATTGAAGTTCTATGGAGGAACAAAAATAAAGAAGAGATGACTTGGAAAGCTGAAGATGACATAAGGTCTAGGTATCCTCACTTATTCCAGGATTGACCCAGAATATACAGTGAGGTGAGGTTGTTTTTCAGTTGTTATTTACTTGCTTATATTATTAGTACTGTCTAGTTGGTTACCTCTTTATTGTGGAATAGCCGTTTATAGCATCCTGTGAGATGCCTATGCAAGATTTTTCTACGTTTCAGGTTTTCGGATAGTCCATAATACAAAGGAGACTCTGCCAAAATTTTTTCAAGTATTAGTTAAAAGAGTCAACTCCTTTAATCCTGAAGATGACATTCGAGGACGAATGTTCCTAGGGGGGGAGGATGTTACACCTCGTAAGATGTTAACAGTTAGTATGCGTGCGCGTGGGTTTGTGACGAGTAGAGGGAGCTTGACGCATGCAAGAAGAGCCTCGAAAGTAGGGTCAGGCAAGGCCAGGCGGTGAAGGGCCAGTTCGACGGGCCAGCTTGCCTATGCGCTGGGCAGCGCGTCGCGTCAAGCATTCCAGTGTCCTAGGAGGCGCGGTGCGGCAGGCATCTTGGCGCGTTGGGCAGCACGGAGCACCACCCCAGCCACTGCCACTGCCTATATATATGAGCCTCCTTTGATCAATTTAAATCATTTCAAATACTCCCTTAGCCAAAGAAGAAAAAAGACGCAACTTTCAATAGATTTACATCAAATTACTCTATCAAACACCGTCTAAACGTAAATTAACTTGGGGTAACTAGTTCTAGGTCTACGGGAAGCATTTCTATAGAGTTATTTCTTAAAAATTCACTCGGTATATCAGATCTTGTCCTTTCTCCCGGGGTCCCGAACTGGATCTTTTCTTTCTCGGGCGCAGTAAAAATAGATAGGGGGTTCTAGATAAATAGACAAAGAAAGGAGGGCTACAACACTGGCTAAATGATACCCGAATGGTGATAGACCCGCACCGAGTAAAGGGGATCAAAATTACTCCAAATTGAATCCTAAACAGCCACAAACATTAGGTAAGCATTTCTCCCTTTTGAACTCTAGAGAAATTGTAGGTTTTTGGTCGAGTTATTCCGAGTTGAATTATAGTTAATATTATTATTGAAATATATCGTTATTTATCGAATTTAGTATTGAAATTAGCCCTATTATCTCAGCATAAGGGCTGTAGTTGGGTGGAACCATCGATTACAGGTTGAAACTCACCAGTTAAATGAAAGTCTGCATTTAAGGTATGTTAAGGCGAATTCCTTCGGCAAGTTATTCCTGTCGTATTGTAATACGACCTAAATCCTTATAAGAAAGCTAGAAGCATGTATATTGTGGGTA
>JACEIK010000448.1:308828-320969 GCA_018107945.1 Datura stramonium | reverse complement strand
CTGATCATATTAATAATAATAATAATAATAATATACTGATTTATCATCATATCTTGTTGCAGTTTCTAAATTCTGTCCTTTTTTTTCTTCTCTTGCCTGGAAATTAAATAAGTTTGTGCAGATTGTTAAAATCTTTAGGTCGGTGTAATTTTCTATATATAGCTAGCATATGTTGACGTAGTTACTGAGAAACCACCGCCCCTGTTCCCTCCATATCTTTTCTCTTAATCACAAAGATTCATTCGCACTAATATTTTACTCATTAATATCTTGTAAGTAATTATATTATCATTACTCATGAACCCTAACCTTAGGATAGGGGGTCACGGGAATTTGGTAACTTTAGAAAAAATATATGTATTATGAAGAGTTTTATATTAACTCTTTAAGGATTAATTGATTTCTTTAATATGACTTGGTCAATTCTTGTTTTTTGAACTAATTTTTGGGGTTTAGTTATATTTAAGAATCATTTTTTTAATATGATATCAAAGCAAGACTTATTTCAATTTTCATTTTTGATGGATCCTCGTATTAAAATTGTTCAAATTAAATGTACTCCTACCCTGAGTGTGAGAGTGTGTGTGAAGAGTCTCACATCGACGTACTCTTTTAACGGATAAATGATCTGTTTAATATGACTTAAGCAATTCTCACCTCTTGAGCTAAATTTTACTGATTGATTTGAAGTGCACAGGTAGACATTTAGTGTGTTCGCCTGGATTTTATTCCCACCTTAACATTTTCCCAAATTTTAATTTTTTAACATTCTAATGATTATAACTCAGTTTTCTTTTTTGTGGTTGCTTTTCTCTTATAGTTTTCATAGAACTTCTCTCCAAATTTTATGGTAAGTAATGACATATTTTATTTTATTTTTAAAAAAAAGAATCAACACATTATATATATATTCTCAGAAACATAGAAGAGTTCAACACGGACGTCTCACAGGACGCTTTAACAACTGAATAACATAGTTCTAAAATATATATATAAACAACTGACTACAATAGCAACAAAAGCAACAATATAATATCCGTAAACTATCTCACAACTATAACTATCTAAGTCTATATACTATCGTCATGAGCTATCGTCATGAGGCCTGAAAATTAAAGTATATATATATATATATTTAAAAATATTTTCAATATTTTCAAATTGATCGCCTAGAATTATTTACTAAGTGCCTCTTTTTATCGAGGAATATCATTTTCAGTTCTTTGTACCTTGTTTTTGCTTTGTCCACACTCTCGAAATTGTTATATTGAATCATAGAGGAGTACTACTTTTCACGTAAATCTTAAATATCTTCATGGTGATTGGTTATCAAATTAAAGTTAAAGAAGAAAATGAAAGAAAATATATTGTATATATGCAAGGAAGATATATAGAGCAACTAATATATATAATTACATCATGGTTTTATCTTCACCGACCGTTAGTATGGGTAGAAAGAGGACGGAGCTATAATACTAGCTATGAATAAAATAAATTTATATGATTTATATTAAAAAATTTATACTAAATATATATAATTGTGAACAGGGACGGATTTAGTAAGGATTCAGAGGTGTCACGTGACACTAGTTCGTTAGTTTTTTTACTAAATATGTATGAATAATTAAAAGGCAAAAATAAGTATAAAGAATATATGGTGTAAAATGACACTCCTAAACACAAATGGTTATGTAGCTTAACTTGCTAGGTGCTTCAAAATCTTTGTTAAGAGTTCTAATCTCCTTGGTTGTTTTTATTATTTTTCTTTTAAAGAGGTGACACTATTGATTAAAAATTCTCGTCACTGATTATGAATCTAGTAAGTATGAAGCAATCAGCGAATTTGAACTCACAAGAATGTAGATATCAGCAAAAATTATTTAAAATTTATAAATTTAAATTCTAACTTCAATACAATTTAATTTAAAGTTTTTTCTTTTTTTTTAAAAACAAAGCAGTTATAGTATTATGTATGAGAAAGTAGGGTTATTATGAAAGGAGATGATAGTTGGTGTAACCACTTTATAATTCGGGCACCGACCAATTGATTTTTGGAATCCATTAATTTTCTGTCCATAGTTTACTTAAAGTTGTTCCAAATTAATATCATTTTCAGTTCGCGTAAAGAAATAAATTTTGAGTCTAACTCAACATCAGAGCTAGTTTTTAGATTGAGTTAGGTCGAAAATTCATTTCTTTACATGATATCATAGTCAAGTCATCCCGATTTATGATTTATCAATATTGAGTCTCATGCACCAAATATTTAGTCATGTGCGTGAGGGGGTTTAAGTCCCACATCGATGAGATGAGGAAATTATGGACTCCTTATATAGATTTTGACAATTCTCCTCTCACAAATTAATTTTTGAAATTGAATTTACTTCAAAATCCATTCTTTAGAATTTTTTTTTTAAAATCCATTTCGCACAAGTCACAATACATGTATATAGCGCACGCGCATGATATGTACACACATTTATTTAAAGATGTAGCAGCCTATGGATAGTGTTAGTTAAATTCTCGACGGGTAGTATATTTTAGGGTATTTAACACAAATATAATAAATTTTTAAAGACTGCGAGCATATATATGAAAGTAATATGAATATAACATATTAATACATGAAAAACGTTATTATTATCCCTTTTCTCAAATTTTATGAATTATCTTTCATCCTCTTTTTTTTTTGAGCTTTTCTTTTTCTCCTTTTGTCTTCTTGATCTTTTGTTTATTCTCTTAGGGGCGTGTCGCAAGGGCGCCCTCGGTGTGGTACATCGGCTGGAGATATTTTTATTTTTTTCGGTATGGTACACCGGCTGGACGAATTTTATATATGAATTTATGGTTGGCTGGTCGCTGACATTACATTATAGTTTCTTTCTTGTGCATTTCTTAATTGTATTTTCATCTCATTATAGAGTTATTATTAGGTTTCGGATTCCAGGTTGTTCCTATTCCTTATTCCTAGTTCAGTTATCTTGAGTTCACTTATGTTATAGTAAGTTGTTATCAATTACAGGTTGCAGAGTTCCAGGTTATAACTATCCTTTATATGTTTAAGTGCTGAGTCAGTTATTACAAGATTGTTATCTCATGTTTACAGTTTCAACCTTACATACCAGTACATTTCATTAGTACTGACGTCCCTTTGCTTGGGGACCTGCGTTCGTGCCGCAGGTGCAGGTAGAGGTCAGGATTGCCAGTTGAGTAGCAGTTCGTGAGATCAACGGATGGTTGGTAGGCTCCTTTCTTCCTTGAGCTAGGGCTTAGTTATTTATGCTTGAGTTTTGAGATGCAGTTATGGGTAGGTCGGAGCCCTGTTTCGACCATCAGTCAGTTTACTCTTTAGAGGCTTTGTGGACTTAGTGTGTACAGTGTTATTCAGTTTGTGGCCTCGTCGGCTCATTGTTGCTTGGCTTAGCACACTAATTGCCTTGGTTGCATTTCGATTGTTTACCCCGTATTGTTGAGACCTTATAGGAGTTTATACTTCAGTTGATTGTGACAGGTGGCTTGGATGGCCTAACTGTTACAGTTATAGATGTCATATAGCCGGTTTCTCGATCAATCATGAATCGAGTGCCAGTTGCGCCCTACCCCAGTTTTGGGGCGTGACATTTGGCCTCCCAAAAGTTTGGTCAAATGGACTTTTTTTACAAAGATAAAAGTAAAGTAGCATCTAAGGGCGCGGCCTAGTAATTAATGAAGTGTACTAAAAATGACGAGGCCACATATTCAATTTTCACAAAAATTAAAACAATATTATGTAATTTTTTTATTTGTTCTAATTTTCATGGACAAAATTATTTGATATCGTTTATGATAGGAAGATTATCTTATATATCTTATAATCATGTTCACATGTGCAACTTTATCTTTGCTTAAAGTAAAGAGAGAAAGCACAATAGTAAATGCTCGTGTGACACTGAATTTTAAAAGAAATTAGGCAAGCAAGAATATGGTCGGTTCTATAAAATATGGGTTTCAAAAGGCGATGAATCCAATTAATTACCATAAATTAATTAATATAGAAGAAAAGGTCGGCTCCTTAAAATAATTGTGTTTGCTCTATTTTGTACCGCCAATATTTTTAATCTATTTACTTTATTTAGTAAGTTGTTTTTATTTAATCTTTCTATTAACACTAAAAAATTCAACCATTTGATCAAATATCTCTAAGTAATTAATAAACTATAGAGAACGTTCAGTGGGTCAATGTTAGATCTATAAACAGACCTAAAGTAAACTTGATCACCAACTTCACTAATTCGGGAAAATTTTAATAAGGAAAAATTATGTCGACATTTAACATTGTAATGTAATTACCTATAATATAAGTGCTATTATGTATATAAAAAATATTTTATTTTAATTATTAAATTTATTGAAATGAAAAAAATACATCTAATAATTGATTCAAATGCGATTTTTTAAATGATCGAAGAAAAAAGGAAATGCAACTACAAACTCAATTTCACGATTGAGAAGATTTAGCACGTGATGAAACAAGCTAATGCCAAAGCCTTACACTGCTTTAGAGAGGCCAATAAGATTGCGGATCACTTGGCAAAGATGGCTAACACTAGCCATTCTTCTTTTGTGTTCAACTCCTCCAGCAGCTTCTTAATGGGGCTAAGGGTCCGTTTTGTTTGGACAAAAACCAACTGCCTTCCATTAGACTTAAAATTGATAAGATCGATTTTTTTGTGAGCTAATTTACTTATCTCTTTTTGTGCGAGGTTTAGTTTGTAGATAGGAATCTCCTAATCCTCTTTTTTGCGAAGGATAAAAGTTTTATTTTTGTGTTGTATTTTGAGGTAAGGTCAAGTCTCTCTCTTATACTTATTCTCATGATATATAACACCCCTACTAACAAACAAGGAAAAATTCAATCAAAAAAAGACTTTCCGATAAATGCAAATTCAAATGGTAAATATATATACCTATTAATTTGGATTGTTCGGATTTAGGTAGACGACATGGTGGATCTTATCCTCTTCATTTACTGTTGTTCTGTATGATTGTGAATATAGTGATACAATTATACAAAGCACGCATTACATACCGAGGGATTAGATCTTTTTTTCTTCGTTCACTGTTGCTTGATGATGTGGTGAATACAGTCAAAACAAAAAGATGTACATAATATTCAATATCAAATTCATACTTGTATTCACGTATTTCTGTATTTCACCCTGTATTTCTCTTCAATATATATATACCTTCTGTGTTTTGCCTTGATTGTACCACGTATAAATCTTGTTTGACTATATTTTTGTAGCTATGTATCCATGTACAGACCCCTGTATTTTTTGTTGTTTGTATCTTTATATGCACTCTTGTGTATTTTTATTATCTGTATTCTTGTTTGACTGAGTTTTTGTTGGTGTATCCTCGTTGAACTACATAAAATATTTCAAGCGTCACTCTAGATTAATTTTAGAAAATACAAGCAAACAGATACAACTCCAAGCGATTAGATATAAATATATTCGTTGATACAGTCATTATATATAAACAAATACAACTGATATATGTAGTTGGTTGGGGCAATGAAATTTTAGCTCACAAACTATAATGCTTTATGAAATTTTCTCTTAAAAAAACACAGCGGAACGAGGCGGGGCGGTTTGCGTATTTAAAGCCCAATTCTTTTTTATTCAACCCAAATGCTGGACTAAGCTATCGGGTTTGGTAGCGCAACAAACTCTTATATGCTTCTGAAAATTATATATTGATTTATTTTGAATAAAATGACCACTCTATTCCTCACTTATCACATAGTAGATTATCTTTGAAAAGTTAACATTTTGAATTTTTGATGAAATATTAACTAGAAACTGAAACCCAACTTAAGAAATTAAAATGTGGGTAAGAATTTCAGTATCAGTTCTATAAATAAATAAATAAAAAGGAGAATATATGTAGGGATTTCTTTTCTACTTCTTCATGTCGAAACTTTCAACAATGTGCATACTAGTCAATGATTTTAGACATAAACTTTTGATACTCCCCAGTCTACAAAATTTTAAACAGATTACGTGGACAAATATATACATATATAGAATATTGGAGTAAAAGTTTAAATTACAGCAAGCATCTCAGTGATGACCACAACAAAGTGTAAAGTAGGAAAGTATTTTCGTATGTGACAAACAATTACTTAAGGCAACAGATGATGAACCTCTTCTCCGTCTCCTTTTCTATCTTCATCCACTTCTCCTCAAGATACTTAAGATTAGACCTAGAGATAATGACCAAAGCGAATTAAAGAGTTAAATTCAGTATATTGAAACAAACACCAACTCATGAGACATGGCAAAGCAGGCAAAAACTAATAGCTTCTACGCCACGAAACAAGCACTACAGCCAGAAAGTTCACTCAAAAAAATTATCCCAGAGAGAGAAGCTCATCCTCCACACCAGGATTTTGCTTCCTCCCGTTCCTCATTGTTTGTATTTCCTTTCTATAAGTGATTGAATAAAACATTTCTTAGAAATATTTTCTCCAGTGTTGGTTACAAAGCTTGTAACATTAGTGGACTTTTTATATGATTCAGAAGTGCGATATGAATGGTTGGAGAGACGTAAACATCTCATCAAGAAGGTTATCAGCAACATCTAGCAGTGAGAAAGGAAGATGGTAATATATTCAGGAAGTGGTCATTCAATGACTAGGTGTTTGCAAATTTTTGCTTCCGCGTAAAACTTAGGGAGATCTATAAGGCATTGTGGCAGTTTAAAGACAGAGAAGAAGTGTCATTATACTCCCCGAGATTTTCACAAAACTCGGGGTGGGAAGATTTGGCCGGCAAGATCCAGTGATTCCTTAAGAAATGCAAAGTCGCTCCCTCAATTGAATATTTTGAAATACTTTCTTACGCTGCTGTGATTAAAGAACAAAGAACAGAAATCTCTTACATTCCCCTTCACATGAAAAGAGAGTTACTGAGATTGGTAATTCTCAGAACTTCAAAAATTGGTTCAACCTAAATGGTCCAAATCATTTGAAAGGAATGGCTACAGGTTCCCCTTTGAGTTCCCCTCACTCAAAAGAAGCAGAAAGAATTTTAAAGGGTCAATCCATATGGAAGCATATCACGATTTGACTGGCGCACGGGCACTGCAGAAGCACGCTGCATCCTAAGGAATTTTAAGCAGACTGGATTTGGATCCACTTGCTGTCTCTCCCCTTCACATATCGACTTAAGCGAATACTTAAGAAGGATCAGAACAAATGTTAACGAATGCTAAGGAGAAAACCATGTCAAAAGAATACCCTAAGTTTGCAAGCATTTAAGTCGAAAAGACAACATGACAATTTCCAAGTATATTGAAAAGAACATAATATCTTATTCAGATTCCTAATTGGAGAGAAATGGCAATGCAATGGTTCAACGACCAGGTGACCGAGCGACTCTTGAGACACAAAAATGAACGAAGCCAGCGATACGGAGGACTAGAAAAACACTTACCAAGTTGGTAAGGTAACATTTCACAAGGCACGTGCTAGCCCGTCAAGAATGCAAACGTTCAAAAGATGAAAGTAGAGGAGATGAAGATACTCAGATGGATATGCAGGCATACTAGAAGAGACAGAATTAAGAATGAAATTATGCAGGACGAGGTGGGAGTGGTCTCAAATGCAGACAAGATGAGGAAAGTAAGGTTGACATGATTCAGACATGTAAAGAGGGGATGCGCAGAGGAGGCACCAGTAAGGAGGTGTACATGACCCTAGATTGGAAGGTTTTAGGTCGAGGATTAGGGTAGAAAGATAGGAGATAGCCTTGTATCGTAGTACTCTTACAAGGGAGAAGCAAAGAGCTAGTTTCCTCATCACAATTTCTTCGTATTAAGTAGTTTACCTAATATTCACGTAGTATCTTATTCTTTATTTTTACTATACTATACTATATGGTACTTCAATTGTTTTGTTTATCTTGCTATTTTGTTGTAGTTATTTTTCTTAATATCCTGCTTCGATTGCACTCTTTTGAGTCAAAGGTCTATTGGAAATAACCTCTCTACCCCCACAAAGGTAGGGGTAAGGTGCGTACATGTTACCTTCCCCAGACCCACACTCGTGGGATTACATTGGGTATGTTATTGTAAGCATAAAACTCTTCATAATGTCCTCTTCATCAAATTATCTCTATAAATACGTCTATTAGAATATATCTAAACAAAGAAAGAAAAGATGATGATCTCCCGTTAGACCACTTTACCTTACTGAGCAGAAACCGGATAGAGACATGATGTCACTCCTTGAAGAAACCCAAATGATGGATAACAAACTTCTATTAACTAAAGAACAGCCTATTATATAACTAGAAGATGCTGATACAATCTAGCAGTCAGAAGGAATATGACAATTCTTTAAAGATGGAATAAGAATATTAAAGTTACTAGATTCTCATTTAGGAATAGATAGCTAGAAGTAGTAAACTTCAGCATAACATTAGGAAATTTGGAATTCTCATGTTAAGAAAGAATAGATAAATGAGCAACACTTTCAATATACTTTAATGATTCCTCGTAGGAACATTATCCTGTACTTCTCCAATAATATATCACTTAAATCTACTGGTTCTTAATGGTATTGTTTGGTTAAATATAATTTAAAACAAGACAAAAACCAAAACAAAACCTACTCCATTTTTCTTCACATCCAAAAGCAAAAAACACTTTATGTTGCTCAAGACTCTTCAAAAATGTTGTCATTCCCATGTCCTACCTCGAAAAATAAACTATGTTTGGAGGATCACACACACACACCCGACAGCAATTTTGGAAATCCGAGCAACATAACAGAATAGTACTTGAATTGTTGGTTCTGTATGATCGTTGAAGTAACTTGATACATCTCAAGGATTAAAAAAGTGATATTTTATATATCTAATTTACATGTGAAATTTATAAACATATATGATTAAGTAGGTTTGGTTTGTTATTTCCCTACTATTTTTTATGGTGAAAATAAAATCAACTCTAATGATTTAGTATAATTATTAGCTCATATCAAAACCTATAAATTTATGAAAAATAACCTTAAAATGGTTCAAATAGGTTGGTTCAATTGATTCGATCTGTTTTTAAGAAGTTTTGACATGCCTACTTCAAGGCTGAACTGGTTTACTCTTCAGGGTGAGATGACGGATTTTATTTGATCAAGAATTATTCAAGACTTCTGTTATTTATCCGTGATGCTGATTTTTGTGGGCTGAAAGTAGATAGACTCACGAAGCTAACTACAAACTAATGACTATTCTATTATGCCCAAAGTATAACGGGTTAGGTGAGCTATATTTCATTGATAGCCTTACTTGGGCATTAGCCTAGATAAACCAGTCATGGACGAGCTCAAGAAGACACATGAAGAATAGACAGCCCAAAAAGAACCAAACTTGATGTTAAACGGTAAACACGTCAGGTTCTAGCTGGAGTATTTCAAATTGTGTAAAAACAAATGGAATCGACTAGGAAGAAGCATCTTTATGGAGGACAAAAATGATGCAAAAATCAGGTTAAAGTATCTTATGAGCATGGAATGCAATAGAAATTATGGTCCTACCTGGGACACCAAGACATCAAATTTGAGAATCCAATTTGCTTACTTGTTTATTTCCATAATTTGCTTTTGTGCCCTGCAAGAGAAAAAAATTAGAAGTGTTCCAGAAGAGAAAAATCTCCTACAAAACCTATCCTTTTATATACATGTAAAATATGACACATGTGTTTCTTCTAATCCTTTAATCAATATCCATCCAAGGTTGAGGTACTCACCATAATAAGTAGGGAAAACCAACTGCCATAAACCCGTCACTGAAAGCGTTAACTGCAAGGACCAAAAGACATAAGGGTGAGAGTGGAAGAAAAGACAAGTTGCCAGTAGGTTTGCAAATTTACCCTCACGACGATAATCGCCTTCCGTACCAGGAGCGATTTGCTGGCAGTATCCCCTAATCCGGCATCAAAAAGTCACGAGGGATACATAGGAGCAATTTCAATTGTGCTACATGAAGAAGAACAATAACAAAATTCTGCCAATGCACGGATGAATCACAAAATTATCAACAAATTAGGCATAAAACAATTCCCCCTATGAGACGGAAAGCCATTAGCACACAATGATCTTCGTGGAAACGAAATAAACCAACCCTAGCAGCAAAGCTCGCCTGACCCCTCCATCAAGATTCTCTCTCGTGTCTATTGCCAACCGGGTCGGGTCATACCCGGTCCGGGCCATGCTCAGCACAGTCCAATACTCCAATCCAAACAAACACTACATATGTGATAGGACCCATTTTGAATTTAATAATAAAATGCTAATTTACTTGTGAAATTTTTGAGAAAAAAGAAAAACTAAAATAGTCCCTTGTCTTTGAGTTTCGATCCAAAATCATCCTTTTTTTTTAAATATGGAACAGTAATAGTCCTCATTATTTATCAAACTGGTGTACTTTTAGATTGTACATATTAATGGTTAAATTAATAACTCGAATTAATAATTGTGTTATTGAATTAATAATTTAGGTTATTAATTTAATAGTTTAATTATTGATTTACTGTCCAAAGTTATTTGTTCGATTATCAGTTTGATCAATTTTTTTAACGGGTGAATCGATAATTCGATAATAATTTATTGAATTATAATTTAAGCTTTCAATATATACAGTATCCTAGCAAGAAGATGAATTGGGTGTCGCTGACAAGTGAATGAGATATTATTCAAATTTAAATTAAAGTTGATTATTTTAGTTGGACTAGTTCTATATGCATGCTCTTTCTTATTTCACCCACTTTTTTCTAGCTAAATATACTTAGGATTTGTCGAAGTTTTCGTGTGAGATCTTAATGGTTAACCCGACAACCGAATCGATAAGGATCAATAACCGATTAACCGATATATTAACGATTTAACATGTTTACAAACGTATAATCGATAAATAGAATGAATAACTTTCAAAACTAAACCAAACCAACCGATACGAAGCCTTACCTGTAAATGTATTTTATCTTTTCAACAGAGGTAGCAGCTCACATGTCACGTGCTCCTCACGTGAGAAATTTTATTCCTCCAAAACGTAGATTATTTTTTTTTTGAACTATTTTTAAAGCTAGTACTCTAATATATTGACTTGGAGGAATTGCAGAATAGGAATTTGATTGAGATCTCAACGTTGCTGCATGTCGAATAGAGCATCAGGGAAACTGAACACGATCTATAAAATTATGAAAGTAATTTTGTTACATTGTGACAGTCAAAGTTAGCTAAATGCGTCATCACCATTCTGTATACTATAGCTTCAATATTTTGAAAACCATTACTCACAAAACAAGTAAATATGAGGAAATGAATCTATGACTACGTTTCAACTAAGCAAAAGATCATTTGTTGTTATGTTGATGTCTATTATCCTGGAAAGTTTGGTAATATTAACAGAGGCAAACTCACAAATTAAAAGTAGCAGAGACACAATTATTTTTAATAAACTTGTTAACGTTTATCTTTAAATAACATATTTCAGGACGAAACTCTCAAAACTAAAAAAAAACAATTAAAAAAATTGTGTTGTAACTACTAAAATATCAAAAAATTAAAATTTTAAAAAATGCTAAAGAGGGAACCGAACTTAAGTGAGCCCACTAAATATTTACCCGTGCACCTCAAATCAACCAGTTGCGGCAATCTCATTTTGTTATGTTATCTAGTTATTATGCAAGTGTAGTGATTCAGGTTATGCTTTTGCTGTGTATGAATTATATATTTTAACAATTGGTATCAGAGTTAAGGTTATTGTTATACCCCGTAAATTCCCGGCACATAGGTGGCCTATTCGCGTGTTGGTTAAGAATATTTGAAAGTCATACATGCTAGAAAAAGGCCCGGGAAAAAATCGGACAAGCGCCAAGTCAGCGCGTCACAAGGTAAAATGCGATTTATAGTGTCCAAGTATATAAAGCTCGATTTGTGATGATAATTCTCTTTAATTAATGATAATTCCCTTTAAATAATGTTAATTCCTTTAATTAATAATAATGTTAATTTCCTTTAATTAATAATAACTTCCTTTAATTATTAATAATGTTAGCTTCCTTTAATTTAATGATAACTTCCATTGGTAATTTAAGGAA
>JACEIK010000448.1:271492-288081 GCA_018107945.1 Datura stramonium | reverse complement strand
TAATTATAAAAATAAAAAAAAACTAATACACTCTTAAACTATGAACAACTCATTCATTTTGAATTTAGAAAAATGCCAACAATTGATTTATGTTGGACTGAGGGGTATACCTTTGTGGATTTTTTAATAAGTGAAATCCAACCGTCAATATGAGTAAAATGTTAATAGTGTTATTAAATGTTTGTCAAATGAAATATATCATTCTGACTAGTGTGTCATATAGATTAGGACACAGCGAGTAACTTTTTGTCAAAATCGAATACTTGTGCACATGGCTTTACATTCAGTACATGTGAGTCCAAACAAAACAAATACGAGATAAATACACTCGAAAAAATGAAACTAAGAACTAGGGACCTAACATGTTACGATCCACTTTCTCAGAAATACCAGTACAAGCTCAATATCAGCAACACTCTTTAAGAAACTACTTGCAGCAGGATCGTATCTTGGTTCAAGTCGGCACCAACTGGGCATTCTTTTGTTACGTGGTGATCGTGTTTGATGAGCCTACCTTGTTTCAGTAATTTGACTTCCAAGTTATCACCATGGTATTGCAAGTGTTACCTCCGCTTGTACCTGCAGCACATTCCATTGATGTAAAAAAACCGACCAGAGATATGAAATATATAAAAACCATGATCAGAAAGTTGACTCTGCAGCTGGAGTCTACATCACTGTTGCCCTCAGACGTAGATTAACAATTTCCAAAGCTAATATAGTACTATTTATCTTCCAATAGACAATGAGAGGCAAGTTGTACTTGTGAAGATTCACATTGATAACCATCTGAGCTTAAAAAAGGGAAGAGTCTTAAGTTTTGAGGCATACCGTGACTTGCTCTTGAATGAGGACTTCTTCTTTCCACCCCCGTGAAGTGGTTTCCTTTGTTTTTTCTCACTCATATCATTTTGAAAAAGATCCTGCATTTCTTCTGTCCTTGATTCAGATACTCTGCTTTTCGGTTTTGGTTTTTTTCCTTCCTTTCTAACAACCTTGCCAGCATGAACTGCCTTGTTCACAGCCTTGACTGCTTTTGCACGACGATAAGCAAGATCAACTAGGGAAATTCCAGATTTCTCTTTCTTTGTTTTGTCTTTGCCCTGTTGTTGTTGTTGTTAGAATCAGTTGAACCATATAAGAAGATGCAATATACAGAATTATGGAATATGATTGGGAAAGTGCAGCATTCTTCCAGATATTTACATTAAAAACTAATATATATAGATTGCTATAGACGACGATGACCTGACCGTCTCTCATTTGAGATAACAGGAAATATGCAACAAGGTTGAAAATAAGTGAAGAGGAGATGCTTACTTCATCTAAGTCATCTTCATCTTCTAATTGCTCTCGAGCAGCCTCCAACTTCCTCCTTTTCTTCCTCGGCAGATTTTTCTATAATAATCAGCTCAACAATGAGAATAATGAATAGAAAGTCAAATGAAATTCTGTATTCAAATTACAGAAAGCACACAGGATGACTAGCACCTCTCGTTCTCGCTTCCTCTTTTCCTTCATCTTCAGGTCTTCTGCTTGTTCGGCACTCATTACCTTGCTCTCAGAACCATTTTCTTTGGCTGCTGCGGATTCCTGGAATAGCATTTGCATGTCAGCTAATATTTTAATCAACCAACATGCGTTATAGCACAAGTTATATTCAAAAATTTGTCCATGGGCATATATGTAAACATGTTTACATAAATATTAGTCTCTTTTTCTGTTTCTTTCAGGATACCATACTTACTAACAATACATACCTGTGTATTATCTGCAGAATAAACCCTGAACACAGAAGAATTCCCAGCATGGTTAAGATTTTGTGAGCCTACCTCACTTAAGTTTAAATTTTATTAGGATTTCTATAACAAGGTCGGGATTTAGAAAGTTTTGAGAATTGTCCTATCGGAAATTTAGTGCAAATTTTAAAAGGTATGATCATTGATCCATCCAAAATCAAGATTTACAAACGATGTTAATAGATAACGATAACAGATCATGATATTCATTCTTATCCAAAAAAATAGGGTTTTCTTTGAATATAATTTGGAGGAAGAGCGCAAGGACTATTTTCCACCATATGGTCCTCAGATTTCTTGCTAAGTCCTTTTCAATACGCCTGGTCAATTATGACCAAGGTTGTTATTCCTTATTTTACAATTGATACATTGGCCAATCAAGAACTTAATAATTTTTTATTCAAGAGTCTTACCACTGTATATCCTGAAATTAACTAGTTCTGCTACGACAAACCAACAATAGATTAAAAGACAAACAAAATGAACAAGCATTATAAGTAACAGAACAGGATTTCATGCCATCATATAAAACGTAAATGCAGCTGTCCACAACAAAGTGAAAAATCACCTTTGCTGCCTTTTGGACTAGCTTTTTCTCCTTTTCTGTGACAAACCATGTTCTTTTAGGGCGAGAATAAATCTCATCTCTATGGGCAATCATATTCTCTGCCTGCAAAAACAACATCACGTCATACCAAGCCATGCAGCCTTTATTTAATGAATTTCTTCTTTTTAAAGGGAAGGCCTTCCGACTTCTACAACTAGACGCAATTGTTCATCGTTGAGTTCCCCAAACTCTATTATGATATATTACCTTATTCGCTTCCATTTCAGCTTTTCGTAGTGCCATCTCTTCCCTGCAGTAACCAAAATTTGAATTAGTTAATAAATAAATTTTAGTTATCAAATTCAGTACAAAGCTAAGGTGACGAAATAACACCTCTCTTCTTGCAAAATTGCAGAAACTTGATCCTCAAGCTGTTCAATCACTTGTGCCCACTTAGCTATTGATTGCTCTGCTACAATTCGACTCTTTAGCCTTGAACCAGCTCGTTTAACCTGTAAAATATTTTTTAGGTCTTTATGCACATCTTTTTTTTGGAGGGTGGGGAGTGGGAGGGAATAAGTCTCGAAGCACATCTTTACATCAAGCAGCCAAAAGAAAATTGCAGTTTGTGCATCTAGTTGGTCTAGTACCAGATATTGCATAGACAGAAAAATGATTACTTTAATTTCATACCCTGAATGATAACCAATACAATTGAGATTAAGTGACTGGTCAATAAGCACTTATTCTTAAAACAAAATTAAACAGTCACTATGTTGCTTTAGCGGGAGACCAAAGGAAAAGGATAGATAAAAGAACAAACACAACCGAATACATCTAACCAATCAATGGTTCTAAAAATACAATTTCTTTTTTGATAGGTAAAACGGTGCTAAAGATACAGTTTCATCTAACTGATCTAAAATACATTTCCATAGAAAAAAAGTACAGATGGTTATGCATGGAGATACGACTATTTTAATTTTAAACTGTAAAAAATACACCTAACTAACATGTATTAGATTAAGTAAAAGATCAAAATGGACTTATCTTCCAAAAATCAAAAGAAAGGAAGAGTGGATTGTTGCTTTAGACAGAGAACTAAAAAGAAATGAGATACTTGAAACACGCCAGACATCTAATTGGTCAATGATTTTGAACATACAATTTCCCACCAGTCGAAATTAAATGACTCATAGCATAGTCAAATGACTGAACAGCAAAAAGATGTTTGAACAGAGGAGACACAAATACTCACAATGGCTTTTAGAAGAGACCTATCATTATCTGTGACAAATGTAACGGCATACCCTACTCTACCAGCTCTAGCTGTCCGGCCCACTCGATGAACATAACTGCAAGGCAAAAGGAAATCAGGACTGCATAAAGTACATAAAGAGTTGACTTGTATAAACTACCAGAAACACATTTTTAGATGTATAAACCAAACAAAAAAGAGATTATAAGCATGTAAGCGGTGCGGTATAAACAAAAAAAGGAGATAATGAAGCCAGCAAAAGATCAAGGCAAAGAAAACATTATAAGCATGTAGCCATTAAGTGTCAGTAAAGCAGCACTTGCAAGAAGAGTTGCAGCTTACCTAGTAAGATCACGTGGGCACGCAAAATTTATAACAGTTCGAACACCAATAATGTCAAGTCCCTGAAAAAGGAAGACAAAAAATGAGTCGAGAAGTAAAATAAGAGAAGACAATTCTAGTTCTGCTCCGACAATAACAGTCAAAATACAGATGTCAGCAGGATACTAAAGGGGCACTACATACTTTATACAACTTCATCGTTAGAATAATCATACAAAGTCAATTAAATAGAATCATCTTACACGAGCTGCAACATCGGTTGCAATCAAAAAATCCACTTCCTGTCTTCTGAAAAGTTCCAAAGCCTACAGACATAAAAATCGGTAAGAAACTTCTCCACAGAATATTAAAATGATCTCAGAGAACACATTTGATGGAACATACATCTAGACGCTGGGCTTGCGTAAGATTTCCATGTAGCTCAGCTGCTTTGAAACCAAGTAAACCAAATATAATTTTCAACCGATGTGCTGCTTGTTTTGTACCACTGTCAAGATAACACAGAATTTAGCCTTCTGGACCAGAAGATAAGGCAAGTGGAGGTCTAGAAGATACGATCAAAGAAGAGAAATTTAAATTTTGCAAAACATCAAAATGAATGTTCCAGTGTCCTACATCAATCAAGAGTCATACCCCGAAAAATAATCCATGTTATAGGGCATGAAATGGAATACCCGTCAGGATACACCATACCACAACGGAAAATGCAACTTAGACACAGTTAGTTGAAAACCTGAAAACAATCACTTTGGAAGTGAAGGTCCTGGTGCACAATGCAAGAAGAACAGCTTCGTGATTTCCTTCACGCATGCGCCGTATTCTAACTACCCTGCAGAAAAGGTTTCATCAGCTTTCACACTTGAGAACTTAACATTTGAGATTCCATTTAAACATAAACTAAATACTAAATCCAAAGTAGAGCTTGCTGATGCCTTACTCTTCAGTCAATGTTGCAGGCCGTTTTGCAGATGGATCAGCTGACAGGCGCAAAGGATCCTTCATAGAGAGATTGGCGAGCTCATTAACTTCCTCAGTCATTGTCGCAGAAAACAACAAGGTCTGTCTCTGCTTTGGACACAAGCTAACCTGTATATAGCCCAGGACATATTATTTCAAGAGCTGAAACATGTATATATGTTCATAGGACAAATCCCCCACCAGAACAAAAACAGTTATTGGCAGAATAACAAGGTTTACACCTTACTTAAACTTTTATCTAATTCATCGACTAAAATACTTCAGCATGATGAGAAATAGAAATGGGAGGAAATTCCGGACATCCTTTTCTATATAGAATTAAAAAGCTTATGAGGTAATATTCTATACCTTGAAGGTATTTATAGTAAATGAAATTACTATAAAAATTCCTGGCAGAATAGAAGGTATAGCTTCGTATTAGAATGGAAGCTAATTGAAATATGTCAAATTATTTAGGAATGAGGATTTTTGGGACAAGGTGAGTAGCCTCTGTGGTGGATAAGATGAAGCAGCCTGAGATGGTTCGGGCATGTGAAGAGGAGATGCACAGATGCCCCAGAGGTTGGCTATAGTGGGTCTGAGGATAAGTAGAGGTAGGCCAAATAAGTATTGGGAGAGGTGATTAGATAGAACATGACATACCCGCTGCTTATCGAGGACATGACCCTCGATAGGAAGATATGAAGGGCAAGGATTAGGATAGAAGGTTAGTAAGTATGCGTTGTCTGGTTTCCCTTATAAGTATTACCATTATTTTTCTCCTATGTTAGCTTCTTCTCTACTGTAATTCTCACATACTTGTTTTGATATACTTTTCTTGAGCCGAGGATGTATTGGAAACGAGCTCTCTACCTTAACAAGGTAGGTAAGGTAGCATACACATCACCCTCCCCATACCTCACTTGTGGGATTCTACTGGGTATGTTGTTATAATAAGATAGTTATGATTTCATGTGCATACAACACAATGTTGAAGACATACCAGCTCACGAACATCTACCTTTGTTTTACAGAAAAGGAAATGACGATGCTGAAGACATACCAGCTGACTAATTTCAGCACTGAAACCCAGCTCCAGTAGACGATCGGCCTCATCAAGAATCAATACTGCAAGATCATCCAAATCAACTGACATGGAGTTTCGTAGATGATCTATCATACGTCCTGGAGTGGCCACAACAATATCAGGCATTGATCTCAAGGCTGCCTCTTGCACCTGAAATAGACCACGACATTCCCATAATTGTTGGAAGCAGTAGCTGAGATACAAACTCAACGTTCAAGCTTTCCCTAGGAAGGATCAGGAAAGCTCTAAGCATACCTTGGTTGACAGACCACCAACAACCAGACAACATCTGATATCTGGCATAAATTGGGCAAGTTTACCTATCATACTATGAACCCTGGATAGCACAATTAAGACATAGCCCAGTAATCACTATTAGGGTTTGAGAAGAATCAATCAACATACAATACAAAAAATTATAGTAGCTTGTATATAAATTAGAGGTATAGATAGAATATAGCGATCATTCAAGAGGCAAACATTCCTGTCTTTAAATTTGTAATAAATTACAAGTTTGGACACAGAAAGCTTATATAATCATTGGAGAATCAATGTTGTCTGTATTCCTTGATGGAATTTCATTTTGTGGGAAAATGTATTTGCAATTTGGAACCAAATAAGTTCTTATTCAACCAGTTCATCTTATGCAAAATTATAATAGTTTCAGTTGCACAAAAAAGGGGACCTGCTTTGGCACACAGGTAGCAGAAAGACCAGAAAATATAATGAATGAGAACAGAACAAGGTTGAGAAAAAGCAGCATTTATGATTCTTACATACAATTTTTTAAAGAGAAAGGAAACGTACTGAACAGCCAACTCTCTTGTTGGAGTAAGAATAAGAACCCTAATTGCAGGCCTATATTTTGGACGGTACAACAGTCTCTCCAGTGTTGGTAAGGCAAAGGCAGCTGTCTGGAGAGACAAAAGGAAGAGAGAAGGACCATAAATCAAAACATAACTAATTAAGACATCTAGCTAAATATGAGTACATTGGATCTAACATCAGAAAAGTGTACCTTTCCAGATCCTGTTATAGCACTACCGCATATATCTCGACCGGCTAAGACCAGTGGAATGCAAGCAGCCTACATAGAAGTAATGCACATTAATACAAGAGTTGAGATGCAGACAATGTTCATGGTAATAAATTACATTCAGGGATAACAGGGTCTGCCAAGGAGAAACACCTGAATTGGGGTGGGCTTACTGAAACCCAATGCTTCACAAGCCCGTAGCAACGGCCTTGAGATATGGAGCTCCAAAAATGAATTGGCATGAAATGAGACTCCTTCTGATGAGGCAAAAAATGACTTCTTTTCAGCAACATGTGTATCTACATCGTCATCACCATCCTCAGGTCGGTACTCTTCCTAAAATTATCCAAGGAATATAATCAAACAAACTAACCAACTAAGATTCAATCCCAACTAGTTCGGTCTCCATATGAATCCCCTATACTCATTCTACTGCATTCACGCCCATTTCACTCCAATGATAAATAATTTAACTTTAAGAACAAATTAAACTTCAGCAAATTTCACTCCAATAATAAATAATTTAACTTTATGCACAAACTAAAGTTCTCTAACAATGACATTCACTTAACAGACTCATCTTTAGTCCAACTAGTTGATATTTCCTAAACATTATGTCCTGGCTAGAGCAAAACATCAATCAACGAATAGAGAAAAACGTAAGCAGTTTTACTTGGCGGTGTGGTTCTGAATCATCGGAGTCGGAATCTTCCTCGGCTGGTTTAGCTATAGGGGCAGACAGTTGTTGACGGGCTTTTGAAATTTTGAAATCAATTGAAGTGGTGCTACGGCGGCTGTGTTCATCGGCGACGGATTCAAAGTAAGAAGAGAAGTCCCACGGAGATTGCGGCTTCTTATTAGTTCGAGGTTTGGGGTCGGCATCTTCATTATCCTCTTGCTCTTCCTGTTCATCTTCCTCGCTGTCATTCTCGTCGTATTCAACTTCTTCATCACTGGGTTGTTCGAACAAAAAATTTGTAGCCATTGGAACAAGGTACCAACCAGGATGACTGCTGATTCGTGTTTTTGTGAGGGTATAAGAAATTGTTTTGAGTTGCAGGGTTTTAGAATTAGGACCCGAGTAGGTAAAAGTCCGTAACCTAGATATCGATAATATTTTTTTATATATATTTCCTTTTTACTGTATTAATTTTGTTAAACTCGCAACTCTCCCCCTATACTTTGTTAAATCATGGAAAAGCCCCTCTAACTTTTGAATATTCTTCCCTTCACCCATTTCTTGAAAATTGATACGTAAATGACTTAAATTTGTTACGAAAAGAAATTCTATTTTCTTTACCGCGCAAATTAGCAAATCTTATTCATGGTCATGTTCTTTGTTCACCCAAAAGGCGACACACTAATTTGTTTTTTCAAGGATATTTACTTAATTTTTTTAATGTATTAAAAATAATTATAATTGAGATTTATTTTTGAATTGTCTTTTGTATGAATTTTACTTTTTTATAACGTCAATTCTATGGATAGTTACATGACTTTATAAATTCTTATTTGAAATTAACTTGAATATATAATTAATGTACAATTTTTTTTTCTATTTTTATGTAGTCTTTATAAAAGTTTTAATTTTTTTAAACGAGAATACACAACGTGTATGACTCATTAAAAGAGAAGGTTCCTGTTACAAATAGATAAATAGCCTTAAACAAATGTGTTGATTATAGTCTAAAGCTTTACGTTGTTCCATCCATATAAAAAAAGATTGAAAACTATTATTTATTTATATAAATACCAATTAACAAAATTTTAAAGTACTTGAGAATACAAACTTTTATTTGATAACCACTCAAACATGTAACTTTTGTATAATCTTTTTGATACTACAAGATCTTTGACATTCTCATTTTCGAACACTTCACTCTATGCACACAAACATGTATGTCCATAAAGTGAAGTTCACTTTCTCCTATTTCTTTGTGACTATATATGAGAAAAAAGAAGAAGAGATTGTTACGTAGTAATATTTTTCTGAAAGCTAGTATGTAATATATTATTTTAAAAAATATAATTGAATAAATATTATTATATTAAGAAGTAACATCAATCTGTTTTGATACTATTAAAAATGATTAAGATAGGAATATATAGGTCAATATGAAAACGAAAAATAAATAAGCGTAAGATTTTGGGGAGAAAAACCAGGTCGTCGTTCAAGTCTTCTTTTTAAGCTTTGGAGCTTTCCAGAAATAAGCACTGAGAGTATTTTCAATCCACGTCCCCTGAAGCAAGAAGAACCAATAAAAATCCGCCACGTGAATCAAAACTCATCACACCCGTTCGATCGTCCACGCTGGCAATATTGCACCAATCAGAGAGTCTGATCTTGTGGTGGTGCTTGACACATCATTTCCTGGGTCCCTTCCCTGCTGAATCTCAGTATATATACACTCTCCGGATATGATGCAAATCGACATTCTACTTTGAACACCCCTTATAAAATCATCTGCCGGCGAGCTCTGAGTTGATATTCTGGTGACGGAGACAATGAGGAAGTGGACGATCCCGTTCGTCCTGTTTCTGTTGTGCCTGATTTTTCTTGTTCCAGATCAAGGTGAGTTAGGGATTTATATCTTCCTTGATTGAAGCTTCGTGATGTATTTTCTCCTCGTATGGACTTCATTTGGTAGATTTAGGACTTTAACCATTATTCGGACCTTTCTTCAGAGTCGGAGGATTTAATTTTATCAGAATCGTGAAACTTTTATGTTGTGAGTAGACACATTACGTTGAGATCTTACGGAACTTTACTGCGTGAACTGCAATTTTTGTTGTGAACATGTTTATATCATGAATTGCCTTAAGAATCATGTGAAATTTTTACCAAATTTGTGAGTTTTATGTGTTGAGTAGTCACATCGCATTGAGATCTCAAGGAATTTTAAAGCTGTTTAGATAAGTGCTGGTGGATCCAGCATTGTGCGGTTAATATGTCTAGCGTTTCTCAGTTTTAGCTGTTTCGGTTTAAGAATTTTCCGAGGCTTTTGTTGCTCTGGTGCTGCTTAATTTTTGGTTCAACATGCTTGCTTTGTCTATATAGTTATGTGATTTGCTTATATAGAAGTGTGTGGTCGTACTTGATAGGTCGAAAGATACAGGCAAATGCAGAAGCTGATTCTGATGCACCAGTAGATCCACCAAAGGTTGAGGAAAAGTTTGGTGCTGTTCCAAATGGTTTATCCACCGATTCTGATGTTGCTAAAAGGTTCGTTAACTGCTGTTGATTCATTTCGTGTTTATTCTGATTTCATTTGTTCATTCAATATTAAGTACTGTATCATTACGTGATTTAGGGAAGCTGAGTCTATGTCAAGGAAAACTCTCCGAGCTAATGCGGAGAAGTTTGAGTTCCAGGCTGAGGTCTCTCGACTTATGGACATCCTTATCAACTCCCTTTACAGTAACAAGGACATCTTCTTGAGGGAGCTGATTTCCAATGCTTCTGATGTAAGTGTGCATTTCAGTTTTTGGCGTCTGTTTCACATGATCTGTAAAGGGTTTGTTCTGAAATTATTTGCTGTATGATTCAGGCACTGGACAAGATCAGGTTCCTTGCTCTCACTGACAAGGAAGTTCTTGGTGAAGGTGATAATACTAAGCTTGAGATTCAGGTTAGTGATTCATATCTACTGAATTACTCGATCTCTATTGGTTACACATTGAGTATTCTTTGTGAGTTCCTTTAATCGTGGTTATTTCATGGATTGCAGATTAAACTGGATAAAGAAAATAAAATTCTTTCCATTCGTGACAGAGGTGTTGGAATGACTAAGGAGGATCTAAGAAAGAATTTGGGAACCATAGCTAAATCTGGAACTTCAGGTACTTTCCTATTCTTGACATATTGTCCACCTAGTTGCCTTGAGATTGTGGACTTCTACTTACAGTTATTATTGTTATACAGCTTTTGTCGAGAAGATGCAGACAAGTGGTGACCTTAACCTGATTGGGCAATTTGGTGTTGGGTTTTACTCTGTGTATCTTGTGGCTGACTATGTGGAAGTCATCAGCAAGCACAATGATGACAAACAGTATGTTTGGAGTGAATTCATATATCTTCCTATATGATTGAAAGTTACCGGTGATGTAATACTTGCTTGTTAATATCTGCGTACAGATATGTGTGGGAATCAAAGGCTGATGGGGCATTTGCCATTTCTGAGGATACATGGAATGAGCCTCTTGGTCGTGGAACTGAAATTAGACTGCATCTAAGAGATGAAGCAGGGGAATATTTGAATGAGTACAAACTTAAGGTGAGTAGACAGATGCACAATGAGGAACATTTCTCCATATATTACTTACTAATTGGTGCATGTCACAGTTTTCATCTTTTATGAGTCATCAATAACTCCCTTATTATCTGTTCTGATGGTTCCTTCTATCTGGAATAGTAGGTCATGAATTTATATACTGCTGTAATATCTGGAAATAAAATAATCTTGACCTTGATGTGACTTAATATATGTCTTTTTTATTTGTCCTCCTTTAATATCTGAACACATATTTTAAAACTTTTTCTGAACAACTCAACAGCTGTATTCTGCAACATCTTACACTTTATCATTTTTGTCAACTTTAGCATAATCCCACAGTCTAACAATATAGTAAGGGGTCAATCATGCTCCTTAAGGCTTGGGTCATGATGAGTGAATGGAAAAGCTTATGGCTGATGGTAAATTTTCATTTGTTGAATTGAATGAAAGTACCCTAATACTTTGGGATGTTTCTGTTTTTTGCATATTCGATATGTGCTGTTGTATCTTGGACTACACTGTTAATCCCGTCTGGACAGGGATTAAGGAACCCTCATTTCTGTTGCCATTACTCTATATTGGATTCATAAATGAATGAGCAGGAAGTTTAGCTTTCGTACTGTGAAATTTAGTCTAAGTGATTGCTGTTCTAACTTCCAGCTTTTCAGATTTATGGAAGTACTATAAAATTTGGTCTATGTGATTGCTGTTCTAGCTTCCGGCTTTTCAAATTTGTTAATATACTATATTCTGTTTTGAGTTTACTCCTGTTTTGGTTCTTGAAGTGGCTTAATTTATGTCGTCATGATTTCAGGAATTGGTGAAGAAATATTCTGAGTTCATCAACTTCCCTATAAATTTATGGGCAAGTAAAGAGGTTGAGAAGGAAGTTCCTGCTGATGAGGATGAGTCAATTGATGAAGAGGAAACATGTATGCCTGGTTCTCCTATCTTGACTTGCCAAGTGTTGTCTTGTGTTCTTTATATTTAAAGAAGTGTTGTTTCAGTATTAATCAGTCTGAATGTAGCATATTGTTTGAATGAATATTTTTGCTGTTCCGTCCTTTTTCTCCCTGTATGGAGAAGAGCAGGGTGAGGACTGGGAAAAGCGGACAAAGTAACATTTTAAGAGTAGGAAAAGAAAAAGTCTGCTCCATCATTTCCTATTGTTTTTACTTTTTCTTCTTTCCCAGCGGTCTTATTGTCTGTCAATGTTGTGAGCAGCTGAAAGCAGTTCTTCCGAGGAAGAGGGAGAAGAAGAAGATGCAGAGAAGGCTGAAGATGAGAAAAAGCCTAAAAGAAAGAAAGTGAAAGAAACCACATATGAGTGGGAGCTTTTAAATGATGTGAAAGCTATATGGCTTCGGAATCCAAAAGAAGTGACAGATGAAGAGTATACAAAGTTCTATCACTCTCTTGCAAAGGTAAACATTCATATATTTCCTTGTAATGCAAATGTGGTGCAGAGACTTATTAAAGTTTTTTGACCATTGTTTCCATTTGCTGAAAATCTATATGTTATTTTACCAGGACTTCAGTGACGAGAAACCAATGGCTTGGAGTCACTTCACTGCTGAAGGTGATGTAGAGTTCAAGGCTGTTCTATTTATCCCTCCTAAGGCCCCTCATGATTTATATGAGAGTTACTACAACTCAAAGAAATCCAACTTGAAGTTATATGTCAGACGGGTCTTCATCTCAGATGAATTTGATGAATTGTTGCCCAAGTACTTGAATTTCCTAATGGTAATTTTAATTCATCTATTACTTCACTGACATTATAATATAGACTTCTTGGTCTTCTAATACATTACTGATTCTATTAAAATTTAATTCTGAGTTTTAACACTGGTGACATTTATGCCAGGGTCTTGTTGATTCTGACACCTTACCCCTCAATGTCTCGAGAGAAATGCTTCAGCAGCATAGCAGTTTGAAGACAATTAAGAAAAAACTCATCCGTAAGGCCCTTGACATGATCCGCAAACTTGCTGAAGAGGATCCGGATGAAACTAATGACAAGGAGAAGAGAGGTCTTAATTCATATTCCTAAATTTAAAATTGTCTAATTAGCTAAAAGTATCTAATTCTCATTCTTGGATATGACATTTCAGATGTTGAAGAGTCCAGTGATGACAATGAGAAGAAAGGTCAATATGCCAAATTCTGGAATGAATTTGGAAAGTCGATAAAGCTTGGTATTATAGAGGACTCAACTAACAGAAACCGCTTAGCTAAACTTCTCCGATTTGAGACGTACGTACTCTTTTTTTTTTCTTTCTAGTCTTATGCTTGATCGGTTTGTTTTCAGTTATTGATTTGTTGGTATAATGTGCATATTTACAGCACCAAATCAGATGGTAAATTAACTTCACTAGACCAATACATCTCAAGAATGAAATCAAGTCAAAAGGATATCTTCTACATCACTGGAGCCAGCAAAGAGCAGTTGGAGAAATCTCCCTTCCTTGAGAGGCTTAATAAGAAAGACTACGAGGTATGACTTCAATTTCAATGTAAATGATCAAAAAAATGAATTCAGTTTCTGTATAGTTGAACAGACAACCTTGTTTTTGTGCCCATGCTACGTAACAAAATTACTAATTGATATTATATTTTTAGGTAAGTATTATAAATGTTTGTCTTCATCATTGAATTCTGATTTATGTACATTCATAAAGTCTAGCTATAAAAACTCGGTTCTCTAAATTGCCTTCTGATTTTCTAGGTCATACTCTTCACGGATCCTGTAGATGAATACCTCATGCAATATCTTATGGACTACGAGGACAAAAAGTTCCAGAATGTGTCTAAAGAGGGATTAAAGCTTAAGGATTCGAAAAACAAAGAGCTCAAGGAGTCATTCAAGAGTCTAACTAAGTGGTGGAAGAATACTCTTGCTAGTGACAATGTTGAAGATGTCAAGATTAGCAACCGTTTGGCTGACACCCCTTGTGTAGTGGTGACATCAAAATACGGTTGGAGTGCATATATGGAGAAAATAATGCATTCACAAACCCTGTCAGATGCAAGCAAGCAGGCATATATGCGTGGTAAAAGGGTGCTTGAAATCAATCCTAGGCACCCAATTATGAAGGAGCTTCGGGAGAGAGTAGTAAAGGACCCAGAGGTATGTTAGACTCTTATCTTTGGTTAAATTCTAACTTTCTTAAGAAATTCATGGAGTTTGTCTCTAACTGATTTATTTACTTGGTTTTCAGGATGAGAATGTGAAGCTGACAGCAAAACTTATATACCAAACAGCTCTAATGGAGAGTGGCTTCGAACTTAGTGATCCCAAGGATTTTGCCTCCCACATCTACAGCTCAGTTAAGAGCAGTCTAAACATTAGCCCCGATGCAGCAGTTGAGGAAGAAGAAGAAGAAGCTGAAGAACCTGAGGCTGAAACCAAGGCAGAAGAGTCTGCATCTGAAGATTCTGAAGTCAAGGATGAGCTATAGATAGTCCTAAGAGTTTTTTCTTTTCCTCGGAAGGAATACATGAAGAATGCAGGAATAGTTTAGTTCATAGTTTAAGCTTAAGAATTTTGTCAGTCTTGCCTTTTCCTTGTTTTTTAGTGTATGAGCTTGTCGCTAATTTGCTTCCGCGTAACAAATCTGCAAGGTCTTATTTTACCTTCAAAGAACTGGTAAAACCTGTAGTCTTCAACGGAATCCAAGTTACACCTATCTTTTAATGTGTATTATGGATTTTCTTAGTGTTCAACCTAGGATTTTTCTTATGATTAAAATGAATCAAGGATTCATTGGAGCAGTTTATGTGCGATGGTCCTGTCGTTGGATGAGGCTTTAGGTTTGGCCCATTGGTCCTGCGAATGAAGCCGACAGTTTCGGTTGGGCCGAATTATGGTGTAGGAAAGAAATTGGGCCTTGGAGAATTCTCCACTGATGTAGTGATGTTGGCCTGCTTTACGTACCTATCCATTTTTCAAGTCACTATTTAGATTTGTCCATACTTTAAAAGTTCTCTTGGAAAATTGCCTTTTTGTATAACATTTGACTCGAAGCTTAAAAAGATAAAAGATTAAATACTATTGCTTAATATTTGTAATAACTTAATAAAAATTTTAAGGTTGTGATTTAAAAGATTCACAAGTTAATTTAAAGAAAAAAAGAAGACATCATCTATTAAACAAGTTATCCCAAAAGGGGCCACCGGCGAAAATTTGTGCTGTTGTCGGCAGGCTAAACATGTTGAATCTTTTTATCTTGTTCTGAACATGTAAAATAACAAAGGGATTATTACACTTTAAAGAGTTGGATGTAGTTAATCAAAAAGTTGGTGAGAAAGGAAAGGTTGAAAGTAATTATTACATTGACAATAGGAGGAGATTTAGCTTGCTTTTCCCTTAGATAATACTAATGTAACAAATAAAAATTTAAAGCTTATCAATAATTTTAAAAGTAATATAAAGCTTAATTAATAATTTTATTAGATGCTGGGAATTGAAGAAGTTTGATTGGTGATGGAATAAATTTAAGGAGAAAATGACACCGAAAGTGAAAAAGTGGTAATGCTGCTTAGTGCACCTCCGATCAATGTAGAGCTGGACGCTTGATCTTTTTCTTTGGGTTCCTTTTCAATTCAATACCTATATTTTTTCTGCCTTTTTATTCAATTATTTTTCTAGTGTGTGTGTGACTTTTTTCTATTTTTTGGACTTCCTTTTTTAGTAATTTAAGTGGAGTTGACTTGAATACTTTGAATCTTGAAATTTTGTGTTTTTGTTTTATAATCGTACATTTATAATGGTCGGATTAATTTGTATGCTTTTTAACTAATTTTACAAAGTATGCCTGTTATATATTATCAACATAAATATCGATTTACAACGTAAATGAGCTCTCAAATTATGGATAGAAGTATGATTTATTACATATTAAAAAACTTGTAGCAGTAGTTAGGAGGAATTTAGTCATTAGATAGCATCTTCTATAATTAACAAATATAATCACAACTAATCACATTTTAATATATTATACGTAGAAACTCTATTTTATCACTATGATTTTATAAAAGAATATGATCACGCGTCTTCTTACTTTATGCTCGATAACTATTGTTTCAATTTTAAAATTAAATGTATAGTTCTTGTTTCAGTTTCTTTTTTCATATCGAGAACAATTTTAATTCCTTATTAAAATAAATAAATAGAAAGAACTCTAGGTACATAGCGCTTTTTCTTCTTCTTTTTTCTTTTCTTTTTTGAGTATTGCATATTCAAATATCTAAAGTGAAAATATTTAGAAGAATACTATAGGTACGTAG
>JACEIK010000448.1:220972-240879 GCA_018107945.1 Datura stramonium | reverse complement strand
TTAAGATATATATGAAACTTATATTATTGCATGACAACATGATAAATGTCACTTCGTTCTATATTTTCTTCTCTCTTTTTTCGGATTATTGGCACTCCTTATGGGTCAAGCTCACCACTCCGGGTCATGAATTCAAGAGTGGATCAAATAGTTTGGACATCAATTATTATATAGTGATCATGAGAGTTCAATTCACCAAACTAGCTAGCCTATTAATTAGGTGAAAGAGTCCTTTCAATGCATTAACTCATTATGATTATTTTTCGCAATTAATTGATGAGGGATTCCATTGATCACAACACGTTGAGATGAAAATATCTGTTATAATAATAATAAATAATAACATATTCAATGTGATCTTATAAGTTCATAGGATCTGAGAAAGTTGGTAGAGTGTATGTGAATCCTATTCCTATCTTTTAGAGATGAAAATTATTTTCGATAGACTCTCAACTCGAATATAGAAATTCAAAGCAATTTGAAAAAATGTGATATAAAAAGCAGAACATAGCATATAGAGAAAAGAAATATTGCGATAATCAAAATACAAGAAATATATATGATAATAAAAAACTATAGGAATAAAGCTAATACTTTTAATAAAAATACAAGTACAAATGATAAAAATATCTGTTAATAGAAGAAAAAAGAAAAATATAATGTGATCTCATTATCTAATTCTCTAACGTAAGGAGCAGTATTATTTGCCGGTTGTCATGTACTCACAATTAGTCATGATAAGTTAAAAAGACTGATGATATATGCCTTGTGCCTTTTGGACTCTTATTTTGCTTTATTTTTTTTAAATTTATAACGCAAGTAACATTCACATAGATTCTTAGTGAAAATTAAAAATCACGATTCAAGTTAATGATACATATGGTTCATCTTGATCTATCAAGTCTTTGTAAATTTATTTTTTGAGCTACGTTATTATTCCCTTTAAAATAACGTGTACTATAAACTTGTGTAAAATTTTATATATTTTTTATTATTTTATCGTTTATTATGATATAAAATTAGATTAAAATATATTGTGCACCTTTTTTTGTTTAGAAGCTTATCAGATTAAAAGTCTATCGATTTTTTTTATGACTCGCCGGAGTTTTCGATCCGCCTTTCGTCATAGGGGTGTCGAATTAAACTTTTGTTGGTGAGAAATAAAATGGAAAAAGAAATCAGATTCTTGAAAAAGGAGAATGGGAAAAGGAAGAAAAATCTAGAGAGGCAACAAAATATCATAGAAAGTGAATACAAATAAATGTCTTTATAGCGTGGAGGAGTTGGCCTTTATTGTCACTTCATTTTCAACTTCAACTAATTGCACCATATTTCGTATTCATCTTCTTAATGCTAGCTACTGTTTATTTATAACACTGTTTCTCTTTCTGAATGCATGCCTCTATTTGTACTTTTAAGAGAAATAAGCAATTTATTCGTAGCAATTACATATTAAAGTGAAATTATACATAGATCACTTGATCCATCAATGATTAAGTCATAAAACTAATATACTAGACAAGTATCTTGTGTTCGTTGATTTGTACAAATCAGGATTTTATATATATAGTTATCATCATTACATGTTGTGATTGGATGGAAAGTACTACTTCATTCTTATTCTAGAGGTGTCGAGTTTGAGCATTGAGTATGGAGACATATTTAATAGGAAGACTTTACCATGAGCTAAGGTATCAAAGGGATTTGTAGATATCAAAATTTTACCGAATTTAAAACAAGATTCTACAAGACAAATTTTATTGAATTTTAAATAGGACTCTACAAGATGAATCCAATTAAGATTTCTTGAAGAGTCATCTCGAATCTCGAATATCCTGTAAATTTATAAGATGTGGTCAAACTCTTCTGACAATCAAATATTTCAAGAAGATCCGCAGGTTTATCAGATAAACTTCAAGAAGATTCCCATTGTTCTATTTTGAGAAACACGCTATTTCAACCCTCGAATCATGGAGATGATCAAGCGAATACATAGATTTGTACTCACTTAATGAATAAACTCACTTAATTTTAATTTGTTTTGTGATTACAGTTTATTTTTCATACTGGATTCATGCGTACTCTCTTACCGACGACTCCTTCAGAAAAACAAACTTATTCTAAGGCTTTTTTCCAAAACCTACTATTAAGTCCCAGACATATGGCATGCATGCCCTTTGATTCTTGTTCTAGTAGATATAACCAAATTTGATATCAAAATTCAAATATACTTCATTTTTTTCTGAATTAAATATGTAAGCTCGTTTTCTTTAGCTGAAGATTCAAATTTTAGCTCCTACAATCATCTGATATGTATTACTTTGATGATTTTTTCCCAATGTATTACTCTTTGGGTGCTCACACAATAAATCTCCCTATAGTATAACAGTCCGCAAATCACACAAAAACAAGCTCTATGTGATAAGCTCGACTTTAGCCACGTGAAATGAAAACTTAAAAAAATAAATCATATTATATATTTGTTAGTGATCATTTAAGAAACTTCAGAGAAATCAAGCTACTTATGGCAAATCAGTTGGGTTTTGGGCTTTAATTTGGTGACTGAATCTTGAAAAAGTCATGTCTGGCGACCTTAGCCACTTGACAAAGTTGAGACAGTCTTTTTTACTCTAAATACTTTTTAAAAAGCTCCATTATTTTCATTTCAATTGTACCTAATTTTGCTTAATTAATATTATCCCAATTAATTAGTAATTAAACATTATTATTCTTTCAACAGCTCTAACTATCCTTTCAACAAGATTACAAGATTCCATAGCTTTTTAGCTACAGCTACTTTGACCAATCCAATAAAACTATAGTGCATGCTTGTTCAATTCTCCAACTGAATAGGGGAAAATAAAATAAAATAAAATAATTTAATTTAAAAATGGATAAAAACGAGTTTTGGTAAGAATTAGATCAGACAATTGATTGATTCAATGTACACATTATTTGGGAGTTTTAAAAATCCTTTTTATTCCTTCCTCTTCCCCATAGTCACAATTCACAAATAAAAAATAGTGTAATAGTAAATTTTGGTTCTTGCCCCTGAGACAGGATGATCCAATTTAGTACCTGTAAACTGGAGGGTACTATAGGCATTTAACTCAATCAGCTAACCATTGGACTTCCTAATATCCTGTTTGTAAAGTACTTTTGCAATATTAAAGAAATAATTTGTGTTTGACTAATTAAGATTTCAAGAGTGATTATCGGAAAAACTTACTATTTCCGGATCTGAAAGATGGATATTGGCCTTTTTTTACAACTCAAAAATACTTATTTCTTTCTTAGGAACTTAGCAAAATATTTTAATTCTATAAAATAAGCAACAACAATATATGCGGTGTATATTTTACAAGTGGAGTCAGAAAAAGATAGTGTATACGGAGACCTTATCCTACCTCAGGGGCAAAGAGATTGTTTTTCATAAATTCTCGACTCTAAAATAAGCATTTAAAAAAAAACACATTTGACTTTTCAAAATCTTTCATCAAATTGGTTAAATGTAAAATAATAACATACTCTTTATTTAATACGATCCCACTTGCAGGGAGTCTGCTAGACAGACATTGTCGAATAACATCTTTTGATGAGAGATAGGATCAACAAGAAGCTTCGAGAAAACTGATATTTCTTGAATTATATGAAGCATGTAAAAGCACACTGCAAATTCATAGGTATTTGAAAATCCGAATATCCCGGAAAAAGCATAATATTTAATGGGAGGACGGGGAATTTCTTGGTAATCAAAGTCCAAAAGTATATAAATTTGGCCAAATAAACTATAAGTCACGTATAAAACGAGTTCCTCTCCAAAAATGTTGGATCATTTGTCCAGACATGTTTGAATACTTTAATGAATCTTCAAAACTTGGTCAAAAAACATAAACAGCTCCAAAAATAGAAAATATCCGTGGCGGCTAATTTACAAGGATGAAGTTTTTGACTACAAAAGTTTTTAACTGTTAAGACTGGCGACTATGGATAATATTACGAGGTTATATATGTTTTTCCACGTGCTCAAGAATTTGCCTTGTCTCCACCTTTTCTTTTGTTTCTTTTTAAGGTTTTTATCCAAATTCCAACCTAGTACTTTTTTTTTCTGGGTCAAGAGATGAAATATTATGAAAAACAAATATGTTGTGCTAAATATAAATTCTCTAAGCTCACTCTCACCACTTGCTTGACTACTAATATACATTGAGATTTCTATACACCCAAAAAAGAAAATAAAATGTAAAGTAATTAATTTTCCTGTTACTTTCCAAAAAGCAATCAGCACATGTACTTATCTTAAAATTCCTATCTTCTTATCTTGAAAAAAAAGGAACCCACTCTACTTTTTAGTGGGCAGCTAAGCAGTAAATCAAAGCTATTTCCCCTTTTAAATCTTAAATTTATACTATTCCTACCGGATAGGAATCAAATCTTCGTAAACCCTCGTAACAGTTTAAGTAATCAATTAACTGAGCTATTATAACTCTTCATTTAAAATTTCTATGTTATTATATCGGGAGGCCCTCAAAATCTTGCTGACTATAACTTTCAGGAAGATTATAAGCATTTAGATTCTTCACTCACCCTTAAGCCTTACACATACGTGGAAAGTCGCTAATTACAAGAGGATATAAATACTTAAACCAAACAAGAATTAATGTTTTTTTACTTGTCCAAAATATAGTATTATATAACCTTAGAATCTACGGCCTATAATTTAATTATACTATTATATTATGACCAAATTAAGTGCATGCACGGCGGCCCCCCCTGTATTTACTGTGTTCATGTGAGAAACCTTTTACATAAAAAGGCAAAAGTTTGGTTGAAAGTCGCAATCTTTAGGTGTTTGACATGACAAAGGGAGTCGCTGGGACAAGACATCGAGCACTAATTAGCAAATATACCCACCTCTAGTGGCCTTTACCTTATCCCTTTGTCCACCTGCCTCCTAGCTAATCTCCCAGTGATTTATAAACAACGACTCTTAGAATAGTTTTTGAACTTTTTGTTCCGCTTGTTTTATGGACAAAACTGCAAGTGTAACAAATTTTGATATTTGACCTTGGAGTTTCGCCCATAACACACCGCGGTTAAAAGTTCAAAATCATCCATCTCTAAGGTCATTGAGTAAAATTTAATTTCCTTGTAATATCCTGCAAGTTCAATTTGCAGTTCGGATTAGGTACTACACTACCCACAATGGCCACTCAATTGAGAGAATGACAAAAATGGTCCCTTATTTTAGAGGTAGGTTTTAAATAGTTTTTTAGAATATATTTTTGAGGAGTTTTGGAGCATTATTTTCGTCAAATATTTTAAATAAATTCTGTCCGTTAGATTTAACACCAGAAAAATCTCATCAAATCTAAAAAATCGCAACACAAAAACGGCACTCGACTCCAAAAATAGCAAAAATTTACAACTCCAAAGGTGAGTTCCTGTCAAATCTGAGCAACTCAATTTGTTAAATACTTCACAGAGACTAAAATTGACCCTTTTAACCAACTTAAGGACCAATTTTGGTTATTTTCTCCAACTCAATCAGTGAAACACTTGAAATATAAAGAACAGGGACGAGATCAGTCTAGAACACAATCAATAAGCACATGCATAATTTCTTCTGATAATTATTCTCATCAGAATATTTTGCCAAATGCTATTTTTGGTACGATATTATTGTGTCGGTAGGATATTTTTGCAAGTCAAGTTTCATATTTCTATTCAGTTAAACATAGTAAATTAGTAATGATTCTATTATGTTAATATTAACCGAATTGCTTATGGAATTTCAAATTCTATGTTGCATTGGAAAACGAATCATCCATAAGTAGTGAACTTCATATTTTTTCCCAAACAAATTCACTTTTCTATCACATATGCTAGATTTACTTTTAATGCCACAAATCTTAGATTTCCCCAACTGATCCGGCGTCAACAATAAATAAATACACCTTTTAAGCCTCAATTGGAAACTAAACACTTGAACTTCGAAAAAATATATATCCAGACACCTCAATTCATCATCGTTTTGTCACTTGAACACTTCAACTTATAAAATGATCATCTAGACGCCTTCAAATTTATGTGCCACATCAGCATCGTGTGTTCACGAGACACAGGTGGGCGAGTTGAGATGTGAAACGTGCATTCTCAAAATTGAAATGTTTAGTTGTCAGTTGAGATCAAGTTAATGTGTTTGCCTATGTATTAATGCCAATTGAGAGCATTGAAAAGTAAACTACCGACAGAAACAAATTCCAAGTTTCTTTTTCCATTTTGATTAACCATTTTTCAAACGTACATGTAAACATATATTATCTTGAAGGAGTTAGTTATGACAAAGGAATGGTTATTAATCACAACCAAGAGAATGGCTGGCCAAACTTAAATTAGCAAAAAATGACCTGGCCACAGACCTTTTTTAATTGATGTTGATAGCTCCATGTTATCCACAACAGTTTTTCAAGGCAAAGAACACATAAACTGAACCTATACAGTATACACATCAACATTAGTCAGCAATTTTGAATTCCCCCAAACCACTGTCTTTCTTTACCAAGGATGAATCATGTGTTGAATAAGCTGCCGTAAATGTTGAAAGTAAACTAAGAAAATTCAAAATTCACAGTCCAATGATTCAGCAAATTAAAGTTAAAGATGACTCATATATGTCTTAAACTGTGAAAATGAAACATCACTTGAAAGGAATGTATTTTGACAATCTGTAAGTTTCTGTTACCCCAGTTTCTCAATAAAACACATTACCTGTACAGCAAAGCCCAACGCAAATGTCATCAAATGTCTTTGTCCTTCAATCAATGAGTGGTGCATTACTCCAAGCAACACTAGCAGCCACTCCTCTTCCTGTCTTTCATACCATCAGCTGATGCAAAAAGAAGGAATAACATATCGAAACTACAAGATTCTTCCATTATAGTTCTCAATAAAGACAAACAAGCTCTCAATCCCCATGTCATCCATCAGCCAAAGATTATGCAAAATTTTCAACTTTTTTAATTTTAAAACTACGGTACTAGTGGAAACACAAAGTTCATGGCTTATGGTATTAAACAATGGATGTTGATCTAATGCAAAAAGAACAATCTCCCCCTGGTTTATGGTAATAACAATGGATGTTGATCTAATGCAAAAGAACACCCTCCTCCACCACCACCCAAACCCTCCTTCCCTAAAAAAAGATAAGAGAAACATACAGAGGGGATATAAGACATCATGGGGGCAGAGAAATGAGATCTAACTTCCAGATAGTTAGTACATGCAGGTACTAGGAAGTATTACAAATATACTTTGATGTACTTCCTGAGGATCTATTGATGACCAGTATCGTTGTATAATGCCCTCAGATGAATCTGATACTCTATTCAGTTGGAAGCTTTTTGGCTAGGTCTCGAAGGAAACGAGTGAGAGACCTTTCTGCACGGACAATATCACTATTTACTTTTCCTTCCTCGTCTGGATTGCTCCCTTTTTCTCGTATTGTTTGTACTTTCCTAACAAGACCACGTAACTCCTGTATAATGAGATAAATATAATCAGATATATAATAGACCCTGACAAGACAAACAAATTTACTTTACATACAAAAGGCACATAATTTTTCTTTAATTTCTCAAGTAGAGGCAGCATATTCCATATAAACAGTGTAAGGAAATTATTGACAGCTTTAAGTTTATAGTGATGAAAGGCAGAGTTAACCATGCTAACAGTTACATCATTATAGATTAGGGTGCACACTTGACAGCCTGCAACACATTTTTTCTAGTTTGCTTTTACCAGTTATTTGTTTTCAGCGATGACCATATACAGGCAAGAGATTAAGTATAAGAATCATAAAATCATGTGTCAATTCAACTTATAAACCAGAAGATCCAAAATGTAAAGGAAAAAGGATAAATAACTCCAGACTCGCGCATAAGCAGCTGAACCAACCTGGCGATCAAAGTCAACCTCACTTAGAGAATAAATTTCTTTAGAGATGTGAACGTCCTTATTGATCAAGCCATCAAACCATCTATCAACTAAAACCGTATCATCCTCAGAATCCTGAAAATAAGCAAAAAGGAAGCAAGAGTAATACATTTCCTGGATTTCAGTTAACCTGTTTCATGACTACAGGACCATTTTTGGTAGTGATGACCGGTTGTAGTAATTGCATTTACAATTACTTAAAGAGTCATCATAAAACATTTTGTTCTGCAGCCTGATTCACGTCTGTTTGGTCTTTAAAATATGTAATGCAAGTGCCAATTATTGAAACTAGTTCCTGACAAAACTTTATATTGCAGTCCTGCTAGGATATCCACCCAGCATTATGCAGTCTTCATAATCAACTCTTTTCTTGAACAGAGGTGCAGAATAGTTGTTCTAGTACTTATTCAATTTTTCATTGAAAAGATTAGCTATTTTAGTTTGTTATGTTCTGTTGTACTTTTTAACACACAAAAGCATCCAACAAACTTTGATCCCCTCAGATTGTTTTGAGAAAAGAAAACATGAGGAGTGAGGTTACCTCTTCGTCATCCTCATATTCAGTATCTTCAGCTTCTTCATCAACATCTTCAGTAGCTGAAAGTTCCGAACCAGATAAAGCCTGAAATTTAGTTTGGTCTCCATCTTTTGTTGCCTGAATTAAACCATCCATCAATTCAGGCTCAACTTCTCGCAATAATCTACCTAACATGAATTCATATTACATTGTGAGCACATAGATTTGGGCATGCACCATTTGCACGTGATCAAAATTTTCAAGAGGATACACTGAAATTATGATATAACATTTCCAAGGTTAACTCAATCCAAAATATTCACAGAAACTCCACAGTTTATGAGCCCATAGATTTTTAGAACTAAAGATTTTAGAATTCAAAAATCAAAGTAAACCATCTCTTTACAAAATGCAGATAAATAACAACTATAATATAACTTTAGTAATATGAATAATGCATCACGATTAGTCACCAAAAAAAAATAATGCATCACGATTACTATGTGCAATCAATCAATTAATGAACAACTCTTACTGAACTTTATGGTTTTCAGTCATGGGAATGAACAGTTTACAGATTGATTATACAAAGCACAGTTCTAGAGAAAAATGGGAAAAAAGACCTGACAAGCTTATTCACTATGGCCTGGAGCAAGAAATGAAAAGGCAGGAAGTAGATAGTGCATTCACAAGGGATATCCAATTTTCAGATTGCTTCTTTCGTTATTAACATGTATGGTACTCTAACAGCTATATGTAATTGCTGGATCTTCCTAATAACAGATATTATATAGGTCAACATTAAATGATACACCAACACTTTTTTCACTAGAATGTCCCTTCTGAAAAGAACAAATTTATTATTTGTTTTGTGCCTCTGTTCAAGAATAATATTGAGTTGATTGCTCTTCTTTAGTTTGAGTGTTGGTACTGCAATATTACTATTTAGTGTTTACCCTCCATTTGCAAGAACTTCATAAAAAGTATGAGAAAAGAAATTAGGAGGATTCAAATTAAAACTTATATTGTAATAAGTTGTTCCCAATATCTTTCTATTAATAACGGTGATGTACGGGCCAGCTTGCGCATACCTCAACTAATTTCACCGTGTACCTACTACCTAAGTTGCTCGGACTCGGGTGCGGGTGTCCGATACAGGTGCCGATATAGTGATCGGATTCTTCATGATCTAAATTTTAAGATTTGGGTGTACACATACAGGTATGGATGCGGGTGCAAGAATTCGGCTAAAAATAATTCAAATATCTAAAAATAGAGTTATTACAAATATACCTATATAATGGTGAACTATTTGGAAGAAAGGGAATGCAAAATTTTTTAGAGCAAGTTTGAATCTATAATTATTATTAAGTACAAATGAATCTCCTTACTTTTTGTTTGGTGTTACATGGCAATTGCAAATGATACAGAGATAGACTTCTTGAGTTCATTGTACGTTCAACAATGATGTTGACCTATAAATATCTTTAAATCATCTTCTGGTTGCACACTTTTTAATACAGATATCTTTTAACGATAAAAAAAATATGCCTAAATCATGATTTAACCCTCGCTTTTGTTTTGATTTCGAAAATCATAGTATCTATCTCGAATTTCTCGATCAATTCTGGTCAAAGTACCCAAAATCGATCGACCATATAAGGTATGAATCCCGCACCCATGCTGTGTCGACACAGGTGCGGCATTGAAAGTGAAGAGTCGACACAACTTAACCTGCTACCTCCCACCAACACAAGTACCAGGTAACTTTGCGCGCCAATGCTTGGACAGCTAGGGAGTAATCACCTAGTGTTGTTTATTTTCACTGGAATATAAACCTGAGACCTTATGGTTCTCTCCCACTTCATTGACCACTAGGTCACACCCTTGGATATTACGCAGTTCCTACTCACTAAATTATTGAATCTCCATAGTATGCTATAATTTCCTTTTCAGTTAGTATGAACCATAAAGTACTAAGCAACTTACATTTTTGGAGCATCTATTCCATTCACCAATTTTCTATTTTACTATCCCTTTTACGTTTTGGGAGCATCAACTTCAACTCGCAAATTGTTTATCCAATCCATTCTGCACCAAAGAGATCTAATTTCCTTTGAGTCCTATCCCTTGAACCTGTCATGGAAGCCACTCCAATGACTAAAATACTTCCCACTGTAAGAATGAAAAACCTGCAAAGGAACTTGAGAAGTAGTCGAATAATTACGCATTAGATCTGAAGGCAGTTTCACTCGAGCATTCCTACTGCTCAGTTCCATCTTTTTTGCTTCAATTCCCTAGCAACCTATCACATCTCATAAAATATTTGCTTTTGTGGATTCAAAATATATGAACTTACTGAAGATTCAATGCGACATAAAACATCTTTCACCAATTATTGTTATTTCTTTGCATAACACAAGTATTTTATTTTTGGTAAAGTAATCAAATTATATAGAAAGGCTCAAGTAGATGCATTGTTACAAAAGTTGGTAGGAAGAGCTTTTGGACAATATCCAGAAGCCAAAAGGTGGGTAAAAACCTGAATAAATAGCTAGGCAACCTATGCTCCCTGATAACTCTGTTAAATGAGAGTTAGGGAGCTCACAAAGTTCAAAAAGCTATCAACACTGTTTACAAGGGACAGTGAAAGCCAGCTAAAAAGGCTAATTAAGTAGAAATCTCTCAGATTGCTGGTAGGAGTTGACTTTCCATCAAAACATCTATTGTTCCTTTCTTTCCAAATACACCAGAAGATGGCTGTTGGTATCATGTTCCAGGTCCTTTTGATGGATTTGTCAACTCTCCATGAGATCCAGCTGTTAAAAGCATCTTTGATGGAGAATGGCATGACCCAGTTGAGACTAAATAGTGACAGAAAGAGGTTCCAGATAGCAGCAGCAACTGGACAATGCAAAAAAAGGTGATTCACAGTCTCATTGGCTTGATGACAGAGATAGCATCTATTGGTAAGGATGATGCCTCTTCCTCTAAGGTTGTCCTGGGTAAGGCAAGCTCCTTTTAAGGCAGTCCAGGTGAAGCAACTGACTTTTAGTGGTTGTTTGGTCTTCCAGACTTGCTTCCAAGTCCTTGACTCTTGCCTTCCATTCAAAGCACAACTCATACTGCACAACTCTCTTACTGTGTAGACCCCTGCTTTTGAGGTACCTCATAGGAGTCTGTCGGGTTCCTCAGTTAAGATGTGTTCCTCCAGGGCACTTAGAAGATGGGTGAGGTCATTGATCTCCCAGTCCTGGAGGTTCCTTCTGAGGTTAGGTCTCCACATGTTGTCTTCCCTATACTGTGCTATGGAGGCTTCTCTGTTGGTTGCTATCTGATAAAGTCTTGGATAAGCATTCTTGTCCCCTAGCCACTGGTCTTCCCAGAATTTGATGTTGATGCCATTGCCCACCTTGAAAGTGATTTTTTTGAAAAAATCCTCTTGAAGGCTGTTGATGTGTTTCCAGACCCCCACCCCATATGGTTCTCTGTTGCTGCCTGATCTCCAAATTTTGGGCACCAAATTTTGCAAGAATAATGTCTTTCCAGTAGCTATTTCCAGGTTGTGCGTATCTCCATAGCCACTTCATCAGTAGACCTTTGTTGTGCATCTTTATATCTCTAATCCCCATACCTCCTAGAGGTTTTGGGAGAGTCACTTCTTGCTATTTGACTAGGGGGAATTTCTAAGTTTGACTGTTGTCTTCCCATAAGAACTTCCTTCTTAATCTGTCAATCTGCTTGGTGACTGAGCTAGGCATATGGAATACTGACATTATGTGAGTTGGTGTGCTATCCAGGACACTGTTAATAAGAGTGAGTGCCTCCTAGTGAGAGGTATTGCATCTGCCAAGTAGAAGGTCTTGTCACCATTCTTTCTATGACTCCATTCCCTATGTCAGTGCATTTGTATTTGGCCCCTAGTGGTAGATCCAAGTAGGAAGTAGGCAGTGAATCAGTTCTGCAGTTTAAAATGTCTGCCAGAGCTTCAATGTTGGGTATTGAGTTTACTTGGTAGATTTTGCTTTTAAGCATGTTAATGTGCAATCCAAAGATGGATTCAAAAACTATCAAGGTGATGTTGAGATAGTTTACTTGTTGATTATCTGCACCACAGAATATCAATGTATCATCAGCATAGAGTAGATGAGATACAGTGATACAGGTGTAGGGTTTCCTCCCTACATTGAAACCTTGTATCCATTGTAGCTCTTTTGCTCTTTCCAATAGCTAAGTAAGTCCTTCCATGGCCAGTATAAACAAGAAAGGGGAGATCGGGTCACCCTGTCTAAGACCCTTTTGAGGAGAGAGAAAACCAATTGGACTTCTGTTCACTAGGACTGAATATTTTACAGTTGAGATGCAGAAGAATATCCATCTTACCACCTATTTCCAAAGCCCATTTCCTTTAGCAGATTTATCAAGTAGGACCAGTTTAGTTGATCAAAAGCCTTCTCTATATCCAGCTTGCAAATAATGCCATTTTCCCCACCTTTGAGCTTCCAGTCAAGTACCTCATTGGCAATCAGTGAGGCATCAGTGATTTGTCTACTCTTCATGAAAGCACTTTGTTGCCCCGACACTAATTTATCCACCACTTTCTTCAGTCTTTCTGCTAATACTTTAGCCAGTAGCTTGTACATACTGCTTATCAGGCTAATAGGTCTGAAGTTCTTGAGTTCTGTTGCACCTTTCTTCTTTGGTATGAGAGCTATGAATGAGGCATTGCAGCTCCTCACCAACTGGCAATTTTGGTGAAGTAATTGAAAGCTCTCATTATGCCAGCTTTAATAAAATTCCATGTTTTTTGGTAGAAAGCCATGGTGAATCCATCTGGCCCAGGTGCCTTGTCTGGATTACAAGACTTCAAGGCGGCAAGGACTTCAATCTCACTAAAGGGAGATTCCAGTGCCAACATTTCCTCCTGGCTTAGGGCAGTGATGTTTCCAAAGTCTACAAAGGGTTTCCAAGGTTCTGCTTCTCTGTAAAGACTCTGGTAGTAATCTAAGATTCCTTCTTTGATCAGCTCCTTGTCCTCATTAATTTCCTCCCCTATTTTCATCTTGTCTATGTTGTTGCACCTTCTGTGAGAGTTGGCCATTCTGTGGAAGAACTTTGTGTTCTTATCCCCCTCTTTCAACCATATAGCCCTAGACTTTTGCCTCCAAGATATCTCCTCTGCAATTGCTATCTGTTTCAGCTCTAGCTTCAGGTTGACAACTTTTAGTTTTTCCCCTACAGTGTGTGGTCTGAGTTCTGTGACTTGCTCTATGTGTTCTAGTTCTTCCAGAGCCTTTCCCCTTTGATTCTCCAGCCTTCCGTATACTTTTTTGTTCCATTTGCTGATGTCCCTTTTCAGGTTCCTGAGTCTTTGCGAGAATATAAAATTGGGAGTGCCCCTGACTGAATATGTTCCCCACCATCCTTCCACCATTTCTAAGAAACCTTCTAAGAGCAGCCACATATTCTCAAATTTGAAGTAGGAGGGGGATGCTTCCCAGTCTCCACTTTCCAGCATAATTGGTTTGTGATTTGAGAAAACTCTGGGCATAGCAAATTGTTTTATGGAGTTGAACATCTCACTCCATTCTGAGAAGATTAGAAACCTTTCAATTCGTGAGGCTTGGAGCATATCCTCCCCTCTTGACCAGGTGTATTGAGCTCCATTGAGTGGAGGGTCTATCAATTCCAAGTCGAGAATAATATCTAAGAAACCTCTCATGGCCCTGGACCTTCTGGTGCAATGTAATCTTTCTTCCACAAATCTGCATATGTTGAAGTCTTCCCCAATCACCCATAGGTCTGACCATAATCCCCTCACTGCTGCCAATTCATACGATAACTCAATTCTTTCCGGGTTTGAGTGTGGTCCATTTACTCCTGTAAACACCCATTTGAAGTCTTCAATAAGGCTTTCAAATCTACAGGATAAGGAAAAAGCCCCAGCCTGGGAATCTACACAGTTCCATAGCCTCTTGTCTCACATGTGTCTCACATGATCAAGATGCCACCTTTGGTACCAATTGCCTTCAGTTCTACCCATGAGCTCCATCTATTCCCCCATCTGCCTAATCAATCTGCCTAATCAAAGGTGTGGTCCATTCATCCATTTTAGTTTCTTGTAAGCAGATGATGTCCACCTTCCACTTCTGAATAAGAGATTTCAAAATACTTCTCTTAGAAAAATCATTCAAACACTGCACGTTCCAGCTGAGTGCTCTCACCTTCATCTGGATTGATCTTTTTGAGACCTGCCCCTTTCCTTTCCTCCACTGCCTTCTTGGAGTCCCCATTCCAATTTCCTGAGTTCTGTGTTTGCTTTGATTCTCCCTTTTCTTTGGGCCCCTATTTTATGTTTCAAGTCATGAGATTGTTTTTTTCTCCTTTCCTCCGTACTCATAATTATATCTAAAATTTCATGTTCGAAACCTGAGACATTCACCCCCAAAGCTTTGCATGCTTTCATCATTGTCATCCTTGACCATTTTGATGTTTCAACCACTGCAGGTGTGTCAATTCTTTGACTACTAATTGCGATTCCTCCTGCCATGTGAGAAAGAGAAAGCTGTTAACAGTCCGAGAGGACCAATCTGTGCTGGAGTCGCTGAGTGTGTGCATATCATAATTGAGAGGGACGGTCAACCTTCTTAGGTCCTTTGGGGTGGTGTTTTCCTCGGCTTCGTCATCCGCTTCCATCTGAGAGAAGGTTTCTTCATGGTAGTTCATCTTCATGGGAGTAGTAGTGTGTAGCTCATCTGTTAGAGGGTCAAAGTTGTTTATTGTGATTATTGGTTGTGGCGAAGGTCGTAATAAGCATGGGTCCAGAAACGTGGCCTTGCTTTCCACGTGTTGGCCTTTGCTTCTTCTTTTTTCTCCTCTGATGACCCTTTGAGTAGTATCCATCGTGTAGCCCCAGATAGACACTCCATTTATGTGCTTTTCTTAGCCCTCTTGTGAGGGCTTGTTGGGCAGGCCCATTTGCGTCTAATGGCGGTGCCCAAAAGACTTCCCCCACGTTATTTTGCACGTGACCTGCATGTGTCCCCTTTATACAAAGTTCTGGGACCTCCGCCTTACTCCTAATATCTAGAGGTTCTTCCCTTTGCCTAACGGATAAAGGTTTCGACCTAGTTTCCATCACTATCGATAGGTCGTAAATCCAGCCCTCCAATTTGAAATTCAAACTCGTCGGAATTTCCCTCCCTGAGCTTCTGATGCAGATACGTGCCCAAAATAAATGGGTTTTATGCTCGGTATCCTCACCCCGATAAATCCGCCACATTGCTCCCCGATTTTCTTGAAAGACTCCAATGCCCAAGCGCTCAACGGGATTCCGAATACCTTTATCCAGGTGCTTCCGAGTGAGGTGTTCACTGTGATGGTTTCTGCTGTCCACCAAGAGAGGGAGAGGTGCTTGCCACTCCAGAACCAATCACCCTCCTTGATCCTTACTGCTTCCCGCCTTGAAGGTAGCTCGAAGAGGAATCTGTTGTGATTCATGGGAATTACTTTGAAGTCGGTTGTGACCCGCCATCTGGACTGAAACCATGAGTGGATGGTTTCTCTATCTGGGTTGCGATGGAAAGGGTCATTGAAAGTACTGATAAGGCTTCGATGTAGTGGGTGAGATTCATCCTTTGAGTATGTACTATTTATCTTCGGCCAGTTCCCTATTATAGCTGCATCGTGGAAGGACTTGGTCAAAGTTGTCGATGGTCTTATTGAAGATGGGTTGAAGGTTCTCTGGTTCCCCAGGAAGCTTAGAACCTTTTCAGCTATGTCTGCCCACCCGCTACTGGGAGTTAGCTCCGGGATAATAACTGCCGATTTAGTTGACCCTTGCCAAACCTCTATGTGCACGTAGTTTGATAGACTCTGTAGAGATATTGTTGTTTCTTTCTCCCCCATCTTCTGTATAAGTTCCCGGACCCATTTGATGCTTGTATTAGGGCCTCGCAGACCCATTTGAAATTTTGAAAGTCTATGGTAACTTTGGATGTGAATCTTCTACTTCGTTCTATTAATGAGAACCATCTGTATTGATTATCCCCTATGTTGTTAACTTCCAAAGATATTTCCCCCGCTATGAAAAACAATTTTCCTCCCATCGTGTCCACAAGTATTCGTTTGCATAGCACAAAATTGAGGACAAAATAAAACTTAAGATATATCAATTACTGAATTTATCATATGGAAAGACCCATAGTTGTTTGAGTCAAACAAAGAAAAGTAGGAAGTTTATTAGGTCAGAGGTTGAACAATACGTGAGAAAATTCAAATTATATATGACAGACAATAGATTGATGAGACGCAGTTGAAAAGGAATTTCTATTGAATTTGACAAAGACTGCTTTCCTCTTCCTGAATTGTTCATTTATGAATTGTTTCTAACATTACAAAATCATTAGAAGAGCGGTTTTAGATAGCACTAGTACCAAAAATCTTATCTTATATAAATAAATAAATAAAAAAGAAGATGGCACCAGCTCTAAGAAGGTAGAATATAAAACTTGAGGGATAAGCACCAGCTAGTAAGGAAGAATACAATTCCGAGGGTACTTTTTTCTTTGTAATAGTTTTACTCTGGATAAGTAAATTACAAAGCGAAATGCATACACTCTTAACATTTTCTTCCATTCATGTCAACATGTTCATCCTTTAGGAGTCAAGGAAAGCAATAGACCCATTTGGATAGAACATCTTCTAATAAGAGGTGATTGCATATTTATGAACTTTAAAATGGCATGTTTATAAGTGTCATTTGAAGTGATTCAAAAATAATGGATAAAAGGGTGTGTGATTTGAACCAAAGTAAAGCAATTAAGCCTATGAATTTCAAATACACAGGATGAAATGCCTCAAATTCAAATGATACAGCATACTACAAACTCATCTGTCTTCTTTTTTTTTTTTTTGGCAAACTGAGATTATTATACTTCTTCATAAATCCTAATATTTCATCTATTCCTCTTCTCTCTTCCCAAATGCCATGATTATCTTCTATCTTAAAAAAGTTCTCCTCCATGCTAAATTGCAAGTTCCTATTTTCTAATCAAGTGATCAATATTGACTGATATGTGAACCAAAACTGGATATAACTGAGATATCTATAAATTACTAAAGGTACTATAAGTTACAAGTTACAACTTCTGCATATCTAAATTCAGAAACATTTGTCAAAAAGATGACTAGGTTACAACTCTAAATGAAACAAAGTAAGCATCTTAAAGCATACCTATGTAATTGAATTGCCTTCGCTTTCCTTCTCGAACGTCAGGACCTAATCTCTGCGGCAAATGAGCAAGCACTTTATGTTCATCATTAACCACAAAAAACAAACAATAAATCCTCAGAATTGCTAGAATATAAAAATTCAGAATTTCTTTTTTACCTTGACCAGCATGACGGCATCGTATACCTCTTGCTCCACTGAAGCCACTCTACACGTTAAACCAAAATATAAGATTATTGAAACATTAAATTATACCTTTGTCAATTGTAATTAGGAAGTTCTCTAATTACCTGAGAATGCGCTTAATTTGAGGAGCAGAGAACTTAGCTAAATCCATACCCCACCGGACAGCGCGTCGAGCTTCACGCTTCATCTCGTTGCGACTCTTCCTTGTTTTTCCATCGGAATCACTATCGCTCTCCGATGGATCCAACGGTAAAGGATATTCACACGATTTAAGTGCGGCGCCGGAACGAAAATGAGCTTGCCGGAAAGCGGGAAGTGAAGCCGTGAACAATGGCGGTTGGCGGACATTGTTGGTCGAGAAGAGTGGAAGCGGTGATTGAACCAGGTGGAAGAATGAGGCGCGAACGTACAAATAGTGATGCCATTTTGGCCAATTCATCAGAGGCTTTACTACATGAGCCATTTCAGTGCGACTGTGTTAGCTTTTCCCGTTGGAAGAAGAAACTGCTTGTATTCAGGATCCTATCATGAGTTGGGCCTTAATATCGAGGTAAGCATCTGGGCCCAACTTATAGGGCCCAATTGGAGACGCCTTGCTAAAAAGAGGAAGTCCAAACCCCTGTTGGCCCTTGGTAAGCACGGCATACTACAGTGCACAAATAGCCGTTTGGGTTTCTATTTAAAGAATAACCAAAATTAAAATTTAACCGCCTCAGAATCAACTTCAAATATACAAGTTTAAAGTTAAAATCATGGGTCTCAAAATAAATAACATCATATTATGCTAAGAATATATCAAACTAATTTAATTCTAACATTTTAGACTTTTAAAATAAAAAAAAATTACTACGAGATTAGTGTTTTGGACTTCGTTATTGGTGCTCGTTGAAATTCTCCTTTTTCAAATTTCAAGTCTCTGATTCAAATGAAGAGACCTGCCAAATCATGGCATTTGAAGGAAGTCTAATTTTAACAAGCAACAGCTCTCCAATTAATATTCCTTTCAACTCGAGTGAAATGTGAAAAATATATTTAAAATATTAATTTTTTGAGTTTTATATCAAAATTATTAGATTTTTTTTTATTTGAATTATTATTAGCTGTAAAAAAATGAAATAATTAATAGCTAAGGTATGATCAAATAAATATTTTATGATAGTTCAAATAGGAAGCTCGTGACGCACATGATAGTTTAAGTATGAAACTCCAAAAACCGTAATACTTCAAGTGTATTTTTCACACTTCACTCTTTCTACTTTCCTATTATAATATTGGTCCTTTTTTGTCCCTCACGGTATTAATATTCGTGATGAAATTCTTCTCTTTCGATATCGAAATCAAAGTTAATCACTAACTTTTTTGTTAGTTTTCTCATCTTAAACGGGTATTTTAATAGCTCAATTTATAAGTTATTTAAACTTTCATCATGTTGGTGAAAATTCATTTCTCACCTTTTTCACTTCTCCCTTTCTATACCCTCAATTTAAAAAAAAAAAAAAAAGTTCTCGCCCTTTACGAATAGTAAAAGATGGATACGAATAATTTCAACAAAATTTCATTTATAAGATATATATTACTACTTCGCATCTCAATTTATGTGATCATGTCAACTAAGATAATTTTACATTTTTCGGAGATTATACTTAATTATTGTTGTTATTGCATTTTAACTGAGATAGATCTAATCTAACTCATGCAACATTTTATTGGTCGTATATGAGAAAATATTTTATATTTTTATATAATTTTATACAGCATTAATTGATTGAAGATATTAAATAATACAATTATTAAATTACGCGACAATCTATAATTATTTTATGCATAATATAATGGAATTAACGATACATGTATTAATAGTATATGGACAAAATTATTTAAAGATAAATGCTCTTGACAGTCATAATCTATGCGTAATAATTAGAGACAAAGGTAGAATTGGAACTATTTGCACCTCACGATTTCACGAGTCAGGAC
>JACEIK010000448.1:137177-148704 GCA_018107945.1 Datura stramonium | reverse complement strand
CCCTCCCCTTAAAAAAAATTATAGCTTCCGCTTAAGAAAATTTTAATTTTTATCTATAAGGCAGACGTTCAGGACATTTTAAAAGAAGTGAGTGTATTCAATTAACCAGAAAATTCTGCCTTATCAGGTTGTCCATCAGACATAAGTTCTAACTTTTGCACATAAGGAAGACGTTTAGAATATTTCAAGACAATGAACTTGTTCAATTGACCATAAGTTCTATCTTTTAGACAAATATTAGAACTTATGCCCGATGGGCAACATAAAATTCTTCCCAACTAATTTTTTCCATTGAGACATTGCATTTTCTATTAAAAATAAATAAGAGAATTTCTTTTTTTTTTTTTCTGGCAGGAGCATAGAATGGGGAGGTGAACCAAATAAGAATTGTTACAATGAGACAAAAATGATAGAGGATCCAAATTACTGGGGATCAGATAGTAAAAAAAGCATAATGCAAGTGATTGCAAAAGAATTTGGCAAATTTTCCAAAGTACCCATTTCATTTCTCAACATTACACAACTCTCAAATTACAGAAAAGATGCACACACAACAATTTACAAGAAGCAATGGAATAAATTAACCCAAGAGCAACTAGCAAATCCATTCAGCTATGCAGATTGTGTTCATTGGTGTTTGCCTGGCCTTCAAGATACTTGGAATGAACTTTTATTCACTAAGCTTTTTTATCCTTAGATTTTTTTTTAATTTTATATATGGATAACAAATATACTTGGAACATCACAAGAACGTTAATTGTCACATATTTATATATTCTAGTATTAAATAGTAGAGTCCCTTTTCTATATTAACCGTCTGATTACATTTAGAGAATTCTTCGTAGATTACTTGAGTTATCTTTTTTCCAGTGCGTTATAAATATTCAAGCCAAGAATAACTTCTCTTTGGAGGTATACAATAAAATTGAAATGATACAGAAAAGATTAATGTGAATCTCGTAAAAAAATAACACAAATTCATATACTATAGTATCATAGAGTGGAGTCCCTTCTCTTTTGTTAACTATTTGATCACAATTGGGAATTATTCATTGACTATTTGAGCTACCTTTCTCCCCTGTGCATTACAAACTTTTAAGCCAAGAAAAACGTCTTTTCGAAAATATTCAATAAGATTGGAATGATACAAAGAAGATTAACATGACACGTGCGTAAAAATGACATACGTTCATATACTATAGTATTAAAGAGTGGAGTCTCTTCTCTATGTTAACCGTCCGATCACAATTGAGAAATCTTCATTGACTATTTGAGCTAAAGCCAATAACGCCTCTTCGGGGATGTCTAATAAAATTAAAATAATATAAATTAAGAAGATTAATATGACCTCTGCGCAAGAATGACACACATTTATAACTAAGAAAAAAGCTCAGATATGTCATCGAACTTTAGAAAAAAGTTCATCCATGTCATCCGTTAAAAGTTGGGCTCATTTATGCCATTGCCGTTACTCAAAGGGATCATCTATGCCATTATTTTTTAACAGACTCAAAACTTGATTGGACACGTGGCAGCATTTTAGTGGGCTAAGTCAATTAAAAATCCCACCTATTAAACTACCCTTCCAATCTAAATCTACCTGATCCATGACCATTGAAACCCACAAATTTTTTAACCCGACCCACGACAAACCCCATCATCTTCTTCTTCGTTTTTCAGACCGCTTCTTCTTTCTCCGTATTTCTTTTGGTAAAAGACCATCTTCTGATTCTTCTCCACCGACCCCATTCATCTACTTTACGATGACTCATATCCTTCAAAAAACATGATTTTTTTTTATATTATTCTTATATATCTATGCATAATTTTACATTGGGTTTCAAATTATTATTTTTTTATTATTTTGATCGGTAAATTTGTTAGTATTTTACCAAAGTTTTGTGATTTTTTGTGTTTAGTCCTGTGGGTATTTGAAATTGGATCGAGATTTTATGTTTGTGAAGAAAGATTGTATTTTTATTGTGTTTAGTTTTGTGGGTACTTCGGATTGAATGAAGTTTCATGTTTTTGTTTGCTTTCTGGTGTTTTAAAATTTTCTTTTTAATGTGTTTTGTAGATTGAACAAACTAACTTTTTTTTTGTGAAAGATTGTACCTTTTTCGTGTTTAGTTTTGTGGGTAGTTCAAATTGGACGAGATCTATGGCTCCTTCTGTGTATCGTGGTGTTGTCTTAGTAACTTTTGTGTGTAAATTTGTGTTCACATGAAATTTAATCAGATTGACTCTTTTTTATTTTTTTTATTCTATGTTTTTTGGATTTGTATATTTGTGTTACCTTGACTGAATGATACGAGGAAATCAGAGGGAAAAGGATGGGGAAAGAGCTCAAGCTCGGAATGTTAAAGGCAAGAAAAAGATGATGGGGTTTATCGTGGGTCAGGTTAAAAAATGTGTGGGTTTTAATGGTCATAGGTTAGATGGGTAGTTTAATAGGTGAGTTTTTAAAATGATTTGGCCCACTAAAATGCTGCCACATGTCGAATGTGGTTTTGAAAAATCAGGTTTTGAGTCTGTTAAAATATAATGATATAGATGACCCCTTTGAGTAACGACAGTGACATAAATGAACCCAACTTTTAACGAAAGGCATGAATGAACCTTTTCCTAGAGTTCGATGACATATGTGAGCCTTTTCCCATATAACTATATATCAAGGGTTAAATCAATCAACAATTGAAGTTGTGATTATCAAATTTTAATTAGAATAATATTTCACAAGACCCTTAATTAATACCACATTCATGAAACTAGCGATATTTACTTACCTAAAATTAATCGGATAATAATGGAAATGCATTTTTGTCTCAAATTCGTTGAACATTAAGCTGGCATATAATTCGTATATATCCAAAATAGTCCTTTATTTTGGATCAAGACTCAAAATCATTCTTGTTTTTTCATATGAAGCACTAATGGTCCCCCATGTTTGCAATAATTTTGATGCACTTTTGATCCTCCCCCAAACTTCCATCTATTTTTTAAAGTTGGTTTTGTCCAAATTTTTGGTGTATGGAATGTTCAGTCGACTTCCTTTATGTTTACTAGAAACAATAACTCTACCACAGAGAAGGTGACAAGAAGAGTATTTCTTATTCTGTACGGTTCAAATATCGATCATTACAGTTAAATTAAAATTTATTTTTATTTTTTAAACTATATCAATTTATTGTAAACAAAATAATGTTGCAACAAAAGAAAATTTTATATTATTGCATGTGAAATCTGACGTGATGAACCTCTCAATCTCAAAAAGAGAAAAAAGATGAAAAATTTGAGGGCGGTGGGCCAAAACTGCGCACATGAAGGATTATTAATGCTCCATGTGAAAGAACAAGGGTGACTTTGAGTCTAAATTAAAAAAATAAGTGACTATTTTAAGCTTTTGATCCAATTATTAATAAGGCCTGATTTGGAAAGTAGATGACCTATAGCTTAAAGACAATGAATCGAATTAATTTCTCATTTTTTTTCTCAATGTATTAATCATACTAGAGGCTTCAATATAAAGCCAAAAACAAATACAAATGACACTTTATTTTCAACTAATTCAAATTTGTAATGCTCTTGATCTAAGGCAATATTGCATGGTGCCAAAAAAAAAAGTAAAAAAAAAAAAAAAAAAAAACCTTAATAGTAGATGGAATTGCCTCCTTCTTTACCCATCTTCAGAAAAGCTCCCTTTTGTAATTATCTCTTCTTATTACTAAGTTTGGTTGTATTTGTGATAACTTACTCATCCTATTTCCTTCCATCTTCTCCATCAGTCACATCATTGGCCAACTTGATTTGGCCAAATCCAAAATTTGCAAGTAAGTTGATCAACACCTCTTTTTTTTTATATTTTTTTTGCTGTGGCGGAGCTAAAATTTTCGCTATGACGTCAAAATATAATTTATATCTTTTAGGAGAGATTCAACATATGGTACATTACATGAAAAAAACTTGACCTATCTATATGTAACATAATTTTTCGACGAAGAGTTGTAAATTGACACCCTTTTGGACAAGAATAGCTCCGCTATTGTCTGAGTCAGAGTCGAATTTAAGATTTAGAGTCTCTAAGTTTACAAATGAGTATGATTTTAACTATTTATAGTTTTTTTTTTGGCACACATCTTTTTGATTTTTTGCATGATGAAGTGGGGGTGAAATTGATTGTATTTTGTGAATTGTGTTGGTAGAGAAGAACAAACAAAAGTTACCATTTGCCATAGGAGAGACAAAAGAAGGATGTAATGTGTTCAATGGGAGATGGGTTTGGGATGATGAGAAAAGGCCTTTGTATGAAGAATCAGAGTGTCCATACATACAACCACAATTGACTTGTCAAAAACATGGCAGGCCAGATAAAGACTATCAACATTGGAGATGGCAACCTCATGGTTGCACTCTTCCGAGGTAAAATTCTTTTATACTGTCAGTGAAAATAAGTTAAACAGAGTCTATGCATGACGGGTTATATTATGAATCCATTAGTCAAGTGGCGAATATAGCTATGGATTTAACCGAAATAGTACTTTCTCTGTTTCAATTGAATATCTTAGTTTGACTAGCATGAAGTTCAAGAAAATAAGAGAGAATTTTAATATAAAAAAGACATTCTTTTTGTAACAGATTAAAAAAAAACACTTAGATTGCGTAGATATATATGTTAAAAAATATGAAACTTGAACACGTATTAGATTCTGAACGCATAATTTCAAAGCTATTTGTGAGATTTGCATGAAGAATTTTAGTTATTAGACCTATCAAAGTTCAAATCTTTGATCCGCCTCTGCATTAATCAGTTACTTATCCATCAATAGACATATCGTTTGAAGCGAAACTTGAACATAAAATTCTTGATCAACTAAATATAGTTGTTAAGTTAGCTTGTTGGAATAACTTGTCAAAACGAAGTTGTTGGAATAAGATGTCAACCTTGATAAATCAATACAAACTCTGTGTTTAATTTTGTTACTTGTGATATTCGACTAATATATTCTTCTTCTTAATATGGAAGCTTCAATGCGACATTAATGCTGGAAACACTTCGAGGGAAGAGGATGTTATTCGTGGGCGATTCCTTAAACAGAGGACAGTTTGTCTCCATGGTTTGTCTTGTCCATAGAATCGTTCCTGAGAAAGCTAAATCCATGAAAACTGTTGGTAATTCTGACGTTTTCACCATTAAGGTAATCATCTCTAGCAATTTTTTGAGCTTACACTTTACAGTTCTGTTTCTTGGTAAATAAAACGTTTTATCAACAAATGAGTGTTTACAGTAACCAAACTCCATAGCTGTTTTTACATTTAACTCTAATTAGGATAGTAGTTATCTTATATAGTCCCCTTCTCTGCTCTCTCCCATAGTAAGTATGAATCCATTGTGTCCATAGCGCGTCCTTCTTCTTGCTCAAACGATCCAAAACAGCTTACATAAAGCAGCTTCTATACCGTGTGTACTCTTCCAGCATAGGACATAAATCTTGAAGTTCGGGATGTAACTCTACCTAGTATCTTGTCAAGTGATGGTTGGCTTTGGATCAATGACATATAGTCTCTTAAAGCTTAAAGGTACACACAGATACCTTATTGGCAACTTGCATAGACTGAATTTGTTCCTATATGTCAATATCCCCTAGTATACTCCAGGCTTTCTTGAAGAATAGAGCATTGTATCCATCACATCTCGGAGCCTTCTGATCGATCAATCCCCTTCAGTGCCTCTGCCACCCAATCTAGTAAATATGTGGAGTTTTAGTACATTTCTCGATTTCATAACATCAACTTCTAATACTAAGAAGTTGATTAGCAGCTGATCCAATATCTGTTTGTACTAAACCAGTCATTTCTACTTCTGTTATTATTGAAGTATGGAGTATCTCATTCTCTGTTGTAGCCAGACTTCTAATTTGATGTTGGGAAATACTGTTCTTCAAACAAGCATGGAAGAATTCAGTATTTTTGAGTCTCCTTATTTCAACCATTGTATCTTTGCCTTCTCTATATCCACACTTTCCTCAATCAACCTTCATTTAGTCTTCAAACTGATTCTGGTGCTCACTTATCTATCTCATTTGGATTTGTTGTACTGAGAGCTTTTCTTTTGTTACTTTAACTTCAAAAGCTATCCTTTGTATCTTCAACTGAATCCAATTTTTTCCACTGTTGCATTAGATTCAATTGCTCTTGATTTCTGAGATGAACTAATATCATTGACTTGCAGAATGGTTTGTATGTCTTCTTTTTGTCCCTTTATTGTTCACATTAGTCTTCTTTTCCACATCAATAGCTCTGCTCACCATCCTTATTTGGTCGTCCTCTAGCCATCTCCGGTGAAAGCGCAAGGATAGAGTATCACCCTACCGTGTTCCCAGAGAAATTGACACTGAGGTTAAGGGAAGCCCAGTGCATAAAGCATCGTGTTTTCACACAGGGTTAGGGGAAGGGAGGGCTGCATGATTAGACAGCCTACCTTAATGCAAGTATTGGTATTTGCTTTTCCAGCTTGGACCCGTGATCTATAGGTCACATAAAGATAAATTTACCATTGCTCCAAGGCTTCCGTTTAAATTGATACTAATAACCTGTTTGGTCAAGCATTTGGGAGGCACAAATTGCTTATTCTTTTTTAAAAAAAAAAGGTGTTTGGCCAAGCTTTTGGGAGAAAATAAGTACTTTTAGAGAGTAGTAGAAACTGAAGCTGTTTTTCAGAAGCTAAAAAAGTAGTTTCTCCCAAAAAACACTTATTTAAAAATCACTTTTGAGAAAAATATACTTAAAAACACTTTTTAAAAGTTTGGCCAAACACTAATTGCTGCTCAAAATTGTTTTTTAACTTTATTGGCCAAACACAAATGGCTTCTCGCCAAAAATACTTTTTTAATAAGCACTTTTGAAAAAAACACTTTTCAAAATAAGCTGATTTTAGAAGTTTGGCTAAACAGGCTATAAGATTGATTTTTCTAACGCTAATTATATCCACATTACAATTCTATTAATTAGTAAACATTAGTTTCATATTACAAATTTATATAAAAGCTTATATTTGAGTACATTGCAGGATTATAATGCAACAATTGAGTTTTACTGGGCACCATTTCTACTGGAATCAAATTCTGATGATCCAGCCAAACATAGGATCAAAGAAAGAGTTGTTCGAAAAGGTTCAATAAACACACATGGAAAATATTGGAAAGGGGCTGACATAATTGTGTTCAATACTTACCTTTGGTGGAGGAGGGGCCTCCATTTTAAAATTTTGTAATTTTCTTGACTCTTATTTCTTCTTATTTATTTATTGCTTTTTGTCCGTGACAGATCCGACTAGTGATGGGCTCAGAATTTTCATTAAGAAAATTCAAAAAATAAAAATAATTTTGACCTTTGTATGTACAATGTAATCTTTTGACTAAGGGAATTTGAATGAACCCTCTTGCGCCCTTAACTCCACCCCTGGATCCGATCACAAGGTCATGGGATTGGAATTACTAAGCCTTTTGGGTTCAGATATTATTTTTGAGAACTCATTTTTTTAATTTAGAACTTATAACGTCTAAATTTTGGATTTTTCCGCTGCTTGCAGGAAAGGGTATTTTGATGATGAAGTGAAAGATATAGTGGAGGTATCTACAGAGGAGGCATATGGAATGGCAATGAAGAGTATGTTGAGATGGATTGAAAAGAATATGGATCCAAATAAAACCAGAGTCTTCTTCACTAGCATGTCACCTTCACACGAAAAGTGAGTATAATAATTATTTTTTCCGTTTTAATTTGCTTGTCTTATCTTTTTTTTTTTAGTCTCTTTAAAAAAGGATATTGCTTTCGATATTTAGTAACTCTTTACACCTAACATCCTACATAGCATATGTAAGACCACAAAATTCAAAGGACATTTTGGTATATTACACATATTTTTAGTTTAAGCTAGCGTTTAGACATTTTGGTTTATTAGCATTGAGAAATAACATATGTCACTCTTTGTTTGTCAGGAGCATAGAATGGGGAGGTGAACCAAATAAGAACTGTTACAATGAGACAAAATTGATAGAGGATCCAAATTACTGGGGATCAGATAGTAGAAAAAGTATAATGCAACTGATTGCAAAAGAATTTGGCAAATTTTCCAAAGTACCAATTTCATTTCTCAACATTACACAACTTTCAAGTTACAGAAAAGATGCACACACAACAATTTACAAGAAGCAATGGAATAAATTAACCCCACAACAACTAGCAAATCCATTCAGCTATGCAGATTGTTTTCATTGGTGCTTGCCTGGCCTTCAAGATACTTGGAATGAACTTTTATTCACTAAGCTTTTCTATCCTTGAAAATTTGGTACGGATAATTGGAGATTTATCAAATAATAACATACTTAATGTAAATTTCACAAGTAAGGTCTGAAGAGATCAGTGTGTACACAGTCTTACTCCTATCTTGTGTAGGTAGATAAATTTTGTTTCTGATAGATATTTAGCTTAAGTAAAATATATCACTTATCATATTATGTATATATATATTTTTTAAATAGCCTCTTTGATAGAGTAAGAAAATGATTAAAGAGAAGTGTACTTTCTATGACATATTGGAAGAAGAGTAAAGATTTTCAAGAAAAACATCCCTTTAATTTGTCCTTTTGGAGGGCAGTTTGGGAGAAAATTATTGAAAAAAGGAAAAAAAATAGATTAATTACAACATTTTGTTGCACAAGGAAAAAAGTTGTGTCGATCTTATAATAAGTTTGGTCAAAATTTTAAAATCTACTTATTTTAAAAAGTAATTTTGGACCGTAGCAATTGATGTTTTACTAATCACTTTGTAAAATACTTTTATCAATATTAGAGTAACAATTTATTCTTGATCAAGTTTCAAAAGTGTTTCGAAATTTTTTTTATTTTTTTTTAACTTTTGAAAACAACTTATGCTACTATTCAAAAACAATTTTTTTTTTCCGCTAAAAGTTGGACCAAACACTTTAGCCGTACAAAATAAGCATTTTTAACTTTCTAAAACTTGACCAAACACTCGAATCTAATTCAATGCCCCATATGCATAATTGTACTATTGTTTTGAGTGTTCAAATTTTTTTTTTCCCAAACAGTAAAAAGAACAAAAACGAAAACATAAAACTACATGCAGAATATTTATTCTTAGGCAATCAATTTTCGTGTGGTCAATGCGTTATCAACTTATACAATGTTCACTAATATTTTGCCTGTTATGGAGCATTAGATGATTGGAAATGTCTTTTAAAAAATAATTAAGTCTATTTTGATTAAAGGGGCAAAATAAAATATGGAATACGATAAGATCCATTAACTTATGATTTGATGGGTGGTGTGACCTTTTAACAATAGATATTTATTTTTACACGTAAGATCAGATGCTACGGAGGCTTGAACTCGCAATCCATGCTATATTTTGAATACCTCCTAACCATTACCTATAAGCCTTACTTGTATCAAGCAGGTTTAGTTTCTTTGTTGTTATAGGATTTTATATTTTTTATGATGAAAATCACAGATAAAAATAATATTTTTTTTTGATGAAGCGCGTTCAACTGAACCCTTTTCAATAAGGTGAGTCCGCCCCCGTATCCGATGAACTTAAGTTTAACATGGGGATTATTGAGTCCCCACAATGTGAAAGATGTAATATTGATGTAGAGGGAGTTCGACATCAAAAGGGCATGTTTTCCTGCCCAATATACCAAAACGGATTGTCTAAAAAAAATACGAAAAAGGAATTGTTCACTACTTTTTCTAGCGAACCCCAATTTAATATGCCTCGGTGCATTTTTAGTACATTTTATCTTAAAATTCGCTCAAAAAATATCTTTTGAAATACTGTTACAAAAATACGATTGTAATTCTAGTTTATTTGCTCTAAGAATAATAATGACAAGATCATATCCTTGTGCAAATTAATTAGGTATTATACCACATACACTAAACTAGGATAGTTACCTGAAATCAATTGCAACAATAGCTAGCACAATAACTGAAATTCATATTTATCACAAATTCAACGAACATAAAGCTAGTACATCATTCATATATTCCAATTGTTAATTAATTTTGACCCTAACTTGGAAAGTAAATGATATTAGCTTAAAGACAATGAATCTTACCAATTCTCATTTTTTTTTCCAATGTGTTTATCATGCTATAGAGGCTTCAAGATAAGACGCACTTTCTAAGCGAAATAGTTAACGTATTAGCTTAGCTACAACACTACACGAGTTGATACAAATGACCCTTGATTTTTTACTTCAAATCTTTAATATTTTTTTCACTTGCTAATGGTTCAAAAATCTTTAATAGATGGAATTGCCTCCTTCTTTGCCCATCTTTAGAAAAATTAGTTTTTATAACTATCTATTCTTATTGCTAAGTTTGGTTGTATTTTTGATAACTTACTCATCCTATCTTCTTCCATCTTCACCATCAGTCACATCCTTGGCCAACTTGATTTGGCCAAATCCAAAACCTTCAAGTAAGTTTGATCCACACCCTTTTGTCTTCTTGGTATTATCATTTTCTTTTTACATTTGAATTATTGTTGGTCATATCGCTCTTTATTGAGAAATTTAAGAAGTTATACTGGGGTTTTCTCAGGTCAAATCATATGGTTCCCAATGTAATTCTATGATATCAGTGAGACTTTCAGGCTCTTTGATTCAATTACCGCGAACTATCAATAAACACGATTATTGTTCAAGATAGCATTTTTTAGCTTCTAAGATTTATTTCTCATTTCAAGATTTTATTGTATTGGGACTTGAATTCCAACTAGTACAAAAAAAGAGGTCTGAAAAATTGTGATTGATTTGTTCTTTTATATACCATGTCAGTCGTGTACACTTTTATTTAATCGATCTTGATAGTCTGAATTCGAGAAGTATGTTAATCTAGACACTCTCCAACTTCATACGATCCAAATGGAAAAAGGAAGTACAATGAGAATTCGAGAAGTATGTTAATCTAGACAATCTCCATCTTAATCTGATCCAAATAGAAAAAAGGAAATATAATGGTAATTGGTAGGTTTCATCCGTTGTTGCAAATTTTTGTGTAAAAGAATTTCTACACGATTTGATCACTTAAAATATAACTATGTATAAGTAACTTCCTAAAATAAGTGGATTAGTATTCTGAAAAATAAAGCAAGTGATATGCTATAACATGTTAAATTATACTGATAGTGTGATATCTTTTACATAGTCATTGTACATAAATTAAATCCATTTTCTTGTAGATTTTATGATCATGTATATATGTCTAATCTTGGGAGTTGTTTATGACTTTGTTGTTTGTTGTGTTAGAGAAGAACAATAAGGATTATAAGTTGCCACCATTTGCAATTGGAGAAGGTGAAAAAGAGTGCAATTTATTTAGTGGAGAATGGGTTTGGGATGAATCAAGTAGGCCTTTATATAAGGAATCAGAATGCCCATATTTACTTCCTCAGGTGACTTGTCAAGAACATGGCAGGCCAGATAAAGACTATCTCTATTGG
>JACEIK010000448.1:50387-99952 GCA_018107945.1 Datura stramonium | reverse complement strand
ATGTAAAACAAAGGAGCGGACAAATACAAACGACTATTCAGGGCTGATGAACAAAAACAAAAAGGAGATTACCACAAATATTCATATTTTGGAGTAATTTTTATTTTTACCCTTAAATTCGATGATTCTAATTTTATTCTTGGACATTTTAAGTAAAAAATAAATAGCTAAAAATATTTATGATACTGAAATAATAAATAATTTTCGTAAATGACCAGCGGATGCAAAAATTAAAAATCTATCCTAATAACTCAAGTCTAATTGATAAGTTATTTGTCTTAGTTTTAATGTTATTAATATCTTTAATGTTCAAAATCCTTGTTTTAGCCCTTTGAATTTGGGATAAACATAAACTGTATGCCAAGGCAGCAGCCATATCATTACACCTATGACCACTTCGTACCTTGCCGTTCCACTGATCCACTCTCCACTCTCATCCCGTACAACTGCACCCTTCTTCCTCACGCTAGCTACCCATAGCCTCCTTATAAATGCACTTCTAGCCCTCATGTAGTTTTCTTCTCTGTTTACAATTTCATTCCCAGGAGTGACTTTTGAATACAATGGGAAAGGTACGATGTGAAATTGATTCTCCATTTTTGGTAATTTCTCTTGTTATTCTGTGTCGATGTTTTGAATAAGAATGTCATTGGGGTTGTGGGGTTTGTAGAATAAGAGCATGGAGAATATTGAAGGAGAGATGAAGAGCGAAGAACAGCAGAAGAAGAAGGAAGGAGGAAAGAATGAAGAAGGCAACCGGAGTGTGGTCTTGAAAGTGGACTTCCATTGTGAGGGTTGCCTCCTTAAGATTATGAAAGCCGTCCGAAGCTTTGAAGGTACAATGCATCCCTATGCCGTTCGATTTTTCTAAGTTTCTTCTTTCTTTTCCTCTAATTTCTATCTCCTCTTTTTTGTCAACAGTTCTCTATTTGCTCTTCATTGTAATTTTGTTCTGCTTTTGCTTTCAAGTTAGATTTCAGACAGATTGACAATTATTGTGAATCAGTATTTGTGTGCTTCGTCGATTTTGGAAAAGCATGTGCTCTGTTTCTTGCTTTCGTCGTCTCTGATTTTCTTAATATCTGGTTTGTTACGGCTGAAAAGGCGTGGAGAAGGTGACCTGTGATAGCGATACCAATAAGGTGACGGCAATCGGAGAAGTGGATCCGTTGAAGCTAAAGGAGAAGGTGGAGCGAAAGTTGAACAGGCCCGTTCAAATTATCTCTCCTTCACCAAAGGATTGCAAGAAAGAGAATAAGCAGAATGAAAATGACTCAAAGGGGACCAAAGGAGACAACAAGAAGACCAAAGAGAAAGAGGTAATGCTACTCGATGCATATTCTCTGCTCACTATTCTGCACCTGTCTGTTTGCGTCATTTTCATTCTGTTGCATGCCGTTTCTCCACCGTCTCTGTTTTCTTCTTCTTTTGTCTTTTTATGCCTTTGGCGCAGTTTGGCCTTTTATGGTGATTCAGTATCATCATTCAATTCACAGCATATATATTCAGGATTTATTCAAAATTTACGTGCGTTTACAGCTTATTTTAGTGAAACATAGCAAGTGGTGGTTTTCCGATCGGAACTTGTTTCAGTAAAATGGAAATTGTCAAATAACATTCTGCATCTCTGAGAAACTCCAACATTACTTACTGATTGATTTATCCATGTAGCCTCCGGTTACCACGGCAATACTGAAAGTGCATCTACACTGTGAAGGATGTATCCAGAGGATTCACAAGACTATCACTAAGAACAAAGGTGAGATTGACTATTCAACATTCTTCTTGTTCCGTCCATTTTAACTATGGTTTTTCATCTGTAAGTTCTTAATGGAATTTTCGCGGACATTACAGGGTACAAGGAGATGAAAATAGACCTGGAAAAGGACTTGGTGACTGTAACGGGTTCAATGGACATGAAGGAATTGGTGGAGGAACTGAAAAAACAGCTGAAGAAAGACGTCCAAATTGTCCCGCCAAAGAAGGAAGGGGGAGAGAAGAAAGAAGGAGGAGGCGGCGGGAAGGGAAACGGAAAAGGCAAGGATGAGCAAGGTGGCGGCGAAAACAAGGTGATGGATAATCAGCAGGTTCAATATGGGTACCCGTACATGGACATGTACCCAGCAATTCATGCTACTCAGATTTTCAGTGATGAGAATCCTAATGCTTGCAGTATTATGTGATCAGAGAACAGAGTATACTGGAAAAATGAGAGTCTTTTTGGTACAAGGATATGAAAATTGTAAATAAACAATAGGGGCTGAAGATGAATATTGATCAATTATCTATAGTACATATGATTAGGCTAATGGGAAGCTAATTAATTATTGTTGAATTGGCTTAACTATGAACAGAGTACGTAAAATTTTTGTAGGAAGATTATATAGTGAGGGTTATTGAGTCTAGTAGGAGACATTTTATATTCATCTTACATATATGCACTACTTGATTTTCTACTGTTTTAGTTAAAATGGTTACCACTGTCTACTTATGGTGTGTATTGGTCCATTCATTTTGGTTGAAGGCGAGTGATTAGTTCCTTTTCCATCTTATATATGAATATAGAAGTAGGCTACCCATTTTCCCTTGCATGAGCAGGTGCAGTCTATACTAATTTATACTGTACTCATACTCACACCAGATGGATTTATTTAATGTGATCTCACAAGTAGTGTGGTATGTACACAGTTTTATCTTATCTTGTAGAAGTTGTTTATGATAGATCATCGACTCAAGTTAAGCATCATAAAATCACGTATGAAAAGAAAAATATAGTAACTAGAAGAGAATACAACTAATAATAAAATCAAAGAACAGAATAGTATACTTGACGGCCTACTAATCTTCTACCTTAATGCTTGACCATTAGTATTTGTTTGTAAATATAACAAGTCTCTTTTAACATTTGCTGCACATGAAAACAGAGATGTTATTATCAAGAGATAATAGAAGAGACTATAACTTTCATGTTGTAGCCATCAATTTATTGGAGTGGCACCAAATGTTACGCTCCTGCAAAGAGAAAGTTTATGTGCCAATTGCTTGTGTGCAGGTAAAAACAGGGAGACACATAGGTTCAGACAGACTGACGGACTCTATTTCCACTTTCCTTTTAGTCTTTTCTTCTGCATTCTTTTTCCCTTTTCAATGGTCCCTCTCTCAACAGGAATTGAATCTACAAATTTATGTTTTATTTTCTATCACCCAATTTATTTGACACTTCCTATTTTTAAAAGTATAAGATATATATTTGAAAAGTATCACTAATTACTTTCAAGAAATTATTAAATCCACTTACCATCCAAATTTTAAATTATGATAGATCAAAATTTTCATTACTTGGGAAACGCGTGATAAAGAAAAAACAAATGCAAAGACTGCAAACTTACTCAGAATGAAAAGGAGTAATTTTAATTTATCACGGAACTACTATTCAGTTCTTTATTTCTTCTAAAACTTGGATCTTATTTATTCTTCTCATTCCATTGATTAATTAAAAAAAAATTCAAATTAAAGAAAGAGCATAGAAGAAACTGTTCCTTAATTACTTATAATTTACGAACCAAATATATAACATGTTATATTTTTATATGTAATATCTAATCGAAGTAAGAAACATAAATTGAAATTTAAAAAATATCATATGATTAATTCTATTGAATTTTAATTTTTCTTTTTTATTTTACATGAAATCAAATACTATAATTATTTCTAGATATCAAATCATATATAATTAGCATAAATATTAATTATTGAATTAAATTTTCGATTTTAGACTTTTAGTTGAACACCTCCTACGTTGAAGGTGGAAAATAAGTGTGACATTTCCAGTTGCTAGTCAATTTACTCAACTGAAATAAATAAAAAATAAAGTTGCAATTCTCAAAGCATCACAGATCAAATTCTCCAAAACCTCAACAATAAAACTGACACGTGTATCATCTTCTTCCCACACTTCTCTTATAAATAAAAATAAAAATGAAAATATTCATCCAACATCTTCTTCTACATTCTAAAACCCTCATCAGCTGAACAATAATCAGAGAAAAAGAAGTTCAATAGACATCTGATTATTGTAAAATCCTAGATCTTCTGATTAACATCTCCTATTTCAAGGTATTTTTTGGGATTTATGTTTTTTTTTTCAGTATATTTTGTGATTTCTTCCCTCTGATTTGTAGTGTTTTTTTTCTTTTTTTTTTTGGTTGAAAATGTATAGATGGTGTCGGATGCGAGTAAGAAGAGAGAGGCGCAGAAGAAGGCTGCTGCAGCTGCCAAGAGAGGAGGAAAATCTAAGGCGGCAGCTATGAAAGCGGCGGCGGCTGCAACAGCTTCTCCGGCAGAGAGCAACAGTGTGGATAATTTAACGAATGGTGTAGGGGAGATTCAGTTGTCTGATCGGACTTGTACCGGTGTTTTGTGTTCACATCCACTTTCCAGAGATATTCGGGTTAGTTTTTCTGGAATTGAGGTTCCGAAGACATAATTGTACTCCTCCATTTGTTACCTTTTAAGCGCCGGAAAGTCGGAGTTTGATTCATTAAGTAATTGTAGTGTTTATGACTTTTGTGTGTAGTGGTGGCAGTTTTTGTCACAGGAGAAGAGCTTGTGAAATGGCAGAAAAAAATTTATAAACACAAACAGTTATATCTATAGGAATTGAGAGTAATCCGATTGGAAATTGTAAATATATGAATATGGAAGCATTTCAGTCAATTGCTGAAAATAAGATGCTTCTGTTTCCCTATTTGGCAGTTGGCACTATGACTATCTTATTTGGAAAGTAAAACTGTTCTTTTTTTTTCTTCTGCTGAGTGCTGACTTTGAAAATAAAAGAAACATGTTTACTATAAATAATTTTGATTTGTAGTAATTTTATGTAGTTTCGAAATGTAGGGTAGAGTGTGCACTAGCTCCTTTCGGTTTGGTTTCTGTTGCTTTGGCCTTTTTCCGTCTCCTAATTGATTGCTTCACGTTAACAATATTTTGCACTAAATATTTTCGGAATTGCCATCTTATTGAACAAAATGTTTTTTAAAAATGAGAAAACTGATGGAAAAACCAAAATTTTGGGAAAATGAGGTTCAAGACTGGCTGAAATACCCAAAAAAATCTAACAACCAACGTGAGTTATGAACAACCCAATGCCTGGTCTTGATGTTTCTTTGCAACACGTCTTTAACTCACTGTTAAACTCTGCAAGAGATGACTGGTAATTTTAGTGATTGTTGTGGCTTTTTTACAAAATGAGAAGTCAATATCAAGTGAAGAGCTGTATATTTGCTCAGTCATGCTCTGGTTTTTCGTTGTCAGAGTTTGTATCGATTTTTGCTCAGTTGTTCTCTCTGGGTTTGTGTTTATGGAGTTTGTATGGATTGTTGTTAATCATAACATCTCGCCCATGCATAGATGTAATAATGTCCTGTAACAGGGATATCTCTTTTCATTCATGGGTTTGTGTCCTGTCATTACACGCCACAGCAAACAAGTGACACTTACAATCCTTTGATTGTTTGTTTCCTTGATTTCCTTTGCACTAGAACAATCACTTCACTTGGGTCTTATTGCGTAGTGTGATATTCCAAATCGTGGTATGACAATCAGTCAATAACCGAAGCCTCAGGGCATTGGTCTAGTGATAAGAGTGCAACACATGATATGTGGACTAGACGCACGTCAGGGGCTTGAACTTTGCAACTAGTGGCGAACCCAAAATTTTAACACAGTAGGTGTACAACTGCTTTGCCTTGTGCTTTTGAGGAGTGCTCGGGGGACTGAGAAATTCTTTTAAAAGGAAAACAAAAGGTTAAAGAAGGAAAAACAAATAAAGCCTTCATAGGGGAAAAAAGAAAAGAAAGGAAGAAGCAACAATCAACAAGCCAATAAGAAATTTTGTACCAGTAGATTTAAACCCTATTGCAGAAATGCAAAGCACTTTTGTCCACTTCTCTAACCAAAACACTCATTTCTATTTCTATAGATCGGGTGGTACTCACTGTATCTATTTGTCATTTTTTACTAGTTTCCAATGTAAATACGCAATGTTTGGCTGAAGAACAATGGGTGCATAAGCACCCACTATAGTATATGTTGGGCTGCCCCTGCCTACTTCAGGAAAATAGTATTTAAGTGGAGAGGGCCTATTATTCACTGAGTTTCAAACTATGCGCCATTCCTTTGAGATTTCTGGGTTAAAATAAACAGTGGCCTTGATTGGTGAAGTTTCATATGGCTGTCGATTCTCATGAACAAGAAGCACCCTGTTTATGCTTTTGGATTCACTATAACTATTAAAAGATTATTATACGTGAAGTTTTCTCTTTCATGCATGACCTCAATTATTATTTATTCTTGTACTCTTTGTTTGCAGATAGAATCTTTATCACTTACTTTCCATGGACATGATCTTATAGTTGATTCTGAACTGGAGCTCAACTATGGAAGGTAAGGTTTATCATCTCTTTGAATGACTGTTTCCTTATATAGTTGATGCTCAAATTCTGGAATTTTAATTTCACAGACGTTATGGTTTGCTTGGGCTTAATGGCTGTGGGAAGTCTACTCTTCTTTCTGCTATAGGATGTCGTGAACTGCCCATCCCAGATCATATGGATATCTTTCATCTAACGCGGGAGATTGAAGCATCTGACATGTCCTCACTTCAAGCTGTTATTAGTTGCGATGAAGAGAGATTGAGATTGGAAAAAGAAGTTGAAGTCTTGGCTGCACAGGTATTGGGCCATGAATAATAAATTGACATTCCATTCCATGGGCTTGATCTTTAATATTTTTGGGCGAATGTGATGACTCATTTTGTGTCTATCTTTAGGAGGATGGTGGTGGAGAGCAACTTGAACGCATCTATGAGCGTTTAGAAGCTATGGATGCATCCACTGCTGAGAAGCGCGCAGCTGAAATCTTGTTTGGTCTTGGATTTAACAAGAAAATGCAAGAACAGAAAACACGAGATTTTTCCGGTGGCTGGAGGATGAGGATTGCTCTTGCTCGAGCCCTATTCATGAATCCGACCATTTTGCTGCTGGATGAACCCACCAATCATCTTGGTAATCTTCTGTTGCATTTTTTTAAGTATGTAAAATATTGTGTTGTGACATGCTTTTCTGGTGTATCCATATATTGTTTTTAATTTTTATTTTTAAATTAGGCAAGAAATATATTCATAATGGGGAAAAAACCTTTATACAAGAGGTATGCCAAAAAAAAGAAGAGAACCTACAATACTGAATGGTTCTGTACAAAAGGCTCCCATCCTTCAATACAAATAGAAACTTTATGGGTGCACCAAAAAGAAATGAAGGACAGAAGGTTATTTAATACAAATAGGAACCTCAGGTTATAATATTAATTCCGTTTCCATCAAAAGCTCTCCTATTTCTCTCTCTCCAAACCACCTGCATAAGAGATAATAGCGATGTATTCCACGCCCTGAATCTTTTCTTCCGTCTTCTAAAGGCCCAAATGGATGAATGAATTTCACTGTTAAATTTCATTCTAGACGAATCAAATGACAGCTCGCATTACAGAATTTAATATTGACCTTAAATGTGTTATTTCGTACTCTGGTTACAGCATTTCTTGTGTTGTGTCTTTGTGTTTCCCTTTGCTAAGTAGTTACGTGAAGTTCCTTCTTAACTGAAAGGAAATACAAGGATGTTATAAGGATGCTATAATATATTGTTGTTTCTTCACATTAATGGATCTAATGGAAGGTTTGCTAAATTCTTCACAGATTTTTAGATTTGACATGCTTATGATATTCTTCTCATGAATGCAGACCTAGAGGCTTGCGTGTGGTTAGAAGAAACCTTGAAGAAGTTCGACCGTATTCTGGTTGTTGTTTCACATTCACAAGATTTTCTAAACGGTGTGTGCACTAACATCATCCATATGCAAAATAAAAAGTTGAAGCTCTACACGGGTAACTATGACCAGTATGTCCAAACCCGCGAAGAGCTGGAAGAGAATCAGATGAAACAGTACAGATGGGAGCAGGAGCAGATTGCTTCAATGAAGGAGTACATTGCTCGTTTTGGACATGGATCGGCCAAATTAGCCCGTCAAGCACAAAGCAAAGAGAAAACACTGGCTAAGATGGAGCGTGGAGGGCTTACAGAAAAGGTGGTGAAGGACAAGGTCCTGGTCTTCCGGTTTCCTGATGTTGGCAAACTCCCCCCTCCTGTTCTGCAGTTTGTGGAAGTGACATTTGGCTACACACCTGATAATCTTATTTACAAGAACCTTGATTTTGGTGTGGACCTTGATTCAAGGGTAGCACTGGTGGGACCTAATGGAGCTGGAAAGAGCACACTGCTTAAGCTGATGACAGGGGATTTGGTTCCCCTTGATGGCATGGTTAGGCGGCATAATCACCTGCGGATTGCGCAGTTCCACCAGCACTTGGCTGAGAAGCTTGACATGGAAATGTCTGCTCTCCAATTCATGATAAAAGAGTATCCCGGGAACGAGGAGGAGAAGATGAGGGCATCAATCGGGAGGTTTGGTCTTACTGGCAAAGCTCAAGTAATGCCTATGAAGAACTTGTCAGATGGTCAACGTAGCCGGGTAATATTTGCGTGGTTAGCTTTTAGGCAACCTCACATGCTGCTGTTGGATGAGCCAACCAACCATCTCGATATTGAGACAATTGACTCACTTGCCGAGGCTTTGAATGAATGGGATGGTGGCATGGTTCTTGTGAGTCATGATTTCAGGCTCATAAACCAGGTTGCCCACGAGATATGGGTATGTGAAAATCAAACTGTAACACGGTGGGAGGGTGACATTATGGACTTCAAGCTACATTTGAAGGCGAGGGCTGGATTAGGTGATTGAAGCAAAGACATTCCAAGTTTTAGTATTACTAGCAAGTAGCAAGTCATAGTAAGGCTGACTGCTTCTCCTGGCTAGCAGTTTAATCGGAAGTGAAATTGGTCAACATCAGCAGCAGGCCGTCAGCAGCTACAGTTTTAGTGAACACAATGCCTAGATTTGTATGCCTTAGAGAAGAAATGAACCGTGTTCACCATATGACTGGACTGGCTGATGTTTTGTTTGGTGCAATATTTTTGTTGTCCAATTCATTCTGGCCTTTCTCAATTATCATAGTTCATGAAGCGAGAGGAGAAGTAGCAGCCAGCTTGATGTATTCCATAAACATCTGTACTATAGCTATGTTCTTCAGAATTTGGGATTTCAGTGCTGTTATGGATTTTACTTTTAGTAGCCTCTGCTGAATATTCTTGCACCAGCCCATGAAGGCATTTTGGGGTTAAGAAGATTGACCTCCCTCTAATGCCCATGGAGGCATTTTGGTACAAACGCCTATGAGAAGGGAAAGAGTAACAAATACCTGTAATTTTTCTCTTTTTACTCAGAAATCCACCAAATATGGAAAAAGGAAAACACGAACATGCCCTTCGCCTTCAGAAGAAACCTTTTAGCCATTTGTTGGTTAAATACCTGTATTTTGTTCAGCATGGATTATCTAACAATAAAGCAAACTGCAATTGCTTTAATTGAATGCAAAGGTAAACCAAAGGCTTTAAATAAGTAAATGTGGAGGACCAATACATACACATATTTATCATTTAAGTAATATTGTATTTTTATGTTAATTTTTATTGGTATGGTGTAAAAATTGTTTGATTTAGTGTAAATGCGAACAAATGTTAACCTTTTAGGTAATATCGCACTCACTGCTGGACGTCCGCCACAATAGAAACTGTTCTACTGACCTAAGGTCATTATAAATACTATTTAGTAATTATATCTTCTAATACTATTCCTATATCTTAAAAATTATAAATACCTCAATTATAACACAAAAATATATTATAAAACAAAAACAAATTTAACAAAATTTTTAATTATTAATTTTTAATAACAAATCTAAAGAGAAATTATCTTTTTTCAATTTTACTCCTACCATTAAATAATCATTTCGCAAACTAATTAGGGTCGTTGAATTTAAAATTTTTAAAGTATCATTAACTAAAAATTATTTGATATATATATATATAATTAATATTTTTTAAGACAATAAATTAAAAACGTACTACTCAGTAAAAGGAGAACGAAGCCATAGAAAAAGTGTCGAAATTTGAAACCAACAGATTACTCAGTCCATTCATATTTATTTGTTTATATTTGAATTTGACACCCTCCGAAACAATAAATAAAGTCATAATTTTAATATATTACCTTTAACTATTGTCATCTAAATACTGAAAGATGAATAGTACTTAAAAATAAGGATAAAATAATAAATTTATTTATTGATTTTTTAAACTGAATAAATAAAAATAAATATTTATTTTTAATACAGTAGATAAATAAAAATAGATTAAAAAAAAAGTAGTTTGCTTTTTGAAAAAACGGAAAGAATGAAAGCTTGCTTGAGAAAGACTAATGTACTTTCCTTGCAAAATGACAAGACTTCATTTTCTCATTAAGGTTGTAAATATTACGTTGGAAAAATCAACTTCAAACTATAAAAACTACAAATCTATAATCAATGAGCCCCAACTCCAAAAAGAAAAGGAACGATAGGTGAAGTACACAAATAGTCCTTTTTTAGGATCCTTCATCATTTAAAGAATTAGTCAAAATTTATAAAAGTTTAATTTAAAGTTTCAAAATTAAACTCTTTTAGCATTAAACTTTAGACCTGTAGATCATTCAAGAGTTCTTATGAAGACTCTGGTGGTGCTTGTGTATGATAGGGCCCCCCATAAGCGTCAAAGATCGGTGATGTTGTCATGATAAGGCGCTGGGTAGCGCAGCGCATCTGTTTCGGGTACAGAGGCGACGAAGGGTGCTAACCCGGCCACCCAACTATAGTCAAGTCGTTCGCCTATCTTTCTGATCTCCTTTCCTTCTATTCATCAGATTTATGGTTCTTAAGTATTGATTCTGCCAAAAATCAAATGTAGTTTCAAGGCTTTGGTAGATTTTTTAAATTTCAGATTCAAAAGTATAAATTTAAATTTTGACTTTTTCAAATTCCAGATTAATCGGCTTGAAGTTAGTTTTTGGCAAAACCAGCTTCATGCCCGAACATCTAAAGAAAAAAAAAGCAAGCAAGCAAGCATTAATATATTCAAGATAAAAATTTATTAAAGCTAACTAAATTTTTAAATAATTTTTTAAAATTAAATATCTCTTTTAAATAGGGTTACTAAGTCATATTACATTCTAAGAACTTATATAATACATTCGATTTTGTTATACTCTTTGATTAACTATTAATAATATGTTTGACAGAATTATTCACACAGTGTTAAACAAAGAGAGAAAGGAGGGGATACATAATCTCACTTCAAGACTACCGTATAATTCCTTTTATATTTTTAATATAGTTTAATGTGTGATATATAACATATTAATTACCATTTTTATTAATAGTCTATTTGGTCAATCTTTTAAAATTAGTTTGTTTTGAGAAGAAATTTTCGAACACCAAATTTCTTAGAAGTATTTCTATGTGTTTATTTTTCAAAAATATTTTTGAAAGATTAATTTTTTTTAACTTATAAAAAACAACTTTCAAATACTACGTAAAACACTTATTTTCTCTAAAAATTAAGTCAAATAATTTATTATTTAAAAATATATACATTTTTATCTCTCATAAACTTGATCAACCGCACTATAAGTAACAACTTTAAAGAATATGAAAATATCATAGTTAGATAAAATGTATTGAATCTTTAAAATCTTTTTTCAGTGTTCCCCAAAAAAAAAAAAAAAATTGAATCTTCAAAATAATAATAGGAGAGGGGTACCAAATAAGGAGACAAGCCAACATGTGATGAGAGGTCAATAAAAGAAGTATCAGGATTTTGAGTTCACATTTTAGATTTTATGTGACCAACAAGAGTAAATACATCAACCAACTTTTAAACTAGGTATTATTTTTATCAGAATTGGATAAATATGATTTGATTTTTTTAATTTATACAAAAAATTAATTAATATTTATAATTAAATATAAAATAAAATCAATTCATATTTTATCTCAAAATTATTATTATTATCTTATCAATTGACCGAACTCTAATATTTCTTCACTCTGGTTTAGTATTAAAGTTGTCAAATACATATTGATTGAACCCTATAGTGCTGATTGGAAAAATTATTTGTTATCTATTCAAAATATGCGAGGATCAATGCTTACTGACCCTACTCAAAATTATAATCAATAGAAAGATCGCAACTTTAATTCTTAATTAAAATTTTCAATAATCTCCTTCTCAACACCTGACCATATAGCATATTGCTATTAGAGATCGAACCTATGACGTTGGCTCGATACTACTTATCTTGATCCTAACAAAATCGATCACGTGTACAGAAAATGCCTTTATATTAAAAATAATTATATACTCCTCCATTTCAAAAATAAATGGTGTATTTAACTTGAGCACACTTGTTAAGAAAACTACTCATTTATAAAAAGTAAGATGTAACTTTTATTAACTTACCTTTTAAATACTTTGAAGAAGATGTAACTTCTTGGTTATGTAAAAATTCTTTTTTATTTAACAAATAATTATAACTTTGACTTTTTAAGAAATGTTTAAAAATAAATATAAAATTTAAAATAAAGTTACCTAATTCTATCCAACTCGTAATCCCTACACCTGCACATCCCCTTCATCCTCCTAGCTCCTCCTCCTACAACTTTCAAGTCATTTCTCTCCCACGAGTTTCTTTTACACGTTTTTTTCCCTTTGTTAACATGTCTTCATTTTATTATTTCATTACCTAACTAATGTACTAAATTCACACGTTTGGTTTCTCCAATGACGGTTGATTATGGATTTAATTGACATATAGTATGTTATTTTTTTCAAGCTTAAAATAAATGGTATTTTTAATTTAGAAACACTTCTTAAGAAAATTATTTATTCATAAAAAGAGAAATGTATTTTTATCCAATTACCCTTAATAAATATCTTGAAAAAGACATAATCTTTAGTATTTTATCGGACATGCAAAAAACTTTCTCCGCTAAAATAAGAGTAAAATTGGAAGAATATCATTAATGTCTTTTTGATTATGGAAACACCACTTATTTTGAAACAAAATCTAAAGGCTAAAACACCACTTATTTTGAAACGCGGGAGAAGGGGGGGGGACATAATCAAGAAAACATTAATGATGTTCTTTCAATTTTATTCTTATTTAAATGGATAGAGTTTTACATAATAAAAAAATACTAAGAATTACATTTTTTCAAAAGATACTCCGTCTGCTTCATTTTAATTGTTATATAAAGATTTGCACAGCCCATTAAGAAAAAATTAATCGGAGACTAATCTAACCTAATTAATTTTTGAAACACACAAGCAGCAATTATTTTCACATTTTAATTTAATTTTAAAATACTAAAAGTAGAATTAAAAAAACATGGTCAATTATCTCTTGAACTTTGAAACTAGCAAATATTTTGAAACAACTATTTTTAGTATACTTAACAATTAAAATGAATATTTTTCTTTTCTGCAATAATAATGGCTGAGCAGGTGTAACCGCCTAAAAAACACTACTTATTTTAAAACAAAGAAAACATATAAAATACTATTTATTTTTTTTCAAAAAAAAAAAAAACTAAACCGCTACTTATTTTTAAAGCGAAAGTTAATTACTCAAATTTCAAAGGTCCAATAAATTGGAGCCAACAATTAGATGTCTAAAAATGGAATATGATGAAGTCAAAATAATCATAGGAACAATTACTCCAAGGGAATGGGTTTGTCAACAACCAAACACGTAAGTGGATCCCCCACATACGGTGTTCGTGCCTTCACATTAAATATGACAACATCATATTTCAGTTTTCAATATCACATTCACACTTCTCTCTATATACAAAAATGAACTCAAATTGCTTGTGGATCATGGGCCTAACTTTGCCTACCACTGTGCAATTATTGAAATTTCTTTGGCCATAGGAAGGAAAAGTGGCACAATTTTGTGTTTTAATTATTCTATTTTAGAAAAAAAATATATTCTTATCCTTAATATGTAACCTCAAAAATTTTTAGATTTTTTACCGCTATCTCGGTATCCTGTATTGATACCGACACTTGTTGGATTATTACGCCACATGCGATTTTGCCATTTCCAATAAAGATTTTCTCCATATCGAGTTCGATCCGAGACTACTAATTGAGGATGGAGTGATCCCATCCATCCCACCACAACCCATCTTGGTAGCTCAAAAATATCTTCGTTGCTAGCCAAGTAGCTAAAAAAATGCTTTCACCGCTAATATGTAACTGAAATTACCCTTGATATAAGCCAAGTAACTCAAAATGCAGAAATAAGATCTTTGTTTTTGGTACTCAATAGCGAATGACCTTTTCTAAATGATCTCTAATATGTAAAAATAAAGATTTTTTATAAGAAAATCATAAAATTTTAAAAAGCATTTGTTAAGAGTTAGAATATTATGTCTCTCCTTAATAGTTACTATAGCGCAAAAATATCTTCATTATTAGTCAACTAGCTTTAAAATACTTATCAACTAACAATTTTTTTATATAAGATTAAAAAAATTAAGCTTACCTTAAACTATTTAAAACGGGACAACTAATTAATTAAGAGGGGACGAGGAGAAAAAAGGTGATAAGAAAAGACAAAAGTATCGGTGAGAAAATTCATTTTTCTAATTTATTTTTCTATTCTTGTTCAAATTAATGTCACGGGAGAGAATAAATTTAATTATTTTTATTACAAAATAACACGATGGACTTTGAAAAAATATTAACACATTAAGAAACTACAAAATGTGAGACCAAATGCGACTTTTCTACATTTTAGTAAAAACGTTAAGAAAGTTATAACAATTTTTATTTTTTAAGTTTAAATTCAATAATTAAAAAAATAAAAATATTTTTAATTTTTTTAATTTTTTTAATTTTTTTAATTTTTTTAATTTTTTTAATTTTTTTAATTTTTTTATATATATATATATATAATTAAAATAGTGGGCACCAGGGTCCTTTTTATTGAGATAAACCAACAAACAATACAACAAAATAAAACATATTAAGAGGCGGAGAGGAAACCCTACTCTCCCTACTTTCCTAATCTTCTCCGCCGCATCGGGCTCCCGTCTTTTCACCATGCCACCCCACCACACCCAAGTTCCTCCTCCCCGCTATGCAGGTGATAAACGTAGTATCACCGATCATCAAGCGCCATTGTAGCTCCTCGTAAAGGTATACACTTGATATTCTAAACTTTATCATTCAAATACCTATCACGACTTGATTTTGATAGGTGAATCTTCCGAATCAAGGAAGTCCAAGGTGCTAGTTAGATTGGGCCGAGGTTTTTGAAGACGTGGGTGTAAGGAAAATCGCGTCACTTCAACCCTCTTTCTCTCTCCATAACCCCTAATGCGTTAACTCTACCATGCTGATGCCCTTGTTTTTGTAAGCTCCCCTTTTTGAAGCTACCCTAGGAAGTAGAAGGTAGAAAAACCATTGATTGCAAACACTTTGTAGCATTACAAAGTGGTTTTAATGTAAATAACTCTATGCATGTTGTTGATATCTACAATCGTTAACCCTTTTGGGATTTCACTCGGGAAGTTGCGGAATTTGAGATTTATCCGAATTTAGTATTCTCCCCGCATTCGATTGGTAATCATGAAAATTGTGACATACTAGCTTTGATTCTTGTCGAAATGCATAGTTGGCTAAATCATCTGCTAGTTGGTTCACCTCTCTAAAAACATGCAGAATGTTTATCCTTAACCTTGAAATCATCTCCATAATGTCAATTTTTTTTCACTGGGTGTAATTTTCGCTACTTTAAATCTATTTTGGTATTATGTTGCAATTTTTGTCTCGATTCTTAGAATTTGACGGGACTTTTCTATTATTTTTGTTTAAATCATCATTTGTTTCACAATTACCCTCAAATTACTAGACTATTTATTCAAATAATTAAGGCATAATACATAAACAAAGACACTTAAACTTGACTCAAATGGTACTGAACACTCAAACTTTGAGAATGCACATCTAAGCACATCTCAACTTGATCTCAATGACAACTAAGCACCTGCCTAGTTTCCACCATGCCTTTGTGTGCACATACGTCGGCGTGGCACATGATACAATGAAACCAAGCCAGGTGCCTGGGATTTATCATTTATAAATGAAATATTTCACCGACACAAATAAAACCAAAAGCTGAAAGGTTTGGACAGCAGTATTCTCAAAGATTGAAATAAGTTTAATTGCTAGTTGAAGCCAAGTTTAAGTGTCTATTTATGTATTATGTCAATAATTAACGCAAGTCGAAAATATTTATTTTTTAAAGTTAAAAATTAAAATTATTCTATAATATATTTGAAGAACTATATATTTTGATCTAAGGGATCAATTTTGCCATTTTCTCTTTCTCGTGAATCATTTTAGTTTTTAAATCAGAGAAATTACTTTACATTAATTTAACCCCAAAAAGAAATATTTTCCTTTACTCCATACAATAATACGTCAATAATTGGTGTGTACCTTATAACTGTACCTTGTTCTACTTTTACCATTGTTCACGGTTCGTACCTATTTGTACGTTAATTATACCCCTTTTTTCTTTTGAATTGTATCTAATAGCATTCATATTATACTTTGATAGGTAGTTTAGGTAATTGAATATATTTAATTTTCCACCTTATCGATTTGCGGTTTAATTTGTCGCCTTGTAATCTCCTTCTTATTTCTCCTTCTCCTATCCCAAACCGGTCACATATTATTAATTATCAATTCAATATACAAAATCATATTTATTATGTATGGGAATTTTAAAATAATCGAGTAATGATTGTTATATCTTCTTTTTTCAATGTTAATATGTTTTCGACGAGAGGTGTTTTTTCAAATTATATATTAAGTTTTGATTAAATTCCGACTTATGCTAGAAAATTTCATGTTAGGATAAAATACTCCCTAACAAAAGCAACTTCATATAATCAGCAAGACTTGAACTCGAATTCTCTAATTAAAAATTAATGAGTATTAACCGCTTCACCATTAACCCAGGTTGATAGTCAATATTCACTAGTGATGGTACTTTAGGTACATATCAATGCACCGCCCTTGGGGGGTATGGTTTGTTCCTGATCAGCATTTATATGACTTTCTTTTCTAACTAGCATTATGGTACACTAAAAATTTACTCCCAAAATAAGAAGAATATAAAACTGATAGAAGTAAAAAATTGGAGAGAAAAAGGAAAATATGTATGTATGAATTAGGAATGGCTTATTCAGAATGAATAGGTTCTCAAATTAATGTTAATTTATTATAGGAAAAAAAAATTTATTTGATCTATAGCTAAAATCACTCACTTCATCTAATTTTTCATCTCTTTTTTTTTTTCTCTAATACTTCAAATCGAACTCCTTCACCCACTCTACTATTTAAACACACACTACACTACATCCATGCAAACATGATATACAAATTCAAAACCATGATCAAACAAAGAAAAAATTGAATATTAAGTTAGATTTGAAATGATATACACCTAAATACTACAATGACAACTAGTATCAGAGCGGGTTTATTTCTACTTCCTTTTTCTCCTCTTCTTATAATATTGATCAGAGGTATTCAGCAACAACGTCATGCCAGTAAAATAAAACTACTGAGCTGGCAATCACGCAGAAGCGAACTCCGTATATATTAGTGCTAAAATCCTCTCCATCTCACTAGGACTGCATGGTAGTGTGAGTGCACCTTCATGATCAAAACCATATACCTCAGCAGCCTGTTCCAATAGCCTCAAGAATAAAGGGTGCGTTAAGCAACTCAATGGCACAACGAATCTCTTGAGCTCATCGTCGTCCGTCGCAATGACCGCAAAGTGCCCTTCCTTCACGTCTTCTGGCACATCCCTCGACTCGTTTTCCGGCTGATTATCGTCGTCCGTCCGAAATTTCTTCCCTAGCAAAAGACTCTTTCGTACTTCTTCACTATCCCATGCTTCTGATTCATCCCATTTGTTCTACCCTTCGGACATTATGATAGAGAAAATAATAACAACTAATAAAGCTACTATAGTGTTTCTTGTGTTTCGTTCTTTTTTTTTTTTTTGAGGACACGTTTTGTCAAGTAAATATGTTATGAGTATTATTTATAAGTGTGAGAAGGCATTGAGGGTCAGAGATAAGGTTGGTAGTTTGACATGGTTGGAGTGTTCTTGGGTGTAAATATTGAGAGACAAAAGCATGTGATCGAAATAGTAACTCATGAAGTTCCAATTCATATTTGAAAACATCTCTTTTAATTAAACGTCATATCAGCCTCTTATCTTCCAATTACGTGTAATAATTTGACTAATTTAAACTTCCCTATTTAGTCTTATTAGTAAATTAAATCACTATCGTTGTTGTCATTAATTAAAGAACCTACTGTAAAGGGGCAGCTCAATAAAATAGGTGGTTCAAAGTCAATTTTAACTGAAGGCCTTATTTTTTCGTTTTCATTTTTTTAAAAAATAATCTATAAATCTATTATATATAAGTAAAAATTGGTTGTAATCCTCCCTTAAATAGAAGTGTAGGGTTCGAGCCGAGAATGAGAAAAGTCTTACTAGGGAATATTTTTCACTTTAATTGGCTTTACGTGTCTTAAAATCAAATTAATTAAAAATCCAACACGTATACTAAACACCGACTAAAACAAATTGACTTCTAAATTTTAGAACCTAAAGTCCCGCGGTAGTGCTCTGACCTCTGGCCTGCCCGGCCTACAATTGTACCAAAAAAGAAAAAGAAACTGTCGTTGTAAGCTTAAAATTGGAAACACAACAAGGTGAGATATTTGCTAAATGAAATAATGGGTCTTTTGTTACCAGACATTTTTTTCATTATCGGGTAACTTTCCATAAAGACATCTAGGAGTTGTAATTTTGAAAATAAAGTATGTTACTTGTTATAATAAATAAAAATAGCTTGATGCTATAATAATTCTTTACATCATTTGGTCAAGTTAAACTCTTTTGTGTTCCAGCCTTGTTTGCAAGTAGCATGTTTAAGGAGTTCAAAATTGAGTTTTGCGTTCGAAAATCCTAATTAATTAAGATCTTAATTACCACCTAATTTTACCCATTTTCAATCATTCCAAATGCCTATGTTATTTTATAAGTCGTCAAACACTTTTAAGAGATTACATATTTAAAACTTATTGCTGTAAATTAAATTAATGTGTTCACAGACGGGCTAAGATTGGTCTCTACTGTCGCACGATATACATAAAGGGTCATTTGCCGAAAAGTTTTTATTTTGGGATGGTTTTTCTTAATTTTTATTTTTGAAATTAATGATTTTTTATTTTTGTCTTTCAAAACTTTAAGTAACAAAAGAATAGCCGAAAATGCACCGCAAATGAAAAAAATTGGCAATGGCAAAAGAAAAAAATTGCACAAGCATATGTTCGCTAAAGTTATGCCTCAAATGTAAGTTCAATGACACAAATTATTGCCCCGTATATAAGTTCACGACACAAGTATGCCCTAGGGCATGTCAGCGGCTGATGCTTGGCGCCCCTGCAAGAAAGACATGCCTAAAACACAAGTTACGCCTCACAAGAGGCAAAGTGGCACAATTGTTATGTTGAAGGCAAAAGAAATTAAGCTCAAAGCACAAGTTATGTATCAAGGTATAAGTTCGGTTATACAAGTTATACCCGAAGAAATAAGTTCATTGTCACACGTTAGCGCCCAAGACACAAGTTTAATGGCACAAGTCATGCCACAAGACATGCTCAATGACAATGCTTATTCACAGCATTATGTGCTCAATGCGTAAGCTACGCCTGGTTACTGAAGTTTTTTAAAAGTCTTTGCCCCGTGAATCGATGTTACAAAACTTATGCCCCAAGACAAACATTACTCCTAAAAAGTTTTACTTTTTGCGAAATTAGATCATAAGCAAGTGATACTTTTGGCTCACAAATTTTCATTAAATGAGTTGCAAGAGGGAGCAAAATTAAAACCACAAATTTGAGTGAGCAAAAATTAAAAAGACCCCCTAAAATAAGAATAGTTCGTGCAAAAACTTGTATACATACACCAATTAACAAAGGAAAAGTTACACGAGGCGTACATGAGATCATCTACTCATAGTTGTCAAATGGAAGGATTGGAACTTAATTTGAACGGGTAAAATGGAGTTAATAAAGGGCTGTTATCAACCTCCAAAAGACTTCTTGAGCGAAAATAGGCCAAAAGCAAATCAAAACCCAATCCGTCTAATTATGACTAAGTCTTAATTGCTTTATTTTTTTTAAATAATTTGGCTAAAATTATTATATAAGGAGATCACTTATTCATTTTCTTTTATCTCGATTGCGATACTTTTCAATATTCTATCTTAGCGCCTGGACAATATATGTAGCCGCGGGAACGCATTTAATATGGGAGCCAATATTAGAAAATAAAATTAAAGTGAATATTACTCGATACTATATTATAGATCTTGAACCTATAAAACCATATAAAAAGTTCACCTATCTTTCATCCAACAGAAAACTCTTCTCATCAAATTTTTTAATATTTAATCAATAAGAATTAATAACAATAGGAATTGATCACGAAGGACCAGAAGTACTCATGTTGATGACTATTGCTTAGTACTGTTGCACATAAGTTAGCAGCTAGCAGGCCTAGTGTACACGAAACATTAATTCTGATGAGAACCACACAATTATTAATTGTCACACGCAAAAATTGTGTGGAAGACGTTCCACTATATATCATGTTATACAATCATACATCTGACCCTCTTTCTTTTCAATATATATAATACCTTTTCATTCTAATTTATATATATATATATATATATATATATATATATATATATATATATATATATATGTATATCAAGTTCACAATTGCAGAGATCTAGATCCTTCATGTATAGTCTAATTATTTAGATACTTCACTCTCTAGTCTTTATATATTTAACTATGCATGTCAGAGTTTGTTGGTATTCTGGGTTAAGGTACTGTTACCAGCGCATTTGTCGTTGAGTAATTTCACTTGGCAACTATACTTATAGTGGGATCGATAAGAATACGAGTGATCATGACCTTTGTTTTTTTTTAGATGCTAGATGCTTTCGTGATTTTAGTGATTTAAGACATCTTCTTCTCATGTTGAAAATACTAGTTCAATTCTATAAGGGATAAGTATCATTTTCTACCGCTTTCAATTAGTGTGTTTATTACTGACTATTGGGTATTTATTCGCTATTTGACTGAAGAAAATAATTCGAAAGCTTTCTCCCTTTTAGTATCCTAATATTAAATAAATAAATAAAGTTTAAAATTGAAAAATTAAAAATATTAAAAAAATCAAAATCATAAATTTTAATATTTAAATTATTGATTTTTTTAATATTTTTAATTTTTGAAAACTTTCAAAGATGATGAGAATCAATCACATGTTATATATGAAACGCGTGCTACTATTGAAATATACAGTTGATCATTAGATATTTATGGAAGGAATAGTTATAATATAGAAATACACCCTAGGGGCTTGTTTGATTTATGAACGAATAATTTTAAATTAATTATAATAACCCGATTAAATAATAACATGATTATTTAGTAAAAGCTTTTTTTTGAGTTGATATTTAATTTATCAAACTAAAAAAGGATGTAATTATTTCCTTCATTTTCAAAATGTTTCGCGTTTTTTATTCTTTTGATTTTGTTTCAAAATAAGGTGCTTTATACTCTCTCCGTTTCAAAATAAGTGGTGTTTTTAGTTTTGACCCATCCCTGAAAGAAAATCCAGTGTCATTTCAAGACAGAAAATGTATTTTACCCACTTATCCCTAATAAATACCTTAAAAAAAATATAACTCTTTAATATTTTTTTGACATGTAAAACTCTCTCCACTTAAATAAAGGTGAAATTGGTGCTAACATCATTAATGTCTTCGATGATGTAAAATTTCACTTATTTTGAAATAAAATCAAAAGGTCAAAACACCACTTATTTTTTAACAAAATAAAAAAACTAAAAAAAATAAAAAAAATAAAAAAAATAAAAAAAATAAAAAAAATAAAAAAAATAAAAAAAATAAAAAAAATACTAAAGAGTTATATATTTTTTTTAAAATATTTATTTAGGGTAAGTGGGTAAAAATATATTTTTCTTTCTGTGAATTTAGTAATTTCCTTAAGAGAGGCAGTGGTGGTAAGAGCTAAAAGCACCTTATTTTGAAATGAAAAGAGTGTGCGTGTGTATGTTTAATTAATTGTACACTAATAAATAGATTTGTGTAAATTTTGATTGGGCCTTAACCTTGCCAGGGTCCTTAGCCTAACCCTCACAATGGACTTTAATTAGAAAAAGTCAATATTGAATTTCTGAAAGGATTTTGGAAGAAGAGCTTTGGAAAAAGGTATTTTTAGTATTTTTACAGTATTACTATCTCGAATTACTTTTGTTTTAAAATAAACATACTTTCGCTCATTTTTTTTATTTTTTTAAAATAAATAGTGCTTTAAGATTTTAAGAAGAAATTAATTTTATTCTTTCAAAATTATCCTTATTTACATAACCAAGAATTATTAATTAGTTTTTCTTTTTCAAGACATTTAATTACGCAAACACAAGAGTAATTAATTCTATACCTCAATTGTCATTTTCTTTACTGGAATAATATTAAGGTCGGACCGTATATATATCCACATTAAGATCAAGTCGTTCTCCACCAACATACTAATTTTCGTATTCAAAGAAATATTAAGATCAACTTGAAATGAAAATCTTTTTGGTGATTTTCTCTCTGTTGTAGCCATATTTATTCAAGCAATATATAATTAGTTTTAATTTCAAACGTATCAAAGATCAAACTTTTTTTTATAAGATAATCTGGTGGAAAATATTTTTTAAAATTGGCCCAATAAAAATTTCATTCATGATTTACAATTGAAATTTTTAGTTTGAATTTTGTGATTTTCAACAGGCATCCAAACGTTGAATTGGGATACAGCAAAATGAGTAGGGAACTCCAAAAGAACACATTAATTGGTCTGGTTGAATTAAACCACCTAATACTTCAATACCCACTCTTAGCTTCGAAAAGAGAAAATTTTAATTAAGGGTAAGTTGCAAAAACACTTTTTCATTTTCTAGGATTGAGTAGTTTTTTAAAGGATGTACATGAGGCGAAAAAGAACACTTATTTTGAAACGGGAGTGGAATATTATATATCACATATTAAATATGGTACAAAAATAATATAATAATCGTGATATAATTAATGCTAAAATTATTAATCTCTGAAATTAAAACTTTAATTAAACACAAAATAAAAATAAGTAATCTCGCCACATAACGTAGTCTCGTATATGAGATATAATTAATCTATGACATTATATGATAATTTATTTTGAGATATTATTTTTTAAGCACATTTGTATGTTTCAAGTAACCTAATCAAGTTGGATGATTTTACTAGTTTTAAAAATTAAAGAATATAAATTATATTTTAAAAATATATTCAAATTCTAAATATTAAAAAAAACTAAAATTAGTTATTTAAAAATGAAAAAATAACAAATTTAAAATTTTTAATTTTGTTATAAAATAAATAATATTTAATTTTCATAACCAAACACGCACATAGTGACATAGAGAACAGAACCTCTTTTTTAAAAATTTCTTTTAATTTTTTTTTTTGGAATTCAGTAACGAAGTTGGACCTATTCTTCTTTTAATTATAAATAATATATTTTTTTTGGTTATTAATAAAACACTCACCCTTTGAAAGTCTATTGGCGATATAATCGAATATGTCTTGTAAATAATTATTTTTTATAATAGCATAATAATTTACTTATAATGAGTAATTTTTTTAAATTAATTTTTATATTATATTATTTTTTTTATATAATAATAACAAAATATTCAAATAACTAAAATAAGTAATTGCCCTTCTTCTTGGAAATATCGGCAGAGACATGACAAGTCAAATGAAAGGTAGAAGTATAGTAGACCAACGTAGGGAAAAGAACAAGAAGGGGTCCAATATATGCATGTCTAGTTCTATCATCATAAATAACCCTTTAATAACTTGTATCTTTTAGTTTTAATTATTTATTTGTCTGATCTTTAAGATAAAAAAAAGAAAATTTAGTCATATGATTTTAAATTAAAAATATATAAAATATATCAAAATATTTTTTAATTCTTAAAATTTTTTATTTTTTTTGTTTTTTAAAAATTAAAATTAAAGAGTTAACAAAATAGGAGAGAGACGTTCTTTTTAAATGGACTATTCCCACTATTAGAGATAGAGATTTTTTCCTCCGCAAATTAATGAAAATTATTATAAAAACATAATTTTCCCACATATTCTTATCGAACTAATTCACCGAGAAATACAAAACGTATTCTCACCGAAATAACATGGTGCTCACGATTTTTTTCACGTGAAAACTATTATTTTTCTTTTCCCACTAATAATCAGTAATGAATAGCCACAACATTTTTCAGCGGAATTTCAATAGGAAAATAATAATTTTTTAGTAGTGTACGTTTATTTCAATTCGTTTGTTCAAGTTTTGATTTGTAATCTTAAATTAAAAGATATGTGGAATGTACCGAAATAATACTTTAATCTTGTGATTTTAAACATGTTATGTGAAAAGTTAAAATTAAAGAGTTAACAAAATAGGAAAGAAATCATTCTTTTTTAAACGGACGATTTCTTTGCTTTCAATTCTGTTTGTCTCGATTTTGACTGATAGAATTTAAGAAAATAAAAAATTAATATAATTATATTAGTTTTTTTTTGTTTTTGAATTTTTAAATTTTTTATGTAGAATATATTAAAAATGTAAAGGTTCTTAGAAATGTTAATTAAATTATTTGTTATTTAAAAGTTTAAAATTAAAAATTTTACAGAAAAACAAACTAAAAGGGAGAAAATATGACTTTTGTATTCTCAAAAAGGCCAAAAAAGGTGTTCAGAGAATGAAGGTGTTAGGTCAATATTTTAGAAGAGAAATAAATATCTTTGAGTAATAATTGAAAAGTAGTCTTTTTTAAAAGAAATAAAAATTGAGTTGTTAGGGAGAAGATTACTCATATAAAAATTTACACTTATCAAATTAAAATTAATAGTAATTTCCTTGATACTTAATTTTAAGTAAAGTTATGTTCCCTTTTCTAAATAAATATAATTTATAAATTTAATTATTAATTTTATAATTATTAATTTTTGAATGAGTTTTTAATAACTTTTAATAGTTTTTTAATAAAATAAAAAGTTTTAATTAGGCACGTGTATAAATCTAACTAAAATAAAGAGTTTCATATTCTATTATTCATTTGGTTCCAATTATTTTCTTGCCGACCTCAATAACCTTTCATAAATGAAAAGAAAAGGACGTATACTAATTCATGACGCACATGAAATCATCTTATTAATATTGATATACTAATATTTACTTCAAAAGTTTTTCTAGAAATAATTTTCTCAAAACTCAAAATATGAGTCTATAAAAAATTGTACTCCTCAAAACCTCAAACAAACTACAAGAAAAAGTTTTTTTTTTTTTTGTCATAAACTTGAAAGTTTAGTAGTTATTTGAAAAATGCGATTTCATTCTCGCGATTTAAAAATTATGAAACGAAATTGTAAATTTAAAATATTTTGATTTGAAATTCTAAATTATGAGATGGATTTTTCAGATACAAAATTTGACCCATAAATTTATATTTTATAAAATAAAATAAAAAACACTATCTATATATATCAACTATTTATTTTAGTTGTAAATAAAATTTGTTGTTAGTATTATTTAATGTTATCGGCCTTTCCCAACCATGGAAGGAGGAGGGGAGGGAGTGGTATTATATTAAAGAATAAGACACTATAACTCATGTTCAATTTTACTTCTTTATTGAACTAATGTTCAATCAAAATGTTGTATTTTTTTAAAATGACTTTGTGATAGCGTATTATATTTTCTTATTTAACTTTTACTTATTTGGTAATATTATATACGAATTGAGGAAATATTTAATAGTTTTCATAACTTATGAGGTTTTTATGTTCATTTGAAAAAGTATAATAAGCACTCTTAAATTTGTATGCCCAAACAAAACTTCAACTTCATTTCATGAGCCATATCATATTTCCTTCACATGGCCAAACGGGCCCTTAGTTTTTGAATTTGTAATTTTTTTATTTTTTTTATTTTTTTTATTTTTTTTATGTTTTACTTTTAAAAAAATTATAAAATTTTATGAGTGGAAGCTAGTCCCAAAAACCCAAACCATTTTTTGAAAACTTGAAAATATTTAAAAATAAATATTTTTAAAATCTAATTAAATTTCATGATCAAACAAATATTTAAAGATAATTCTTAAACTTTATCACCAAACGCCAATTCAAGAATTAGTTACAAACTTCATTGCTAAATAATTCATAGCTAATATTATTTTTTTAATAATCCATAAACAATCCGTTGCTAACTAAAATTAGTGATTATTACTTAGGTATGATTACTACTTATTTAATTAGTTTATTTTGAAGTTGGATTGAACAAACAAAATAATTGAAAATTTCCTTCTTAAATAGTAATCCATTAGGAATAACAGTACTCTGGGTAGCATTATAACATGGTGGCACACAAGGGAGTAATATGATATCTTTTCGTATTTTTCATTATTATTTTATTGTAAATATTGTGTGTATGAATAAAGAATTTTTTCCCTCAATAAGATGATTAGTATTTTTTTAATTTTAATTCAATTGTCTTATTTTTATTTGGTATGAACGAAATTTTAAAAAGAAATAATTAAATCTTAAAATTTTTAATATTTGAAATTTTATAACTTAATATTCTTTTTTCTGTTTTTATATTTTTATAATTATATATATATATAATTTTTTTATCTTTTTCTTTTGTTATTATGTTTATGTTTTTTTTTGTATTTAAAAATATATATAATTAAATATACATTTATAATTGCGAAGATGTTGAGGGTAAAGGTTACTGGCTAGAAAGTGATAGGCTGAATTATTACTTTATTTAGTAAATATGAAGAAGCATTAATTTTGTTATTGGGTCTTTACTGTGGGCCTCTAAACTCAATAGAATTAAGCTGTTATAACATCCTATGGAACTTTCCTTATTTGGGTAGTGTTTGTTTTTTTCAAGCATGAATTTCATGTTTTTTTTTTAATCCATGCAACTGAGGAGGTGGCTTAACAAGTTATATATCATCAAATATCATGCTTAAAAGTGGAGTTAAAATTTTTATTTTTTAAAAAAATCAATATTTAATAATATTATCATATAATTTTTTTGTGAAGAAGATTCAAATAAATTTCTTACCCCCATGGGCGGAGCTCGGGTCATTAAAAAATTATATAGTTAAAATTGTTTTTTTATACATATATTATAATTATAAATTTTCTTTTTATATTTTAAATTTTTTTAGTGAAAATTTCGATTCCGTCGTAGCTTGCGCCCCTTAGCCCTGCCCCTGCTACTTGGGATAGGATTAGCCGACACACACTTTCATTAGCTCTACTTCACTTGCAGGCTTGATTTTTTTTTCTTCGGCAAGTAAGTGAATTTATTTAGTTGATGAGTGGTCTAAAACTATTGAATTCACGATCTATCTGCTTTGATAGAATTCAAAATAGCGTGAATCACACCATCTATAGCTTAAATGGAGTACTAGTGATGAGATAAAAAAGGGTTGCTCGGTGTAAAGATATGACACGTGGGCCTAACTCAACCCCAAAAGTTAGCTCATGAGGGGAGGATTGCCCAAGTCCATATAAACAAACCATCAGTTCATTCCCCAACCAATGTGGGACTTTAACCTACTTTAACACCCCCTTCACACCCAAGCCCGACCTACTTTAACACTCGGATGGTAAATATCCTTCACCTTTAATTTTAACGTTGTGAGTTTGAGTCATCAAGGGAGCAAAAAAGATGAAAGCTTCTAAGCAGAGATTTTTTTTTTTTAAAAAACATTAATAATCTTATTAAAGAAAATAAAAAAAAATACAAGCAATGAAACTCGAATAACATTCACAAATAGTCATTTTTTCAATCCCTATAATAAAAAAAATAGCTATAATCATAAGAGTTTCAAACTTTACGGGACATTATTATTAGATTGATTTCACCTGTAAAACTTGAAACTCTATAACAACAGCTAGTTTTTCTGTGTAGGGTTTAGGGTTATTGTACGTAAATAGTTTCTCTGTTTAGGAAGGACGATGAAATTGGAACTCTGATATTTTCAACACGTAAGGCTAGGTTCTCAGTTTATGTCTAGATCTATTAATTCTATTTCACTAACTTTTGGCCCAGGGGAGGGGTTGTCCCTAATCATGAACTACTGCTGGTTTTAGTTTAAAATACCGGTACATAACATGGAAATTTGGACGAATACTTTTCTCCTACTTCTCGTAAACCATAACTAAATAAGGGATGTTTTTACCTTTTTATTTTATTTCAAAATAATTGATATTTCATATAATCAAGAAAACACTAACGATGTTCCAGTTTTACTATTATTTAGATAAAAAAGAATTTTACATAACAAAAAAACTATTGAAAAACTACATCTTTTTAAAAGTATTTATAAAAAGTAAGTAAAAATACACATTACTTTTTAAAAATGAATAGTTGTCGAAACTAAAAATACCACTTATTTTGAGTATTTATTAAGGGTAAGTTAGTAAAAATGAACCTTACTTTCTAGAAATGAATAGTTGTCGAAACTAAAAATACCACTTATTTTGAGTATTTATTAAGGGTAAGTTAGTAAAGATCCACCTTGCTTTCTAGGAATGAGTAGTCCTCTTAAAGAGTGTGCCTGAACTAGAAAACCATTTATCTTAAAACAGAGGGAGTAATATTTATTTACATCCATACCACGGAAGGAGGATGAAGTATGAAGGCCAAAGTTTCAACTACAACATTTCAAAAATAGTTTTACTTGTGACTTTCCGAAAACAAACTCTACATCTAGATTACAAAGAGAGTAGTTTTTTGCTTTTTCTCCTATCAACCTATTGTACATGTCAAGTAACTCTACAGCAGCAATATTTACAAAAAGAATGTGTGCTCAGACAAATACTGTCAATAGATCAGCATGTTGTTTTCCAGAAAAAGTCGTTTGAAGCTCAGGGATCAGCACACAGGTGTTCACAGACATAGGAGGCTATAGAACACCAGAGGTATGAAGGCATTATCCAGCTGCGCTGTGTAGGCTTCCAACAGACCGCTTATTGTCACAGCGAAAAAGAGAGAGAACCAGTTCTGCATAATTGCCAATACAGCATCAAAGACCAACCACAAAGTTCCTCATAACATTTTTAACAATAGTTGCATTTCATAGTACAAAAATTTGCAATGTTGCGCCAAGTTCACTTGTTTCAGCGCCACATGAATTTTGGATAATTACAGGCCATTAAGGAATTAGAATGAGGCTCATTATTCTCTTTTTTTTTTTTTTTTTGGATAACATCAGATTCATTATTCTTAAGGGAGGTTAATTCAGGTGATAACAAAAGTATTCCTCTTCAGCGTCAGTAAAAATAAATTTAAGCCTGCATAACTGCAAATGGTATAGAAACATGACCATGTAACTTTTTTTCCTCATAAATACACGTGGCGGAGCACTTTATTTGGTCTGAATGGAGATGCATGCCGACACCCCTTTGAACATGTGCTTGGGAAAGGGATTGAGGGGAGAGAGAGAGAGAGACCTGAGCTAAGATGTATCTGGTTGTAGCTAGAAGTGGAAGTAGAATGGAGCATGCAGCCAGGACAGACGTTATGCCAGCAGCAGTGCCTTCAATTGTTTTCTCTACCAAAGAGAATTTATAGATTCAGATGGTGAGGGGATACAAAAGAAGCAATGACAAAACAAGAGAGGGAACATAAACATACTGCCGGTTTTGCTCCAGCGGAGGACCCCATACTTGTATCCAACCACTGATGCCTACATAGAAGATTACAATTAAAATTTACAGTGGATAAATGACAATCAATAATGAGCCAGCAGCTCTAAGTTCATTTCTCTACTACCCAAACTATCAATATCATTCCTGTCTTCACTGTAGCAGTTCCTTTCCCACCCGCAGAAGTGAAAGACAAACATTGTCCTTGCTTGGACTAAAGCCACGTACAACTTTATGAATCTTTCCTTCACCACATTTGATTTTTCCAGATCTCTAGAACACCAATAAGGAAGCAAGAAGGTCTGCCAGCCACAGGCCAACAACAGGAAAAGCCTTCTACCAAGAGATCTGGACGCACCAATCCTTTTACATCAATCTAATCCTTTTTAAGGCGTGATCTAATGAAAAGCTGCCTTTCCAGATTGTCACTTTTCAAGCATGTTAGAGTTAAGACTTCCTCTCACGCTTGAACCCTAAATTTCAGGAGTTCTTCCGAAAGTATATTTTAGACCATACACCAGCATACATAAAATGGTGAACTTAGCAGGATGTATTCCTAATTGAGACCACTACATCAACATGTACACATACAATCAACTCTCAGGCAGTGGCATCTGACAAAGCAAATAAATAGTAGAGAAGTATTACAGCATGATTCAAGAATAGTCCACAAGGTATTCACAAACATATAAGCATTGTTACAGAAGTATCTATTTTAAGTGAATGTCTATATATATTCGAGATAATTGGGTGAAGTATTACATAAACTTCATAAAATTTCCACTATTAATAAATTACCCAAGTATCTCTTGTATTTTGGAAGTAGGACAATGTATCAAAAACTAAATTTTGAAGGTCTTGGAAAAAATTAAATTTCATATATGAGCAGATACAGAGAAATTGTAAGGTAGGTTTTCATTGTCCTGCACAATTCACATGGTTAGAAGCAAGCATCGAGTGGGCTCAATAGAAGTGGATAATACCAGTGATTCAGGAAAGGTACAGGACAAACAAGGAATAGCAACTTTACCATTGTATCTCCAATTCCAAGGCTCAAGATCCCAGCAAAAGGGGCTAATGGTCGATCATTGAAACCAGAGGACAGCCAGATAGGAAGCGCACATCCTAATAAGAGTGAAAAATGGCTGAAAGTGGAAGGAAGGCAAAAAGTTAGAGTTGACAAGAGGTATATGCTGCACCTAGTTTCATGCTATGGAGGAATCATTACAAACCTGACAACAAGAAGATCAGTGTCGCGATGATCTGTAAAAGCATTCATAAATTGGTGCACAAGCTGTCCCAGGGGCCAGATTCTCCATATCTGTCCCACAAGGCATGACAAATATTGTGAAGCATCATGTCCACAGCATCATAAATTGTTTAACCATTGCCAAAAATTGTAAGAAGTTACCAAGAACTTAGGTAACATTCGAACATGTTGCATTTACAAGTATATATACATACTTTCATGTCTGATATGTAAGTGCAACAAACTATTCAGACTTCAGTTATATTACTGATTGATTGATGTTTAATGCGTCAAGAAGCTTCATCAAGTCAAAATGAAGTGAATATAAGATACGTTTACTTGGAGAGCTTGGCCTCATTTAAAAAGTGTGCATAAGCTTGAAAGCGAATACAATCTTCACCACTGTCATTGATCTATGTGACACACATTCGGTTTTTTTATGTTTTTTTTTTTCAATTAATACTGGAAATGTTCTTTTTGTTCAAACATTTTTTGGCATTGCCATATCCAGAAAAAAGATGAGAGTGCAGTGAAACCTTACTCGTATGATTTCCAACATCAAGAAAACAGCCAAAGCTGCACCAAAAGCCAGATCAAGAAACTTCGGCTGCAGAGAGATATAGATGGTCAACACAACTCCCATAAAAATAAATAATAGACCCTAAAGAAGGAGAAAGACTGCCTAAGAATTTCAAATCAAATCACCTGAAGTATGAGAGCAGGAACAAACATTGAAACAGCCATTAAATGGTAGTATTTTCGAAGAAGAATCCTCTCAATCTTACTACTCTTTGAGATGTTGTAAAATCGGATAACTGATACATAAATAACAACCAACCAATAGATACACAGCGACAACCTTTTAAGCGGTTCTGACAGAACAAAATCCAATACCCTGCAGCAATCAGAAGATAAAGAAAACTAAAATATAAACAAAAGATAGTAACACTTTATATATGTCTTTTTTTTGTTGATAAGTAACACTTTATTTATGTCTTGAGGTAAAGGATATATGATATAATTCATGATAAAGTGATACAAGAGCTAGTCACTGTATGAACGAAAGAGCAGGTAGCTGAACACATTGAAAATTTCCTCTTAGATTATTTTAGTTTTTTTCATCCTACACTAATGGTTCACCAGTTGGACAGATGAAGCAACAAGCCTAGGGCGGAGTCAAAACCTCATGGGGTCATCTCATAGGTATTATGCTTGAAAGTCAAGCTTAACCTAGCTGCCCAAATGAAGTTTGATGTCTTTTGACTAGTAACATCAAATACTTAAGCTAGAGAGCTTGAGCTAGATCCGCAAAATTCGTTCCCTAGGAGACCCAACAATCAGCAAAAATTATGAACTCAATTTGTTTAACAGATCCCATCAGAAGATGGAAGTCCTTATCATTTGTGAATGGTTCAGGGTAAAAAATTCTATTTTCCAAGAAAATAACTTTAACCATAAAAATCAATCAAGCTCAAGATTTAGAACGGAAACCTATACACAATCTTGACACGTCAAAGCATCAACTTTTGAGTCTTTAAGCTTCAAAAGCCATGCCTCTACCATTATTTAGGATCTTCAGAACTAAAATTTTGTGAAAAGAGCCACTCAGAATACTGCAGTAAGAATGCAAACTTTATACCAAAAACTCTTAGAATACTTAGTACAGACAGACCAATGAAAAAGAAGCAAGCAAAGTATCTAAACTGCCCATTCAAGACACTGCAAAGTCCTTCTCTACTCTGTTATTTTCTCATTCAGTACCTATTTTTTAGAGAAGTACTCTTTACCTACTAGCTAGATTTCACACAGAACTTCTTGCATCATATAAGGTAACTGTGCTTTTTTTAATTAACCATGGTGTCTGAGCCAGCTTACGTGCACCTTGATTAATTCCATGAGGTACCTGCTACCTTCCACTAGCAAGGTACAGGGTAACTCTGTCTACCAAGACTTGGATAGCTGGAATGATATCACCTAGTGTTTTTGCCTCTGCTGGTATTTGAACCCGAAACCTCGTACACTTATGATTTACATGCATAACAAGGGTGACGCCCACAGACCTGACCGGAGGTCATGCAGCATTTTATATTTATCTAGGATCAAATCTCCACACTATTGTCAAGGTCTATCACATGCTTTCCATCCATTTTAAAAAGCCTAATTGTCTAACACAAGTGTAAATCATCCCTACAATCCAGTAACTACTAACCTCTAAACCTCGGTTAACCAAATAATGCAACATAATAACAATATGCAGCATAATATGTGCAATTATCCGAAAGAACTAGAACAAGTTCTGAAAGGAGGCTTACCATAGAAAAGGGTGCACATGAAAATCTTGAACAAGCTGCATCCATGATGGTACAGCTATAACGAGAACACACGCGAGGGAAATGTAGAACACAAAAGATCGCCTTATATGATTATCTACACTATCTCTAAAAGATGCAAAGCTGACCCGCTCCAGAATTTGAAGCAAACCTTTGAATAGCATAGGGAAAAGAAGAAGGCCAATAATCAAGCCCTGGAACATAGTGTTATATTTTGTTATCAATTCTGTGAATTTAGAAACCACTTATTCTATATCACTGAAAAAGAGGATAGTCTTAAAACAGTTTGTACAATACCTGAATAATAACGCTAACTTCACTTCTCTGGATTCCATATGGTACAGTCACTACCTTGGATGCAGTAAAGTATGCATGGGCCTGTTCACGAAAAAAACAAAGCTTGTTAGGTGTCTATATCATCTACTATCAGAGAAAGTAAAATGTGAGAAACTAACCTTAGCAGCAGTACAAGCTAGCATGTCACCAAAATAGATAACAAGGCCAACAGTTACAAGTAGCGCTTCTCCTAAGAAGAGAAATAAGAATGTAAATTACTGTATAGAGGACTAGAAGACATTCATCAAATAAAGCAAACCAAATAGGATACATCAAATGATTTTGAGGCTCTGATTTCTGAAATAACAAGAAATAAAGATTGAGTGGAATCAAAACATGCTCTAACAGTTCAAGATTGTGTGGAATAACATATGTTCTAACAGTGCAACTTAATATTTGGCACATTGTCAAAGTCATCGAATCAGATGTGCTATCAGAGGGTATTTATCCCATAGATTAGATGAAATGCATTTTTAGCTACATATAGGCTTACAAGATTCCTCTAATTATTAGAAATAATTTGTGAGCTATGACGTGATTATTTGAATCATTATTTTAATGTAGATAACTACTAAGAGCACATTGAAACTTGCATATAATGTATCCATGTTCTTTTCCAAATGTTAGATAAGATAACTTCAACAAATACAAGCCAATGCTGCAACATAAAGACACTACAATACCCTAGTTGCTTTAATTTCCTCTAAAAGGCGAGAGATGCTTCCAAACAAATATAAAGTATTCGAGCCATTATACATATTTTTATAAAAAAAGGACATTATATTCAACACGAACCACATTTCCTTGTTAAAGATAATCAATCTGTATATAACATCTAATGTAAATCTAAGATGATAGATAAAATGACAAGAAGATCAATTAGTATCAGAAAATGGTTTAAACTCGCACTAGAAAAACCTAAAATATAAGTGGCCCTAAAATAAACACTTAAAAAGTTGATAAAGTCTAAAGTTCATTGTCAACGTTTAAATCTTTTTTAATTTTTAGACTTTTCCTTTCTGAAAGATCAACTACAAGATATCACGAGAAAAGAACAAGAAAAACAGGCTTTACAAGAAATCCTAAAGTGATTGGAAAAGATCAGCTGATATCACCTTCATATTGGGTACTTTTGCATTCACATGATATTATCACTTATGTCTAGATAACATCAGTCTTATGTACTACCTTTTTGTGTCATCTGGAAGAACTACAATAGTCAGCGCTACGAATCTGCTATGGGTACGAATCAACATATATGTATCAATGGAACAGATACATATCAGCAGATATATACCTGTATCCATCAATTATTTAAACCAGGACCCAATGGAGCAGGAAAACGGGAAGAATGAATCTCTAGATAAATAATTGTTGCTTCATATTGTCTATAGCAACATCCCGAGAAATCTTAGTTTTGTTGTGATTAGTGGAGAGAGAGTCTGAACTGAATTTTCGTCAAGTGCGCAATTTAGTAGTTTGCGATGCTAGAGATTTAGAAAAGTAGGAAATTAGTAACATGACCAACCAATTGAAGCGCAAGCTGGAAATGTGTGGAGAACATTCTGAATTAATTTTACTGCTGCAAATCCATGAGAGAATAGCCACAATAAGATAGCTGCTGTATACCACCCTACAGGAGAAGTTGACCAAGAGTTGTTAAGGAATGCACAGCTATCAGCAACTTGTTAGGTTGACCAATAAATCAAAAGTGAACATAAAGAAAGAGAAATTGACTTACCACCATGAAATTTCACAGCAAAAGACACACAGCAGACTCCAAAATACAATGCTATACAACTTAAGCTACAGCGAGAAGTAGCACAATTCTTGTTGTCTGATTGATGGTAAAAAATGAAGCAGAGGTAAGCTAGCACAGTGTAGCAACTTGCAGATGTCACCCAATACAGTAATTGCAGATTTTCAAGCTCTGTTGAAAGGTTAAAACAGAAAGAAGTCAGTCATACATGTAAGGCAAGGCAGGATTCAACATAATACCTGAATACAAACTCACCAATACTTTGAAGTAACTGATGGAAATTGACCTATTAGGTGAATAAATATTAAAAGAAAAAACCACGCTTCTTCTCAGCTACACTCGCAGAAGCAAGATTATACCTTTACTCTACTAGACAGGGTTTTTCCATACAGAAACATCACAAGACAGAAAATAACTTGGACAACATTTTGAGATAGGAGATGCAATAGTCAGCTACATAAACACAAATAATAGTCCTTAAAAACTTAACAATTTCCAGTACAATTATCCTTCTTCATACTGCACTTTCACTGTCATTGCTGCTTCATTTGAATTAATTAGTTTTTAAAAACTTCCGGTAAGAAGAAAAAGGCGCTTCATTTGCCCATCAATGAGTTGTTATCCTAGCAAGAATCAGTTTACGAAGATTTTTCAAATGGTTCGAACATAGCATTTTAGATATGGAGGGTAAATAATAAGTACTTCTTTTTTTACCCAAGTGTTACTGTATTTCATGCAACAATATCAAAATTCAAGAAGACTGGTCTTAAAGTCATTTGGACATGGATCAATCTCTATTTTGAACTATACAAATCTATGACAGATTCTCAGGGGAATCACATGTATAAATGAACCACTCTATTCATTGCTCAAGTATCATTGATAACTCAAAATTCAAGAGTTCTAGAGGTGAAGTAAATTTCTGAACTTATAACGAATTGATAGCTCTATATTTTGAACTTGGCAAAGCTATGCCAGGTAGTATGTGGAACCACATGGACAAACAAGCCAAGATGCTCGAGTATCATTTCAGTGAGCTCCATAGTGCAGAAGAAGCCAAGTATCAACATCATCCACAGCATACCAAGCTGAAACTTCCCTTTCTTAGGTGCTATAGCTTGATACAAGCTAATTTGACTCAAGATGGCACCATTCATCACTACACCAATCACAGATCCCATGACAACACTCATTGGGACTTTTCTTAGAGGCTGGTAAAAAGTCTAACGATGGAGCCACCAAAGCTCATAAGAAAGGTTAAAAAGCTTAGCTCCCCAGTACTTCTGTTCTTAAAATTCTTCCAGATCTGTTGCGTCCTTGCAAAAAGAAAAATCACATGCTGAGAGGCATATGAGGCCTCAAAAAGGATTTGATCAATTTGACCTGCCGAAACAGTTGAGGCTATAGCACAATATGATAATTCTAATCCATGTATTCGCTCCCAAAGGCTGAGAAAAATAATAGATGATTACAACCAAAATGATAGCTTGAAGCAAAAGAGAGGCATGCTGTCCTAAACATGAAAATGGAAGTCCTTTGTGAAGACAATATGCTAAAGCAATGGTATAACCAATTGCTTCTAGCTCAAAGCTCACAACACTTGACACTTTTGCGTTGCGAAATTTTTAAAATCTGAGTAAGTTTAACAGTGGTGGAGGCAGCAACAATGGCATAACCAAGGAGCTTGGATATTAACGGAAGCAAACAATACTTTCCCGGGAATTCACCTTTGCCAAGGGTTCCCACAACATAACCAAAATCCATTCCAACAATGAACTCAAACTTCAAAAGCTCTGGATATTATACAACGAACTCAAACTTCAAAAGCTCAATTTGCTCTAGGGAGTGGGGAACAGGAAAAATATTTGCTCTGGATATTATACAACGAACTCAAACTTCAAAAGCTCAATTTGCTCAAAAATGAGTTCTCTACCTTCACTTCCAGATTGATTTAAAGATACTGCTCTCGACATTTGAATCAACTTTGATACCATAAGACCAGGCAGCGTTACTGCCCCCAAAAATATCCCTGATGAAGCGCCAGGCCTGAAAAACAGTACCAAGACTATGTAAATAAACAGTAAAAGGAAACCAAAACTATACATTTAACAAACACACCAAAAAACCACTCAATTCAGAAATTGGCCCTGCTCAACCCCAAATTTTCAATCGAACGAACTACAACACGAATCAAAGGGAAAAACTATGTAAAAGCGTAAATTGAAGATGCAGCCACAGTGGCTGCAACTTCACATATCTCTTCTATCTTTCATATTTGGACCAGAACCGGCCCGGCCCGGCCCGCTCTCACCCAAAAAATCATTAAAAAGGAAAAGCAGTGTACGGGATAACAATTGCAGTAAAATTAACCTGGTTTTGTAGAAGTTAGAGAGGGGAAGTGAAGAAGAGGCATCGACTGAGATCTCGACCGAGAGGGCGAGGAGAGATAGGAGAGAAAGGGAGAGGGATTCGGTGAGGAGAGATTGAGGGGTGGAGAAGACAATCCAAGCAATGAAGAGTGCTACCACAGCTCTCTCGCCGGTGAGGAACGACGATGCAGCCATGGGATTCCGACGTATCGTATCAGTAGCTGAAATTGAAATTCAATTGAAAAAAATCATCCATTTTTGACCAGTAGCGTAAACAAGAAGAAATCCGGGGACCGTGTGAACTTGGGGGAATTCGGTGGGTTTGGCGCGCACCGGGTTTTAATATGCTGTTGAACTGTCAACTCATCTACGCCTTGAAGTTGTCAACGGATTTTCTGCCTTTTTCTTTTTAAGATTGCATAAACCCCTTCTTAGGACTGCATTTAAGGGCTCGTTTGGTTGACGGTTAGGAAGTCATGTATTTAACTAATTTAATTGCATGATATTTATTTATTAGATTTACAATTTCGCATATATATAAATTATGAAACAACATATCATTTTATTCGGGATAAAATACAAAATAACTCATACACGTAACATAATTCTCCATCAGCAACCAAACAATACCTCCCAAGAGGTTATAAAAGGTGAGATATTTGGCCAAAATTTTAAAAAAAAATAAGTGAGATTAGTTCGATCCAAAACTTGAGATAATGGGTGTAAACTGAAAAAAGATNAGTTGAGGTTATTAAATTCTGAGTTTTAAAAGCAACAAAAACTATTTGACAGAAGCTAAAAGAAAATTTAAAATCTCCAAAAATAAAAGACTTTTTCTGCTCAAAAGTTATTTTTTTATAATTTATTCTCACAAAAAAAATACATATCAAAATAAATTAATTTTAAAAAATTTAGCTAACTACGCTGTGTGTGTTTTCATAAAGAGGAACTATAGGACTGCATAAATGACACTTTCTTTTTAATTCCTTTCCAAAAAAATGTAAAAAATAATTTAACTTTTAAATTCTCCAAATGTATAGTCAAAAAAGTATTTTAGATCATAAATCTCAAAAGTCAATCCTTTCTTTTTTAAACTTTATATCAAATCAAACGATGTCACATAGATTTAAAAAAAAATATTATTTTGCTCCAATTTAATTTATCCTTTTTAATGTTTTTCCCTCCCCCTCTTTCTAGTGTTTATCATCCACAACTTTTAATGCTTTTCTAATATATAAGAAATAATATTCCTTTAAAAAGGTTATCCAAAAAATACTTGAGAAAATCTGTTCTTTTCTTTTTTTGTAATTACTTCCCGCTATGCAGTTAACTATGAAGATAAATGACACAATGTGTGCAAAAAAAGAAAGAGTTCCCGTGATCTCAATTGCCAATTTTATAAGCAATAAACTCCAAGAAACTGAAACAGAAATTGCTATAGTGTAGCATCTACTTGTGATTCTTTCTGTTTTGGTTACAGTGGAAAAGTTTGTGGGCAGAGAGGTTTTTCCTGATACAACACTTCAGCAGAATAAAAACAAGAACTTTGTATGCAACAGCCATAACAAACAGCACCAGTAAATTTTTCCACTTAGAGTTGCTGTCATCAGATATGTCATATACATTTTCCAGAGCCTCATAACCGGATATGGTCCTCACCTGCCCGACTGCAAAAGATGTTCCGATGTACTCGTTTTCCAACAGTCCCTGGTATAAAGAAGTTTATTAAGTATACTTCAGAGATAATCAGTGATCAAGAACATGCACTTAATTATGAATTCAAGCCAAGTCTCAAACTTGCCTGGATGGAGTAAGTATGAAAAGCAATGTAAGAAATGGGGTACATCCATGCTGGTCCAGGCAAAGCACTTCTGATTCTAAAATAGCCAGCGGAAAGCATCATTATCACCTGAAAGACGAGAGATAATAGTCGTTGAATGAAACCAGTCATCAGCTCAACCGGAAATGATATTCTCCAAGTAATAGAATCCTATGTAACACTAGAATTGCAAACATTTCAGATGCCAACCTCCTCAATTCCCCTTATCAGAAAATTGACCCTTACCACAATGTAGGAACAAACAGCCACAATCACTGCATATTTTCCAATCAACGGAATATGACAATATTACACCAAAGGGAAAAGGCAAAGAATGAATTGTCAACTCATCCTATAGTAAATCATATCTTGCAAATTAAGATTTAAGGCAGAACTTACATGTATGGACACAAAACTTAAGATGCTCCAGAAGATATTTTGACAAATGGAAGCAACAAGCAGTAGCAGCCCCTCATTTACCAATAGACACGCAAAGAAATTCAGCACAAAGTACATCAGCAAGCTGAACTCATCTCGCAGCCCAATAAGAAAATAGAAGACCAGACTTGACGAAATGGAGATGAGAAACAAGAAAGGGATGCTGGCAAAAAGCTGCCCAAATAGGAAAACAAATGCCCCAGAATGCTGGTTTGATTCTTCACATGTGTATATCTGCAAGTCATCATGATGTTGATTAGGTTGGTTTGAACTGGATGAGCATACTAATAATACTACATTATCAGGGCCAAATAACAAAATCAAACTTTCTAAAAAGCAAGTAACAATGATAAATTGAAAAGTTTACTTGATTTGAAGGGGATATTCAGTATCTAAGTACTCTATTTCGAGGAGGGACAAAATACATGACCAAGATGTCATTGTGGCATCCATTTGCCGCTTGCTATGCATCTTAGAGCATGATTAGGTTATTACCGAAAATTATGTCCGTAGCACAACGCACATTAAATGTAATGCTAATTATGAATGTTTTATCATAAAAATTGAAGCTCACATCAATATTGCACCTCATCAAACATCATACTACAGGTTTCCGGCTTCTCAGAGAAATCAAGTTCAAAAGCTTACTTGTCAGGACTGATGAGATTGAAACAGGAATATGATTTAATAAACCAAGCCAGAAATGTCACATTCCAAGTGATAAGTCCAGATATTTCAGCTATTGGAGAACCCTAGTCCTGAGAATTTTAGTCACTTCAACTCCATTTTTGTCTACATTTCACCCACTAATTTGAACAAGAAGTTTGAATGATGATACAGTAGTCGTTTGGGTAACAGAAAGATTACAGTAAGAGTGCAATACGGAGAATATGACACACAGGGATAAGGGGAAATGGGTCTTTAACTTGAAATCCTATGTTCAATTCATGAGATTGAAGAAGAGACTAGAATGAGGATCACATTTATATGAAGAGAATGCCGGGGCCATAAGTAGGTGTATAGTCCACTCTCAGCCTACAAAACAACCCTTGATTCTTAAATACGCACATGTACTGGATTCATTTGAACATAACGTTCACATATATTAGTTTCATAGAAGCATGCTTTTGCATTATCTAGAGGAAACACGAATAAGTTACTGGCATCACCTTGATCTCTTTCAACTGTGAAGGTACACCAGCGACGCCTAGCAGAGAGGTGAAAGAAACAAACACAAATATTGCTGCTACTCTTCTCTGCATGGCAAGAAAAATGTCATAGTTAGCAGAGAGGTGAATGAAACAAACACAAATATTGCTGCTATTCTTCTCTGCATAGCAAGAGAAATGCCATAGTTAACATACTGAAAACACGAGCAAGTAATGACAAATATTTACCATGAGGGAAAAAAAATCAAACAGCAATATCAACTCACTCCATGATTATCTTATGGACTGAGTAACCAGAAAAAAGTGGAGGTCAGGTGCACAAACATCATATGGATGGACTACTGTATTAGACATGTGCAAAAGGAAAGAGACACGTTTGATTCTTTAGTTATTAGCTTACCATGACAGACAACAACGAATGCCCCAATCCAGAAAACACAGTGCCAATACAAAGGGCAAGAAACATATAAAGAATCAACCTTAGCCAATAATATTTCCACCCCCTTGACATAATCAATAAAGATCTCCAAGTCAAAACTGCAACTCGTGTTGCATTTCCTGCCATACCCTTTCTTTTGAGAGATGGACCTTCCTGTAAGGACAGAATGCAAGAATCAGAGACTATATTGAAGCTCAGGCAGTAAGTATGGTCGTTTGACCACTAAAACTTTTACTATTGAACATTCTAAGGCTCTCTAAGCCACTTTTTCTGCTTANATATTGAAGCTCAGGCAGTAAGTATGGTCGTTTGACCACTAAAACTTTTACTATTGAACATTCTAAGGCTCTCTAAGCCACTTTTTCTGCTTGACAATGATTTTATCAAATATTTCTTGAACTAATTTTAATTATAAAAGATTGTGACTTACATTACTTTTTATGTAGTTTTTTCTTCTTCTTCTTCTTTTTTTTTTTTTTTTAATAAAGACTTTTTATGTGGTTTCTCAATAGACAAACATTCTTTTAAGGATTAAAAATCAATGTATGAAATAGAAGGAAACTAAATCATATGCCCCTTTTGTTCCAAAGTCCGTCGTTCTTTCTGGAATAGAGGGAATAATGCATCGAGTTTAAACATACTTCATAAGGTTGTCAAATTGCCTTTAGTGTTAAAGAACTTTGCTATTCCAAGGAACAAAGACTGGAGGAAACAACTTCAACATTAGCATAAATAACTCTTTATGGGGGTGCTAACACAATAGCAAGGACTATAAAATTGCTTTAGTATACAATGACCAAGGAACAAAAATCAATAGCATTTGAAATGGACAGTGGCAAGATTTCTGCTCTATTTTAGGCCTAAAGAAACCAAAAACTTCAGTTCACACAAGAAGATAATGATAATTGAGGACAACCTAGTTTTCAAAACAAACCAAAGCCAACAAGAGCATCCTTCAACAGACTGCTCGAATTATATTACTGCCCAGAGCACGTGGGCTTAATACATTATGTAGTTGGTTCATATCAAAATTGGAATACTTCCTAGTATCTAGTGGTCACATTAAAGAACACATCACTTAGATCTACTTGACACTTTGAAAAGTTCTTGGAAAAAGATCGAGCAAAGTCAATAGTAATTATCCATGATGTAAATAGTGACTTGTAATAATGAAACTTAGGGAAAAGGTATGTTTTTTCACTGTTGTCGCTATTTTTATTTCTTTTCAGTTTCAAAAAGAAAAATAGTGACAACAGTGAAAAAACATACCTTCTCTGCACGTTTCATTATTACAAGCATACCTTCTCTTTTTCTATGATAAATGTACCTTCTCAGTAAGCTTCACTATCATGGATTCAACCGCAGCAGCATCAGCCGATGATCTATAAGTCGTTTCAATGGTACGTATAGCAACGGCAGTATCCATGCTCACCGATGATAAGTCTCCATGGTTATCCTGTTGAGATGATAAAAGCACAAACTTGAAGGAACATCTTTCCTTTTTGTGTTGGGGAGGGGAGGGTATGGGTGGCCAGAGAACAGGGGAGAATCTTTGAACCTTCATTTTGCATCTCATAACAAAAGAAAGTTATTTGTTCCTTTCTCAAAGAGCTTCTTTTCTTTTCTTTTTTTTAAGAAAGGGGAAAAAAGATTTGAGAAGTTTTCTCAAAGAGCTTTCCCAGCACAATAAAACAATAGCACTAATATGGAGAAAAGAGAGGTAGCACAATGAACTGAGTTAGAATTGTTCCAACATCCTAACAATTTTTCAACAAATCAATCACTATCATTAACCATTATGATTGAGTTTTTAAGGGGAAAAAAAACAGAGCTTTGAATGCTTATAATCATATACCTGCCAGCTTTTGCACATCGCAATAATCCTGTCAAATTCTGTGTTTATAGCGCGTAAGAAGTGATCAGAAGGACTTTGCATAATTGGGCAAGGAAATCCAGCATTCGAGAAGTGCTTCACAATTAAATGATATGTTAGTCTCTAACAATTAGTAACATTAAGAACAGAGTATGCTTCAAACATAATGACCAGAAACTAAACATCTCAAGTGCTATGTATTTCTAGTAGTATTTCAATATTGTGCACACACTTGGTGAACTAATCTTCCTCCATGCCCTCTTAATCTATGTTGCTCGGACTCTCCAAAAATATTGCCGCACCAGTGTCGGATCCTCCAAAATCGCACTACTTTTGAAGGATCCAACACGCATTCATCGACATTTTTGAAGAGTCTGAGCAACATAGCTCTAAAGTAAGTTTGTCTGGTCCGAATCCCTGTTAACATTGACAGATTTTCCAGACGAACTCCTTTTTTCTTTCTTCCAACCACTATCCATGGATTCTGAAACATTAGTCCATTTGGAAAATTTGTCACCACTCACCAGTATTTCTCGAGACAGTTTCCTCTTTGTCAGAAACCAACAAAATGAACTTTATTGATTTATTCCAGTTTGTACGGAAACTGTATAAGAATCTATAGGGACCTTTGTTGAGCAATAAACTTCTAAGCAACAATTTGAACTTTAAAAACCGGACTGCTCGCACTTCAAATATGTCCTACTGACACAACCTTATCTTGCAAAACTTTACTCCAATAAAAGACATGTTTCTCACAGTAACCATCCTCGTTTGAGTAAATATTTACTTCAACATTGCTAGACCACTCTTGGCTCCTTTAATGCAAAATGAGAATAAATAAAGAACTTCAGCCAAATCAACTGCATGGGCTCATTTCTCTCTTAAATAGGGTATCATCTGACTAACAATTTACTTCTTTCTTTTCAGATAAATCACACCCACTTCCAGGTCTCTTATTAAAGGAAAAATCAAACAAAACCTTATTGCAGTATGAAAAACATCATTTGTTATTTAGTGCCTTTGTTTGATGCAGACATGACTGTTAAAAAAACCAGCACTTTGCCTGAACCAAGATGGACAGCGTAAGGAAGCATATCAAGGTAAAATTACCTGTAAGCAAGCCAATGTTTCACCAAAGAACAATGTCTTTCCATTTGAGAGGAGGCAAATTCGGTCGAAAAGGCCAAATACTTCAGTACTGCTTTGGCAAATGGTGAATATCAGAGTGCAGCCAGAGGTGGCAAGCTTCTTCAGTGTAACCATCATCAAAAGTGCAGAAACGCTAAACATAAAAAGGACTAAACATCAGCTAAATTAGAGTAGTTCATCATTTTTGACAGGTAGAAGAAATCCAACGGCATCAAGTCTCAACCACAAAGAATAGCAAGTCAAAAACACGCACAATTAAAGAGTACGGTAACAGGATATTCATTCAGTTGGAACCCTACAGTTGATTTTGAATACGCTGCAGACATCAATTTCCAGACCATCAAATAAGAAAATCACCTTTAATCACATGTTCTCCCTCAACCCATAAATTGATGCTTTCATGTATGGCAAACGAACCACGTAAAGATATGTCACTTGGGTCTAACTCAACTTCAAAAGCTAGCTCATCAAGGGAGGGTTTCCCAAGTCTAAGGCCACCAATCTGTTAGCAACCAATGTGAGACTCTAAACTACTTAAACAAGTACCAAGCAACCAAAGCACCTTCACATTCTCTTCTGGTAACTAACTCCTAGAAGAGACCTACATGCCCTAAGCTAGCAATCCTAAGTTTCATTTATGGGTCTTTCCCAAAGAAAGCTTGTAGCCTTTTTATATTAACACATTTTGCCCAAAATGCTGAAATATTTAAGTTTCATTTATGGGTCTTTCCCAAAGAAAGCTTGTAGCCTTTTTATATTAACACATTTTGCCCAAAATGCTGAAATATTTACCGACCTTTTTTATTTACTAATTGACCTTTCAAATCATATAAACTTCCAGCATGATTTGATATATACCAACTTTAGTGACATACTTCAATAGTTCAATGAATGATGTGGTCTATCTCTGTCACCACACGCACATACTATAAAAGACAAGCAAATCAATCTTTATGACTAATTAACTTGTCAAATAAACATGGAGCATTAGTATTCTTTTACGCTTTACTGGACAGAAAAACTAGAACATACTAAATATTTGGCTGTTAGCTACTATAGCAGCTACAGAGCATAGTACACAATTTGACAGCTATTGTGTGCTACTAATTCAAGTAGTCTAGTCACTAAGAAAATCACTAATGTGGCTACAGATACTGAATATGTCAATGTAAACTCAATGAAGTTCAATAAAAGTTGTTGCGATTTTAAAACGAGAAGTAAGAAGAGAACCTGTCAAGATGATACAGGGGTTCATCAATAAATAGAATATGTGGGCTCATGACAAGTTCCCGGGCAATGCTGACACGCCTTTTCTCACCACTTCGAAGACCTCTCATGTAACAGTTGCCACCTATAAGTTTATTAGCATAATCTCCCAGTGACATAGCATTTATAGCATCCTCCACCACACTCCTTTTCTTACAAAAGAAACCAGGAAGCTGAAGCAAAGCTGAGTAGTATAGGAATTCACGAACAGTTAATGATCCAATAAGAGTAGTTTCCCTGTCAACATATCCCTGTGAATGAGCAAACTTTTCATGTCAGAAGGCACAAGCTGACAAAACAAGGAAAACTACTGCCCTCTTGCTAACCTACTCCTTCCAGGCAAAATACTTGATGTTTTTGCCTTTAAAAGTTGGTCCAAAATAATTGATGTTTCACAAAACCAAGAGGGTGTTTAATTCTTTTTCCCAAATTTTCCCTTGATAATTATGTCAACCTAAAAAGAAAAGAAAATCATAAACAAGGGTATTTTAGTCAAAACCTCCTTAATTTTTAGGAGTAAGTGAATTCCTTAATCCATGTGTCCAAGCCTAAAATATCAATTATTTTGGACTACAGCGAGTACTTGATTCAATTGAAGTTTTCTTCCAAAAATACCAACACTTCTTAACCCAAATTCACACCAAATAAACTAGTCATACTTCATGTATTTTAATATTAAAATGATGGTTAGCCTACCACCTTACACATTTGAGCTATTATTTTCAATGTCTTTATTGGATGATGTGAGAAGATGATTGTAGATGTGCTCAAACCTATGGAAAATATGGTTTTCAGAGCCCCTTGGACAAGAGGGACCAGTGGTTGAGATGGAAAGAATGATTTTAATCTAAAGCTTGGGAACAGGAAGGGGTTCACAGGCCTAAATTCATACCTCCAACTCCTAACTCAACCAGGGAATAAGCCTCATTGAGCTATTAAAAAGGATAAAAATAGAAAAGGGATTTCCAAACATTAATTACATGAAATTATACCACATCATCGGAAGCAGTTGCATGAATTTTTTGCTTCAAAATGTGACATCTTCTTGCCAAGGAAACACACAGATCACTTTGTGTAAGAGAGACAAAGGATTGGTGAATGAACTAAAGTGAGAAAGCAAGGGCAATCAACGAACTGAACCAGTGGTCATTACTAGGGGAGTGATTATGATTTTATATTCCAAAAATCAGTTCAGAGTGAACAACAGCTAGTGTATTGTAAAATATAAAACAGGAAATCAAAGTCCACCAGTCCAGACATATATCTTTTCATATTAAGAATACAAGCATGACCACAAGTGACAGTAAATGCTTACAACATACATAAGAACCATACGGCATGCGCCTTTTTGTCCCGTTTACAAACACCTCACCATACATTCTCGCTGAATCAGGTAACCTTCCTAAAGACGAGAAAGAAAACTAGCTCAGAACCGTATTAAACAACTGGATGTTTTTCTATAAACTTACTATGAATTGAATACCACAAACCTGCAACGGCTCTCAAGAGTGTTGATTTCCCTGACTTGGCAGGACCCATGATGACAGTCATTGTTCCAGGTAATGCATAACCATGCGAACTCTTGACCACCTTACCAGAGTATTTTCTTTTTCCTTTTATAGTTACAGTCAAGTCCTTCCAGGCAAGAGAAGCTCCTGCAATCTTCCTTGTAATAACTTCCCTCTCCGGTAAAGAAGGAGATGGCAAGGAACCACTATTGATCTTTGACAGGGACGGGGAGGGTGGCGTAGTCGCAGCATTAATAGAATCACCTCCTTCATCCACTTTGACTTCTATATCTGTTTCATCCCAAACAGGTGAATCCTCAAATGAAATTGGTTGTCTAAGTGCGCCAGGTTTCCTCAAGTAGAAGAAATTACTTGATGGCACCCTACTAGCTGGACTACTTGCTGAAGAAGATGGAGACCTATAATGATCTGATTGGGATTGTATTTCTTCCATTCTTTGCAATTCTCTAATTCTGTCTAACTACCCAGGAATGAACTCTGAGCTTAAGGTTCACAAGGAAATCAATATATCACACTGGTTCTTCCTTAGACCAACTTCAACAGTTCTGTAAAACGTTTTCCAACCCTGTAAGGATAGCAATAATTAATAAGCACCACAGATAGCTTGTTATAGAAAGAACAGCAAAAGACAATAGGGAAAATAAATGACATCTATATAATTAAAAGAAATTTGAAAATTTTTAAGCACTAGGACAAATTCTCCTTTTGAACCTTTGGTGCCAATTATGGTTGCAGAGGATCAAAATATATTAATCAATCAATCAACTACAACTCAAACCCAAGTTAGTTGGGGTTGTCTATATGAATCTTCCATATCTATTTCTTCTACAGGTTCAGTATTCAAAAGATTCATCATAGCTAAACTATTCTTACGCTGGCTGTCACCCAATTTTTAGGCTGGCTAAATCCTGCAGCAACCTCCTCCTTTCTATGCTTTGGGAAGCTCACATAGGCTGAGTTTCGAAAAATCAAAGATATTGAAGAAAAATAAAAACAAGCAGCTGGGTATTGGAAGCTGATGAGCATGAAAATGCCTTATAAATAAATCTACTAATGCACATGACAATATTCATAGTAAAGAACCCTTTTAATTTTCCTTTAGAAACACTATACATAATTTTGGCCATTTGGGGACTGAAAAGAACATAAAGCAAAGAACTTTTCAGCTCTAGCAAACACCTTGGCAAACAGAACACTGCATAAAGCACAAAACTTTTCAGCTCTAGCTAACACCTTGGCAAACAGAACACTGGACACACTTAACTCCATAAAACCCACAAACCCCATAAGCGCAAATACAGAAGCAGACAGAAAGAAAGACAAACCTAAAAGGGCTTAAAAGCTTAAAACGCTTCAAATGATAACCCAAAAAGCAGCAAGTAGGCTCCAACTTCAAAATGGGAAGTCCACAAAAAAGCAAGTAAAGTTGTTGAACAAAGAATGAAGCAAATGAAGAGTGACAACGGATAGCACCAACCTGGATCCAAATGACCTATTAGCACACTGTATGTCACAAACATGAATAATGAAGGCTGCTAGTGGAAAACAGTGGAAGCAAGAACAGTGACACTGAAGTGTTGAGTACAATCATGAGATTGATGGACACCTTTTGACCCGGACACAAACAATGCCGTGGTATTTCTACACAATTTTTGGTCCAATTGAGAATTTCCTTTTTTATTTTTGTTTATTTTTTCAAGAAAAAGAAAAAGATGGTGACAATTGAACTTGTACATATTACCGCTAAATAATAAGCTTTGGTTTTCCATTAGATGGGGCAGCGGCAGGAAAACTCTCTTTGCGGCCGTTTTGCCTCGAAAACTAAATATTATTCTCTTG
>JACEIK010000448.1:0-43092 GCA_018107945.1 Datura stramonium | reverse complement strand
CTATTTTTTGGCCCCACCGAAATACGGAATACCTAACCTACTATTACTATAAAAGCATAGTATACGTCCTAAAGCTGGAAATACAGATAGAACGCCAGCGTGTATTTATTATTTCTCGTTTTTTTTCTTTCTTTCTTTTCTCTCTCTAATAAATTCGCACTTCACTTCCTCCATATCCCTTTCTTGCACTCATTGTTCTCTTCTCCAGCAAAAGTCCAGTTTCTCTCTATTTATCGGCTACCCCCAATCTAGATCTCGAAAAGCTTCGAAGATGACTAACCAGGCCGAGTCATCTGACTCGTGAGTTTTCTCTATCTATCTCGTTTTCATGTCTTCTCAGATCGGTTAATCAACTGAGTGGTTTTAACTTTGAAATCGTTTCTACATAGTTCAGAGATTTGTATTGTGATTCTTCTTCCTTTGTTTTGTTTTTTTAATGTTTTTCAGAAAAGGTACGAAGAAGGATTTCTCTACGGCGATTTTGGAGAGGAAGAAGTCTCCTAATCGGCTTATCGTTGACGAGGCGGTCAACGATGATAATTCCGTTGTCGCCCTACATCCTGCCACCATGGAGAAGCTCCAGCTTTTCCGTGGAGATACAATTCTCATCAAGGTTTTTTAACTACCGTACTTTTTGGGAGTTTCCGCTAAATCTCGAGTTTTTAGGGTTTCGATGTGGATAATCTGTTCGTCTAAGGTTTATGGTGAAGATTGCTTTGCTCGTAATTGTTTTTTTTTGGTTACCTAGGTTAACTTCTAAGTTTTTTCTGTTATTTGTCGGTGAATCTAGTAGATTGAGTAGTTTTACCTTTGTTTAAAGAAGCAACACTTTCCAACAGATTTGAGAGATATGATATTATTGTTTCTAAGGTTTGAGGTGGTGATGTTGTGGCAATGCAGTGTTTGTTCTTCTTGTTTGATGATGGGACTGCCAATGACAATTTTATGTGTCATAGCCATGGCCTACTCGATTAAACTAAAAAGCAACTTATTATTTAAAGATGGTCACAAGCTGTAGAGGTATTCTTTTGGAGCTTGGTTTTCTGCTTCAAGGGGAGATCAATAACTGAGATGACCTGTCAGGAAAGAGTCTGTAGTGACAAAAGCTATCCACAAACTTGTAAAAATGTGGTTCTAGTCCGGAAAAATAACCTGCTCAAATGGCTCACGCACTCTTGAATTTGGTGTGGATTTAAGTAAGAAGAAAATACAATGGAAGCTAAGGATCTATGTAGGTACCAATTAGTTGAGATTAAATTTTAGTTGTTATTGGTACGCTTACATTAAATCAGTGTTTTTTGGAAGTATTTTTAGTCAGATTAGAGACTTACACCTTCATGAAAGGATACATGTGAGATTAGAAAATTTATAGTTTTGAAGAATCCTTCATTTTTTTTCATGTTAAAAGGCAAATCATTTGGTATTGGTATGAATTGGACTAGAATATAGCTAAACTTATACAGTGAGTCATAGCCAACTCCAACTAATTTTGGATTGAGTAATAGTTGATTGATTGTTGATTTACATACTGCTTCCGGCTTCGTGTGCAAGTGGATTTTGTGATGTGGTTCATAGATTGCCCTCTTCCTATTTGTTTTAGAGTCTCCATTGATCTGTTTCGAACTTATGTACACTTCAGAATTTTAGATCAGGTTAGAGTGTCAGATTGTTCTCATAGTGGAGTTCAATTATTTTTCCATATTTCACATTGTTTATTTAGTTTGTAGCTGTCCTCAAATGTGACAAGTTAGCCTGTCCTAGTCACTGGTGAGGATTATCTGTGTTCCTAGCTTATAATGTGTCATTGAGTCTGTACTCTGTTGATCCTTGATGAGCTGATGTCAGTCGGTTCTATAAGTGACTTGGTACTCGGCTGTATTACATAATAAGGGAAAAAGACTTTCTGAATCATAGTAATAAAGTTACTTGTTGATTTAAAAAAAGCAGTAAATTTACTCACTTCATGAAAAGAAAAGACTTTCAGAATCAACAACAACAACATAGCCAGTCTAAGGTCTGGGGAGGGTGGTGTGAGATTATAGAGAAGCTGTTTCTGATAGATCTTGGCTCAAGTAAAGCATATAAAAAACAAGTATGGAAAGAAAACAAGTATGGAAAGGAAATATGGTAGTGATACACCAGTTTGAGAATACTATTACTTTTGAAGGAAATGAAACCAAGTTCGAAGTGATGAAATATGGTGTAGTTATGTTCTCACTTTAGATAAGAGTGTGTTCAAACAAAGATGTGCGAAGTGATTCCGTTGAGAAATAGTTGATTCTTTGAATCTCAACATTGAGGAGTTGAGTTAATATTGGGCATTATTGTATGTTGGATGTTTAAATTAGTTATTTTAATTGAAGTTTGATTATTACTGTATGGCAGTCATATATATGCGCGTGGTACTTTTGGTTTCTCTTAAAATTGGGCTCTTTACTTCTCACTTTTCACGTCAAGCCCCACTGCCCCATAGATCTTGCTGCTTTTTTTTGGCGTTTTGTTGCTTTTAAAAACAATGACTGTAATTTTCTCATGGTGCTTGTGGTGTAATTTTAACAACTAGTTAAAATGAGGTTACCTCTCTGTATCTGTTTGCATGTGTGTCTGCCTGTGAACCTGTCTATCCAACCGACTCAATAGTTTTGTGCTGCATTTTTATCCAGGGTAAGAAAAGGAAGGATACAGTTGTCATCGCCCTTGCCGATGAAACATGCGATGAGCCAAAGATTAGGATGAACAAGGTTGTCCGTTCAAATTTGAGGGTCCGTCTTGGAGATGTTGTATCTGTGCACCAATGCCCAGACGTTAAGTATGGAAAGCGTGTCCACATACTTCCAATAGATGATACAATAGAAGGTCTCACTGGGGATTTGTTTGATGCATTCTTGAAACGTAAGTGTGTAGCTTGATTGATTCATGCAATTACTTGCCTATTGGATATCTCAAGCATGGTGTGTAGTTTGACAATTTTCAAGGTTTTATTCTCGCTGATGTCGTGGTATAGGAATTTCCAATTCATTGAACTTATCATCAAATCTAAAAAATAATTAGGGTGGGTTGAAGGAATAGGGTTAGCTGTGTACATAAGTAACTACTGTATCTATTGCGATTTTCCTTTCTCAATGATTATTAGTTATCACCATCATAGTCTCACCATGGGTTTTCATGCATTATATTATTTTAGGATGTGCCCAGTCCCTCTCGAGTCTCATCCAGGCTAGGTCTAGAATCGGGATCAATACTATAAATCACTTTTGCTGCTCTTCTTCTGCAAATAAGGGGGGAGTTTTGGGAGAATTTTCTGAATGCAAACTAAGAGTATTTTATTTTCAAACACCAAGTTGAAAGGAATCATAGCAAAATTGCAGTTTGTCATCAGCTTTTGTTTTATATATGTTCGAGTCTCTCTCATGAATTAGTTAAAGAGATGTGATGGTTTTGTTTTTTCAGCAACCGTAGTTTGGGTAGCCACTCAGTGCTCGTGTATAAGCAACAGCGCTTAATAACCCAGTGTATAAGATCTAGTTTGAGGTATCATTGATGATACTTCTCAAATGTGACGTGCATTATTTTTCCTTTTCTTAAGTATTAGGTAGATTTTTACTTGATAAGTATTAGGTGGACTTGTTATTGGCCACGCTCGACTTTACCAGGAGACAGCCTGGATTAGATTTCCCCATCTTGTCCTCCAGACACTCATCTCACATATTTATTGAATTTAATTTTGTACAATTTTTTAATGAAATAATAATTTTTGGATTGTGATTTATTTATATATGTAGATGAATCTACTTATTGTGATTTCTTTATTTTTTGTTTGAATATGTTCTTGATTATAAACTTTGTAAGCTTCAGGTATTCTAGATCAATAGGATGTTATTATATTTTCCTCTATAATTGTACAACATCTCAGTAATGATAATGAAAAAGAACTGTCAATATCATTCATGTTTGATTTTCAAGGTCACAAACAATACATTTTATTCTCCTTCTGTCTGGTTTTAGATTTTGTTCACTGTGATAAGATTTAAATTCTGAACACCCTGAATTAAGAAGACAAGCGTGGGTGTCTAATAGTGCCTGGCACCATAATGCTACCAACAAAATTCGGTATACTTTCTTCAATGTAAGGATATTTAAAACCTAATAGCTCTTGAAGGTAATAAATGTTCTCCCAGTAGTACCATCAGAAGGAGACCCTATCTATTAGTGCAAACTTTAAGTTAGATAATTTGTGTTCAATGTATTTCCAACTGGCTATGGACCAGTTGAATATCAATAATATGCCTTTTCCTTAATCAACTTGATCATCACCTTTTGCTCAGAGAACTCGTTATTGATGGGCCATAGATGCTGTTTTAAGTTTGTGATTTTTATAGAAGAACAATTTTTCTTGCTCTTCTTGTATAACCTTTGAGATGATAGTACAGGAGAATTCTAGTTTTTTGGGAGGATGTGGAGTTGCAGTTGCCCGCCCTCTCTATTGTGCATCTCTTTTGGGATTTTCCAGCATTTGTTAAATTATCTCCAATTCATGGTCTTTCCTTGATTTTGTACATTCTGCTCTTTGGTTTTGTCAATTGGCAGTGAAAATTAGGGACTGACGGTTCTCTTCTTTGTTAGCAAATTTGTATCCACCTTATTTGTAAGCTCTGTTTGTGTTGGCCTCAATTTTAAACGTTTTTCTTTTGCAGCTTACTTTTTGGAAGCATATCGTCCTTTGAGGAAAGGGGACAATTTCCTTGTTAGAGGAGGGATGAGAAGTGTGGAATTCAAAGTCATTGAGACTGACCCTGGGGAGTATTGTGTTGTTGCTCCAGACACTGAAATTTTTTGTGAGGGGGAACCTGTTAAAAGGGAGGATGAAGAGAGACTGGACGAAGTTGGCTATGACGATGTTGGTGGTGTGAGAAAGCAGATGGCTCAGATTCGTGAACTGGTGGAATTGCCATTGAGGCATCCCCAACTTTTCAAATCCATTGGCGTGAAACCACCTAAGGGGATTTTACTTTATGGACCCCCTGGTTCAGGTAAGACCCTGATAGCCAGAGCGGTGGCTAACGAAACAGGTGCATTTTTCTTTTGCATTAATGGACCAGAAATCATGTCCAAATTGGCTGGAGAGAGTGAAAGCAATCTCAGGAAGGCGTTTGAAGAGGCTGAGAAAAATGCTCCATCTATTATATTCATTGATGAGATTGATTCAATTGCTCCTAAGCGAGAGAAGACACATGGTGAAGTTGAGAGAAGGATTGTTTCACAGCTCTTGACTCTGATGGATGGACTGAAATCTCGTGCTCATGTCATAGTTATGGGAGCTACCAATCGTCCTAACAGCATTGATCCTGCCCTCAGAAGGTTTGGTAGGTTTGATAGGGAAATTGACATTGGTGTTCCTGATGAAATTGGACGTCTTGAAGTTCTTCGTATTCATACCAAGAATATGAAGCTTGCAGAAGAAGTAAGCCAACTTATTGAATTCTTCTTTTTGGGGATCAATTTGTGGGCTGTAGCATAATGATGATGAATATCTGATTCTGCAGGTGGACTTGGAAAGAATATCAAAAGATACACATGGTTATGTAGGTGCAGATCTTGCTGCTCTTTGCACTGAAGCTGCACTTCAGTGCATTAGAGAGAAAATGGATGTCATTGATCTGGAAGATGATTCTATTGATGCTGAAATATTGAATTCAATGGCTGTCACAAATGAACACTTCCAAACTGCTCTAGGAACAAGCAATCCATCTGCATTACGTGAAACAGTAAGTAGCCTATTGCGACCCTGCAGCTTGCTACCTGATCATGTGCAATGTTCATTGTTACTTATGATTCTTTTGTCATTTTGTCCGTATGGGGTTTATGGATGTAATAGATGGGTTTAAATTTATTGGGTTCTTTTGTGAAAACTATACGCAGGTTGTTGAAGTGCCTAATGTCTCATGGGAAGATATTGGAGGCCTTGAAAATGTCAAAAGAGAGCTTCAAGAGGTAATTGAATTCAATATATTGGTCTTGATGCATTCATATACGCCACTAAGTTCTTAGGAGGGTTTCATCATTGTTCCTGTTTCATATTATGTAGACTGTTCAATACCCTGTGGAGCATCCAGAGAAGTTCGAGAAATTTGGTATGTCACCTTCAAAGGGTGTTCTTTTCTATGGTCCCCCAGGATGTGGGAAAACTCTTCTTGCCAAGGCAATTGCAAATGAGTGTCAAGCCAATTTCATTAGTGTCAAAGGACCTGAGCTGCTTACCATGTGGTTTGGAGAGAGTGAGGCCAATGTCCGTGAAATTTTTGACAAGGCTAGACAATCTGCACCCTGTGTCCTCTTCTTTGATGAGCTCGACTCTATTGCTACTCAGGTAAGATAGCTTTCAAGTTTACCAGATTGTTTGTAGTAAGCAAACGCAGGAACCTTTTGATGGATTTTTCCAGACTTCGAGGCAGCACATATCCCAATCTGGCAATCAAGTAGATATAAGCAGATATAAGCAGTTATAACTGTAAAAGGGAGGGCAGAAAGAAAAAAGTAGTTATCCTTGTATCACTGCTTACAAAGAATGGTGCTTGATTTTATTGCAGAGGGGAAGCAGTGTTGGAGATGCTGGTGGAGCAGCTGATCGGGTTCTGAACCAACTTCTGACTGAAATGGATGGCATGAATGCGAAGAAAACTGTTTTTATTATTGGGGCCACAAACAGGCCTGATATAATTGACCCTGCACTTCTGCGACCTGGTCGACTTGACCAGTTAATTTATATCCCGCTGCCAGATGAAGACTCACGCTATCAGATTTTCAAAGCATGTCTTAGAAAGTCTCCCCTGTCAAAAGATATTGATTTGAGAGCTCTTGCCCAATATACTCAGGGATTTAGTGGAGCTGATATCACTGAGATCTGTCAACGAGCATGCAAATATGCCATAAGGGAGAACATTGAGAAAGTATGCTCTTCATCTGCTCTTAATTTTTTATATTTGGTTTTGTTCTTCTAAGTCCGAGGCCACATTGTCTTTGTTCTTACAGCTTTTTATATGTGTGTTGTTTACTGTTGTACACCTACTGATGTTGTGAGGCGAATCTAAGATTTTAAACTAGTGGGGTCCTTGCAAAAAAAGATTTTAAACTAGTGGATGGAGAGGATCGCTCACCTTGTTGCGGTGAGTGTGGACTTGGTACAAAGATATATCATTAGAAATAATTCACTCTGTGCGTGTGATTGTGTGTGTATCGGCATGCATATGCGCCAGCGCATGCTGCTGCAAAGGGGGATCTGCCACTTCTGATACTTTTATTGGACAATGTTTAGGTTGCATTTGTGTCATCATCTGTGCTGACTATTGAAGCAGTGATGCTCTTCAGTACTTTTGTTAATGGTTTTTGTCATCTGCAGTTTGATAGTTGCCAAAATAAATATCTGAAGTCGAAGTGTTTTGTCCCCTCTGTTTCTTGTAAAAGAACTATGTGCTACGCATCTCTTGCTTTAAACTCCATATTAACATGCTAGCTGGTCTCTTATGTCAATGCTTGCAAGTTGTGCTAACCTCTCTTCAAAATTAAGTTAATGGGCATAGTTGACAGTACTAATCCTTGTCAAATGGCGTTCTTGTTACAGGATATAGAAAAGGAAAAGAGACGAGCAGAGAATCCTGATTCTATGGATGAGGATGCCGATGATGAGATAGCGGAGATTAAGCCTGCTCATTTTGAGGAGTCAATGAAGTATGCACGAAGAAGTGTAAGTGATGCTGATATTCGTAAATACCAGGCATTTGCTCAGACTTTACAGCAATCTCGGGGTTTTGGAACTGAATTTCGGTTTGCTGAGGCCAGTGGTGGGGTTGCTGCACCTGCATCTGACCCCTTTGCAACTTCTAATGCTGGAGCTGATGATGATGACTTGTATAGCTAAAGTTATGGACTATCCTGTTATTTTGCTTCAATAGAGTTTCCTAAACAATTTACTTCTACGAAAATGTCTGGAATTATTACTTTGTTTCTGGAAGCTGTGGGGCTCTTGCTTAACTTGAGGTTTGTTTTGCCTCTTTAATCTTGTTATCTTGAGGTGTTCTATGACATTTTAAAAGAACCTCAATAGCTTTGCTCTAATACGGTGGACCTTGGTTATTTTCCCTCTACTTCTCTTTCCCCTTCTGATGTTTGCCTTGGTACATTAGGTGCTTATTTTGTCTTAAAAAATTACTCCATTTTCCGGGAATGAGAGCATGTAATTTAATAGCACCTTGGTATTAGGGAAACTCCATAAACAGGCGAGAGTTTACTGAAATAACTTTGGTGTGTTTGAGAGCATAAGAGACGGAAGAATATAATTTAATGTTTTACGTTTAGCATGGAACTAACTAAGATATTTTAAGAAATCGAATTGTGTTGTAAATATCAGAAATTTTGTTCCGGTAGAAGCTCGGCCCTGTTTCTGCCGCCAAGTTATTACTCTTATCATGTCTGAACTTCAAATTGTAATCTTGAAGTTTCCTCTTTGACCGACTGTTGTTCCTTCTTTTCAAGGGGTGTTTGGTTTGAATCTTACATAAGCTTTCATAAGTAATTTTCAAAACGAAAGTAAATACACAGTAATGGTTCAATATACACAGATAATTGCATGATGTCCAGTCCTTCCTCATCAGAAAAGTGAAGCCAAGTTTGGAGAATGGGGACATACTGGAAAAAAATTAAAGAAGTATAAAATATACAGAAACAAAATGCATCATCTTTCTTGATATGTAGCAAAATATGGAGTAACTTACATACAGAAGTATAAATTAAACTCCACTATAGTCAAATTAATAACGCAAAAGCCAGAGACAAAACATGAATTGATTAACGTACCACATTAGTACCGCTTATTGGTATTAATAATTAGTTAAGTTATTCTCATAACAATATTTTGGTGGGCTAAGGTTGGTTGAAATGTTTGTCTTGAGAACATCCAAATCCAAGTGAACCAAATATATGATTGTTCACGTATCTGCTTGGACCAGATGCATGCCTGAACAACCCCTTTGGTAAGCAATTCTTGATTTCCTTCCCATGAAAAACCGGGCGGCGCATCAACTCGGGTTTCATTATCATGTATTCTTCAGATAATTGACGGACTCCCACAGTTTTATTAATAAGAGAAGATAGCAAAACAAGGCTAATAACATACAGTATAGCTAAAAAATGTGTATTGGAAGCAGCTGCAGTCATTCTTGTATGAAGTTAAAACTGTATGTGTTGGGGGGAAATTATAAGCTCTGGAAAAGGGATGTTTTATATATGATGTGTGGTTCATAAGAAGAGAGAGAAATTAAGGGGAGCTATAAATAGGCTCGTGAGCAGTAGAGGCGGCAGATTTTGAGTTTTGTATATACACAGCTCATTGCAAGCAGAGTACAGACAGTACAAATTAAAGCATGCAACCAAAAAGTTTTTAAGTTTCCTACACTGATAACGTAGAATTAGAGTACATAATAATCTGCTCTAATTCATTAAATTGTCCTTAATAGTATGTAGAATTTTTTTATACTGTAGTTTACTTGAAAAAAAGTAAAATCTTGCAAAATCTAAGGTGTTGTAGCTGATAACTTATTTTATTTTTCAGGTTATTCATCTCACTTGTTCGGTGTATATAAGTTAAATTTAAATATAAGAGGAATTAAGAAGGGACGGGTGATAGAATTGGTGATGACCCGTGAGTGTTGGTCATTGCTTTAAAATCAACTTCTCTCTTCCTTAATTCACAAGGAAAGTAGAAATAGGGGAAGAAATTATTAGATGGAGAGTCGAATTTTTACAAATAAAGTAAAAGTTCAGATAGTTAACCAATTGAATTTCATTGATTTCTTAAAAGATCACTCAATTGATAGTTATTATTTCGGAAAGTTGGTTAATTTTCTTCAAAAATTAACTTTATGAGATAATAAATTACGAAAAATCACCTCTTAATTCCCCTGCATTAATTCATTTATACTTTCTCTATATATGAATCTTTATGTACGTCTAAGCTGTTGGTTCACTTGGTTCTGTTCATCATTTAATATTTCATTTATTATTAGGTTATATCAGTTGTTCGACTCACCTTATTCATTTATCATCATTAATAAAAGAGTATATATATTAAATGAAGTTTATTTAAGGCATCCTGGATTACCATATCTAATCATCTGTTACATGTGTTTTCCATTATTATTACAACTACAGTCAATCTTCATTGTCTGTGCCAGATAGAACACACCCATCTAATTGATCAACTTCCTTTTAATACTTTTGTTTGTTTTTTAATCGCGATGTTCAGGTCAATTTATATGTGTATTTCGATGAGTTTGCTGAATATTATGATGATGGCGGTAACGTAATGCGGCAGCTACCTTAATTGATGCATCAGTTGTTGGGAAGAATAATATTATTATTATTATTACTTCCTCCGTTTCAAAATAAGTGGCGCTTTCAGCTTGAGCACACCCCTTAAGAAAACTACTCATTCCTAGACAGAAAAATGTATTTTTACCCACTTACCCCTAATAAATATCTTGAAAAAGATGTAACTCTTTAATATTTTCTTGATTATGTAAAACTTTCTCCACTTAAATAAGGGTAAAATTGGAAGAACATCATTAGTGTCTTCTTGATTATGTAAAACACCACTTATTTTGAAACAAAATTAAAAGGCCAAAACATCACTTATTTTGAAACAGAGGGAGTANATTATTATTATTATTATTATTAATGGTTGCTATAAGATTTAGATGGTGAAAGTAAATGCTTACGATTTATTGTTCTACTAGTCTGTCAAGCTGACCAATTAATTTTCAAACCTTTATTCATGTCAATTATGTTACTCTCATTTATTTTTTAACAACTTGTAAAAAGAATTAGCATTTTCATCCATCATGTCAAATGGTTAAAATTCAACGAGAAGTGTAAAAACAATTACATTGGATTTATTATTCAGTTTCATAACAGATTAATGCAAAAAAAAGAAAAGAAAAGGAGTGGTTGATGGGTTTCAAATGTAGTGGTTTAATGCAATTATGAAGGCATAATAAAGGAATAGACCAATTAATTGGATATGCAATTGCAGTTTGAAGTTTAATGAATTGGAGATACTGAAATTACTGTGTCAATTAGTTGTATTATCATCCAAAATTTAAATTAGTTAAAATTTTTAGTATCGAAATATATCTGTTTTTCATGTAATCGTGTCTAAAATACTGAATTCAGTTGAATGAATTTTCAGATCGAGATGATGAAGTAGTTCTTTACTGGGCTTTGAGTGTGTGGGAGTTGAATACTATTGATAAGTTTGGGTTGCAGACCCAGCCCATTTACATATAAGAGAAAATGTTGTTAGTACAGTTATAGATGAAAAAGAGTTAGAAGATTATTTGATATGCAGTAGTAATGAATTTACCGGCAAGAGATTATCATTTTTAAACGTAAAAATTTAAAAAAAATTATTTTATTTTATTCAAATCATAAAAATTTAAAAGAAATTTCATTTCCGCTGAATTTAATCTAGCTATGCCATCTGCACTTTTATCAGGATACCTACAGGATTTACTTTTTACTTAGAACATTTGTGATGCAGACATAAACCAATTAGTAATTATTAAAAATAATGTCCATTAAATCTTTATGTTTGGTGAAATAGTCATAGGTTGATTTCGGCATGGTAAAAAATATTTTTCTATTTTCGTATATGTTCAGTTGATCAAAATGTTGAGAAAAATAAGTTTTATAAATAGTATTCACGTTAATTGTGTTTATCTCATCCTTCAATTCACATAATCTTCATCCCTATTCCTGTATCTCTCATTCCTACCACCTTACAACCTTACGTTAGTATTCATGTTTATGTCTGTCTGATCCTTCAACTCACTTCATCTTTACCTCTATTCCTATATCTCCCGTTCCCACCACCTTACAACCTTACGCTCGCTCACCTTCATCTCCCATAGTATTTAGTTGAAATGGACCACCTTACAACCTTACGCTCGCTGACCTTCATCTCCCATAATATTTAGTTGAAATGGCTATTATTAGTCGTTTTAGCTAATTGAATTTAATTAAGATATTTGATGTTTTAAATAAACAAGAATCATTTATTTACTTCAAAAAAAATAAATTCACTGTTGCTACCCAGGGAGAAGATAAACATAGATATTAAGGGTAGTTTAGACAAATACTTTTATAATTAAGTTCGTTAAATACTTTTTTTAACATTAAAAGATTTCCCCTCTTTACCATCATTGAAGTATCCCATTGTCCAAAAATAAAAAATAAAAAAGTAAAATGAAATAAACCAATTCCTTGCATGTCCACTTCTTGACGTTTTTCTCACCTACTAGGGAAACCTAATGCATATTTATTCGTATTTTGTATTTACATTAAATTAATTAATTTAATTTTATTAGTTAAAAATTAAAGTTAGAATACATAACACTTAATTATAGATTAAACATGAATATGTCTATAGAGACGTATAATTTATATTTAATTATTTGATGTAATTTTTTTATCTCACGTAGCCAAATAAAATTAAGTTAATTAGTCAAATAATGTTGATGTAAATATGTGATGAAGCCAAGTCAACTTTCCCACAACTTGGGACTTAAAAGCTGTACTCACAATATAGACTTAAATTAGATAGTGGGAATTGAAGGCCAAGTTGTAACATTATTTGAAAATTATTTTATTTTTTTATTTTTAGTTTATCTTTAATAATTAACTTGTTGGAACTCAATTGATATAGAAAGAAAAATTTATTCAAGGGAGAGAAAATAAAAATATATGTGTTTAACTCTCACCTGAACCCAATAATTTTGATACTTTGTAAATATTTAGATTAGATGTAATTTTTGTTATAAATTTTGATCTTTCATATAGTAGTGTTGATCAGATTAAATGTATCTTAAATTTAACGTGCATTATTTAGATTAGATGTAATTTTTGTTATAAATTTTGATCTTCATATAGTAGTGTTGACCGTATTAAATGTATCTTAAATTTAACGCAGTATATGATCTTCTCAAACATTTTACTTCCTCTTTGTCAAAATATGGTGTTTTAGCCTTTTGATTTTGTTTCAAAATAAGTGATGTTTTATCTAATCAAGAAGACATTAAGATATTTTTTTTCCATTTTAATTCCCTTATTTGAATAGAGGTTTTTTTTATATATAATTAAGAAAATATTAAAGAGTTATCTCTTTTTCAAGATATTTATGAGGGGTAAGTGAGTAAAAATATATTTTTCTTTCTAGAAATGAGTAATTTTCTTAATGAGTGTGCATGAGCTAAAAACATCACTTATTTTAAAACTGAGAAAGTAAAATAATAAAATTTTTGGCTTGGGAAGTTAGTAGAGTAAATATAGGACAAGGTTTTGTAATAGATTAATGGAGTAATTTTTTACTCCTGCTTGAGATATTTAATACTTAACGTGAGTTGAATTGTCAATTATATTACACTTAAATTTCGATTTCACTCTAAAAGTTAACTTAATAGTTCGATTCTTGTACAAATTGCCGCTAATGATGAACTATAATTGATTTTAATCTTCCACTAGGAGAAGAAAAATAATTCACATACTTGTATAAATCAACTGGAATAATGATCAGCGCCCTTTTTAGAAGTCAAAAGTTTTATAATAATACACTTTTGAATCTACACTCTTGTTTTAAACAACGGCCTTAGGCTCTAGAATATATTTTTGTCGAAAAATCAAAAGGAAACATACACAATGAGTAATGTGTGTATGTATATATATACTTCATTAAAGACAAAAAAAAACCAAAAACATATACCTTAGTAGATTCCAGGTATTTGTCTTCAAAGATCAACAAGCAACATCATTAAAATAAAAAAAGGTAAAAAAGATAGAAGAAAATGAGGATACATTTTGCTTATTGAGGCGACTCAACACATTGAACCTTCAATTAAGTCGGAGATTGACGATCATCAATCCCTTGGAAAGATCAGACGCGATCCGGCGTCAAATTTGGCGGAGTAGGTGCGGACCCCACGCGCTTGCCACGCTCCGATCGACAGTTCTCGGCGAATTTCAAGCTGTTTTGGTGCATGCCTTTTTGCCTCTCGGCTTCGGTGTACTCGGACGAATAATAATGTTCTTCACTTCCCTTGACGGGGTCTTTCGTTGGTGGCAAAAACATGCTTCCCCATTGTGGGAAATGACACAAAGTCACAGGAAGAGTGCATCCTATGATCATTAGTCCCATGTAAGTTAGCCCTGTCGCTGTCGAGTATTTTGAGCTCGTGAAAAACAACAATTGTGTCAATCCAGAACCGAAATTGCCTCCAGCGCCTGTCATKCCCGATATAATACCTAATGAYCGGCGMGAAATGAAGGGAATAATACCGAACGTTGCACCACAAGCGGCTTGAGCTCCGATTGAGAAAAGGATCATAAATGTTATGGCAATGGGCAGGGAATTTGAGCGGCCCAACAGGACACAGAATACTCCTCCCAGTGTTTGGAGGATCCAGAGTACCCAAAGTCTCCCTCTCATGCCGAATCTCTTGGCTGCATAATCCGAAGAAAATCCTCCGAATGGACGAGCTAAAAGGTTAGCCATGCCAAATGTGGCTGCAATTATTCCCGCTGTGTGAAGCTTTAGATCAAATCTGTAGGTTTTGATACACAAATTTTGTAATTAGTTAAAAGCAGATGTAGCAGCTTTTGCAATTGAAGTTAGGTAAGTTACGTGGTACAAAAGTTGAAAGTATACATTCTTGAGAAAACATTTTAAAACCGCCGGCAGTGGCATAGTCACAACCAATGAAAGGGTCAGGTTTAATTGAATCACCTTTGTTGGTAAAATCGTACGGTGTAAATAACAAGGCAAAGAGCATTTTTGTATAAATATACACAAGTTTTGGGTCCATTGACTATAAGAGAAATTTTCATTATATTCCAGTGTCAAAAGGTTGTTCAAAATATCTTTATAAGGTCTAAGGTCTGAGTTTTTGAATTCCTTGGTTAAAATTTTTGACTCTACCCCTAACAATCAAAATATATTAATTAAGTCATAGTATATTATTAAAAAATCAAACCTGTCGAAGAAGTACTCCGCAATCACGTTGTCAGTAGACAGTTCAACTCCCATAGAGTATCCATAGAGAAGGACAAAGATCCATGTCCTGTAGTTTGTTGCAGCATACCACAATATCTGAAATTAAGAAAGACGAGATAGAATTAGCAAAAATTATCGTCTTAAAAAAACAAAAGTACAAAAAGATTAAGTGTTGGGGGATGTAATTTGGACTTACGTTACCGAATTTATCTTGAGCAACATCACCCTTCTTCTTTAAAGCGCCACGATTTCCATCAGGCAAATCTTGACCAAGAGTCAACACCAAAATACCCATGACCACATGAAGCCAACCAGGAATGAAAAACGCAATTCTCCAAGCAGTGAAYGGAGTTGCWCCCACCCTTCTAATTATATCATAAAGAAGTGGCATAATGAGTTGRGTCGCACCGCCACCCATATTTCCCCACCCGGCTGCTGTCCCGTTCACCAGCCCGATAATYTGACTGTTAAACATAGTACTCATCCAATATTGRCACGACACAAACGTYGCKAGSGAAAACCCGATCATGAACCGGACAGCTACATATCCCCCAGCGGAGGAAACGAACGACATACAAAAAACGGTTGGGGCTGACAACATGATGAGAAAGGCGCAGCCGTACCTGGGGCCCAACAAATCACAAACCGCACCCATAGCAAGCCTTGATAAAATACTTCCGGAAACGGAAGCAACCCCAGCGTTACCAACGTCCATTTTGGTCAAATTAAGGTTGTCCCTAATGATAGGAACTAAAGGGGCAGCAGCAAATGTCGAAACGAAACAAGTAAAGAAAGAAATCCAGGAGAGTTGAAATGTTAGGCCATGAGGCTTTGAAAACGAATAAAATTTAAATTGCTTGGCCTTGTGTTCAGTATCAACCGGTACTGAAAACTTTGCGGTGGTGTCGGTAGGCACCATCGGAGAAGCCACCGAGAAAGCGAGAACGGGCTCTCTACCGGTGACTCCATGCATAGAACTCCCCGGTTCTCCTTCAATATCAGCCATTTCTTCGATCAAGGAAATAGCTGATTAATTAATTTGATTAAAATGTGTTAAAACGTAAATTTGATGTGTATTAGTTTGAGAAGGGAGTGTTTATATAGGGATTAAAGCGTTGACAATGTGAAATTAGGGCAAGCAATTGGTGATTCCCAATGGCTTTTTGGAGGATTTAAATATTTGATTAAAGGATTAATCCATTCCGCCGCATTTGAAATACGAATAGTGGTAAGTGGTAACCTTATGGTATATCCCAAAGGTTCATTGACCATTCTCGGTATCTTCGTTTATTAGTTGGAGTTCTATACCATATCTAAACGTTACCCCTTTTGACATATAAGTGTTGAACAAGTCTTTTGCAATACATTTATAGTGAAATTAAGTTATACGCATTGATAATATATTCAAAGTAATATTATTATTGTGCTAAAATTATTCAAGAATACTTCTAATATGATATAATAATTAAATTCGCACGGTTTTTTTTTCTAAAGGCCTCACACTATTATGAGTATCCAACACTTTATACGTAATTCAGTTTTTTCTTTTCAACTATTAACGTGGGACTTTGTTTGCACACCAAGAATCTCCTTGTAGAACTTATTAAGTTCCACATGGCTTATTACCATGATTCACCGGTTAGAGATTCAACGTATCTGTGTGCCACCCACATAGACATAGTCACAGTGTATTGATGGTCACCCGAAGCCCAAAGGCTTTGTATGCGTATTTGAAGTTATGGTTTTATGTCGTAAGTCGGCATGTAGACGGGAAAAAGCACTAAAACAGGCCCAACACCACACTCCGCCATCTTTATACTCGTTCTACTAAAATATTGATTCTAATACCAGTTATTGAGTTAAAAATGGTTAGAGAATAGTCTTAATACTGTGTGATATATATTGTTCACTTTGGGCCAAATCCGCATGATGTCCTAAAAGGCATCACACCATCTAGAATATTCAATATCGCATAAGTGGCTCTTTTTTCTTTTCAATTATCAATATGAAATGTTATTCACGCTCAATAAAATTATGAATCACGATCTTTATATATAGATAAATAGATAGATGGTTTGGCCGCTTTCCCTGATTTTCCAACGTGTGAATCTGTTGAATTTCTTCCGATTCTCACAATTTAGGAAACGTGGTTGAAATGACTATTATTTGTCATTTTGGTTATGCGAATTTGTTCTACAAGATTTGACGTTTTAGATAAATAAGAAACATTTACAATTACTTTTTGAAATTCACTGTTGCTGTATTATGAAATGCTAAAAGAGATAATAAAAGTAGTTTAGAATAAAGCATTTCATAGTTAAAGTTATTAAGTAGTTAGTAAAAAATGTACAAAAACTTTAAAACATTTGAGTATCCCCTTTATGCAAAACAAATTTTAAAAAAAAATTGAAATTAACCAATTCTTTGCATGCCTCCTTCATCACGTTTTCCTCACCTTTCCAATTATGGAAACTTGAGGAGTATTGAATATTTGTTTTTATATTATATTAAATCAATTAATTCAATTTTATCAGTTTAAAATTACAGTTAGAATACATAATACTTGATTATAATTAATATAAATACGTATATGGAGAATATATGACTTACATTTATTGATTTAGTAAAATTAAATAACAAGTGGGAATAAACTTTAATCTCGAGTAGCCTAATAATAAAATTAAGTTAATGCTGATGTAACGAAGCCAAGTCCACTTTCCCACAAATTGGGACTTAATGATTTAAATTAGCTTATTTTGGTTGTTATATATATACTGTCTGAATATACTAGAAAGAGGATTCATTTGGACAGTGGGAATTCAAGGCCAAGTTGTAAGATTATTATTTGATGCACTATCTTTCTTAATCTGTTTCTTTCTCTTTGAAAACTATTTCATTTTTATATCATTATTTTCTTTTTAATAAAACAACTTATTGAAAATCACTTGATATAGAAGTTCTTTCTATTATAAGGGAGAAAAGATGAAAATAAATTTATGTGTAATTAACACTTTATCGCAACTTATTTTAAAAAATAATTTTGATACTCTGCGAATATTTAAATTGCATATCAAAAGTCTTTTTGAAAATTTTAGATATCGCATTTTCTTCATACCGTTAATCTAAAAACTTAACTTGACTCACTTTTTTTTCTTTAATTTTCTGCAAACGATAAACTTAATTCACTCTTGTTTAGTTGTAATTTGGTATTGGCTATAGTCGAGCTATTTAGCAATTTGGCATTAAAATATGCAAATGATCTTTCCGTTGCTACCTTTTCGACAAATTCTATGATATTAAAATCTTGGGTAGGTAAGTCAGATATAGTTATGTAACACTTACTTTGGTACATTAACAATTAATTACTCCTTCTTGAGTGCATTATTAAAATGCTTAAGCGCGCAAATTGAACTGTCAATTTTATTACACTTAAATTTCGATCCCGCTCTAAGCTAACTTAATACTTCTACATGTATAGAATTTGTAATTGATCTAACAGATCAATTTTAATCAGCCACTAGGCGAGGAAAAACAATTTATAAACCAACTGGAATAAATGATCGGGCCCCTTCTTAGAAGTCAAAAGTTTTATAATAACACACTTTTGAATCTACACTGTTTTAAACAACGGCCATTTGCCCTAGAATATTCTTTTGAAAAAAGCAACAGCAAGCATCACAATGAGTGTAATATATATATATATATACTTGAGTGAAAAAAAAAAAACATACACCTTAGTAGATTCCAGGAATTTGTCTCAAAAGATCAACAAGCAACATCATTAAAAAACCAAAAAAGAAAAATCAGGACACGCGCTTATAATTGAGACGACTCAGCTCATTGAGAAATTAACCCTGGAAAGATCAGACGCGATCCGGCGTCAAATTTGGCAGGTAGGTGCAGACCCCACACGCTTGCCACGCTCCGATCGGCAGTTCTCGGCGAATTTCAAGCTGTTTTGGTACAGTACCTTTTTTGCACCTGGCTCAGGCCTTGCTCGGACGAAGGTAATAAATCATCCCCACCTTCCCTTGACAGGGTCTTTTGTTGAGTGGCAAAACATGCTTCCCCATTGTGGGAAATGACACAAAGTCACAGGAAGAGTGCATCCTATGATCATTAGTCCCATGTAAGTTAGCCCTGTCGCTGTCGAGTATTTTGAGCTCGTGAAAAACAACAATTGTGTCAATCAGAACCGGAAATTGCCTCCAACGCCTGTCATGCCCGATATAATACCTAATGACCGAGCGCGGAAATGAAGGGAATAATACCGAACGTTGCACCACAAACGGCTTGAGCTCCGATTGAAAAGGATCATAAATGTTATGGCAATGAGCGGGAATTTGAGCAGCCCAACAGGACACAAATACTCCTCCCAGTGTTTGGGAGGATCCAAGTACCCAAGTCTCCCTCATGCCGAATCTCTTGGCTGCATAATCCGAAGAAAATCCTCCGAATGGACGAGCTAAAAGGTTAGCCATGCCAAATGTGGCTGCAATGATTTACTATTGTGAAGCTTTAGATCAAATCTGTAGGTTTCGTACACAAATTCCTTAATTAGTTTAAGCAGATGTACCGGATTAATTTGACTCTACCCTAACAATCAGAATATATTAATTAAGTCATAGTATATTATTTAAAAACAAACCTGTCGAAGAAGCCTCCTGTCCACGTTGTCCGTAGACAGTTCAACTCCCCATAAAGTATCCATAGAGGAGGACAAAGATCCATGTCCTGTAGTTTGTTGCTGCAGCACCACAATATCTGAAATTAAGAAGGAAACGAGATAGAATTATAAAATTATCGTTTTAAAAAAACAAAAGTACAAAAAGATTAAGTGTTGGGGATGTAATTTTGAACTACGTTACGAATTTATCTTGGCTGACATCGCCTTCTTTTAAAGCGTACGATTTAGTCGAGTAATCTTGGCCAAAGTGGCAAAAATACAGTGGCCAGCATAGGCCGACCAGGGAATGAAAAACGCGATTGCTCGGCGGTGACGGAGTTGCTTCCACATTCCTAATTATATCATAAAGAAGTGGCATAATGAGTTGGAGTCGCACCGCCGCACCCTGTTTTGACTCTTTGTCCGTTCCTTGAAGTAGATGTCTATTGTTAAACATAGTACTCATCCAATATTTGACACGACACAAACGTTGCTGGCGAAAACCCGATCATGAACGGACAGCTACATATCCCCAGCGGAGGAAGCGAACGACATACAAAAAACGGTTGGGGCTGACAACATGATGAGAAAGGCGCAACCGTACCTGGGAGCCCCAACAAATCACAAACCGCACCTGGCAAGCCTTGATAAAATACTTCAGAGTAGGCTTAACCCCAGCGTTACCAACGTCCATTTTGGTCAAATTAAGGTTGTCCCTAATGATAGGAACTAAAGGGGCAGCAGCAAATGTCAAAAACGAAACAAGTAAAGAAAGAAATCCAGGAGAGTTGAAATGTTAGGCCATGAGGCTTTGAAAACGAATAAAATTTAAATTGCTTGGCGCCGTGTTCAGTATCAACCGGTACTGAAAACTTTGCAGTGGTGTCGGTAGGCACCATCGGAGAAGCCACCGAGAAAGCGAGAACGAATCTCTACGGTGACTCCATGCATAGAACTCCTGACTTCTCCTTCGATATCAGCCATTTCTGATCTTGATCAAGGAAATAAGTGTAAATGTATTAGAAGAAAATTTGATGTGTACTAGTTTGAGAAGGGAATGTTTATATAGGTATCAAAGCGTTGACAATGTGTAACTAGGGCAAGTGATTGGTGATTCCCACATGCGTTTTTAAGGATTTAAATATTTGATAAGGAATCATTCCGCCGCATCTGTAAATGAATTTGGTAACCTTATGGTATATACCAAAGGTTCACTGACCATCCTCTCAGAATCTTAGTTGGATTAGTATACCATATCTAAACGTTACCCCTTTTGACAAACAAGTGTTGAACAAGTCATTTTGTTGAATTTCTTATTTAGATCGCTCAATCCATACACAATACTTAGCAATTTACAACTTGAATTATGTATTACAAATATTTTATTTCGGGGTGAATGTCAGAAATTTCGTTAAGTGTTTAATGTTTAATATATATGTAAGAAAAATAATTTTTAGCCTCTATATTCAATATATCAACTGAGTAATCTTTGTCGATGAGGCTCCGCCACCGAATATGTAGATATTTTACGCAATAAATATAGTAAATTTAAGTGAATTACTATCTCTATCATATTATTAATTAATATTTTATTTTTTTTGTTTGGTTTTGGTATTTTTTTTTTTTAGAATATATTTTTTTTATCAGGTGGAAACCTTATGGACTAAAACTGCAGTAGATACTCAGTAATTTCCTGGTTTCGTTGATCCTACGTAACATAATGTTTACACAATATATTCCAGGCTTTATTTCCTTCTTAATTATCAACTAAAATTATTTGCAAGTTGTGCATCAATACATATTCGAATTGTGAACAGTGATGAGGTGTTTTTAATTTCTTTTTCTTTTTTTTCTTCAAGAAGCAAAAGGTAATTAATATGTCTTCCAAATTTTTGAAAGGAGAAAACAAAGGAAAAAAGAGGCTTAAGTTAGCTGAAGCAATATTTTGGCTGTCACCGAAGTCCAGAAGAGATATGGATGGATCTGATTGCTGCAGACCTACACAAACAAACTAATGTCTTCCAAAATTTTAAAATTAGGTGATATTTAAGTTCAACATAACACTGCATGTTATTTTTTTCATTCTTTATTTTAGGATCAATTAATTTAAAATTATATAGGAAAGTCTTATTTTAAATTTTTGTATTAAAGATGATTTTATTTTAAGACTCAACTCGATTCCTACTTATAATTAAAGGTCATGAGGTAGTTACCATCATCGCTATATGTATTACTTTATATATTGCTTATGATTTTGATACACCCTTTAAAAAATCATTTGATAGAATTAATCTTAATAATTAAGGGGCATTTGACTAAATTAACTCTTATCTTTTTCTTAAATGAGTAATTGATTGCTATATCTTTTATTAAAGTAGTAAAGGTTGAACCAAGAAAAAGCTAATGATATTTTGTTTTTAAAGTGACAAAATATTTTGAGTCAATATTTTAAAGCTAAAGTGAAAAAAAAATTAGAATCTTTGTAATTTAATTGATTATTATTTAAACTTTTAGTTTGTTAGTGAAGCACGATCACTATTTACTTTGCAATTAAAAATATTAGCCCATTAAAACTCTTCAAATCAAAGTTAGATATTCTTGTCTATCACTAAACTCACCGATTAACCTAACTTTTGAACTTCGTTTATTTACTATTCCTAAAGAATACAAAAAACAAATTTTAAGAAATATTTTCAGTTATTATTTTGCTACTATATATGATATAAGCACTCTTAGATTTAATTTTCATAATATAATCTCTTTCCTATCTTTCTTTGATATATATATATATATATATATATATATATATATATATATATATTAAAAGACCTAAATAAGTAATAGTAACATTATTTTCATGTGGGTTGAAAAGATCACTAATTTTCATACATTGAATTTGGGAGAATCTGTCATCATTAAGTTTGGCATGTTGCAATTTTTTCATCATAGCATATCCATCCAACAAGGTAGGAAAAGTGACTATAAAAAGAACGGCTCATATTAATCACCAATTAAGAACATCCATTTTCTACCGTTAAATACTAAAGTAGATTAATTAATTAGTACAACTTTTAAACTAACACAAAAGGCAAGTGTAGAAAAGAGGTAAAAAAAAAGCACTAATAGCCGCTTACAAAATTAGCTAGTTTACATAGCAGTCAAATTAAGCTACGCGGTGTATTGGAGAAATAATATAACACTTTCATGAGCAATTATTATTACATAATTAGTCTTCTTTCACGTATTTCCTTAATTAATTAATTAAATTAGAGATCTCCAACAACTAGTTCCAAAGTCAAATGGCAGACTGGCAGAATGTTTGCTAATATTATATTTGCGTATGCTAAGGAGATGGAGACAGAAACTACTATCGTGTTAATTATTTAATTTACCATAGCTTTTGAGAGGTCTAGAGTTATTTATTTATAAATATATTATTTTACTCTGTTTTTATTTTACTTAATCTATATTGACTCGATATTTTCAAAAAAATATTTATTAAGAGTGAAAAGAATGAAAAGGATGAAAAGCTAAAGGATTTGAAATTGAAGAATTAATTTATTTTAATATATTATTTAGTTATTTAATGATAGTATTAATAAAAAAATTAATCTGCTAAAATAGATAAGTAAATGAAAAAAAAGATTCTTTAATATAAGGATCAGGTAAAATATAATGGGGAAAGTACTAGACTCTTTAATTAATTTAAGATGAATGACCTGGTAAATTGTTGGAAATCAGAGCACACTTAATTAGTTAATTAATTAGTATATATCATTCTCTTATATATGTTTCACAAGATTCAATTATTATTGAATAGTCCTCTCTCTTATCAACAAAGCGAAAAAGGAAAAAAAAAAATTATTAGGATCGTGGTGAAATGTATAGGATCAGTTTATTTTTTAATTAAGTTTGAATTTGAATCATAGTATAAGAAAAATTAGTAAAAAATATTTTCTTTTTAAATGAACGTTACACAATATAAGTATGAATTAATTAGTCTACGATATAAATAATAGATATCGAACAAAAAAAAAGAAAAAGGCAGCATTACAAGTCCTAGACATGATGATCAGATCGATGGGTAGGAGACAGATAAGGGAATGTTTGACAACATAATTAGAACAATCTTTAATTTGGTTAACATGTTGATTGCATATCTATCTATGATGAGATGCAAACACAAATTGTTCATTTAAAAAAATAAAAATATTTTTAATTTTTTTAATTTTTTTAATTTTTTTAATTTTTTTAATTTTTTTATTAGTTTGATTTGGTTTAAATTAAAAAAAATAAGGATGAATTTCGATGGTTTATCCACGTCAATTTATAAATAGAAATCTATAGATTTTAGTAAACTTGGATGTGTGTACATGTCTTTAAATAAAATTTAAAGCAGAATATTTTAGTTACTATTCCATTCGTCCATTTTACTTATTCTTTTTCTTTTTCTTTGTCTATTTAGCAAATTAAAGAACTTTATTATTTTCGTCAATACTATTTATATTATTAAATAATTATATAAGTAATTAATATTTTTCATTTTAATTATAATCTTAAATTAAAATTATGGGAATGTATCAAATGTCGCTTTAATACGTAGTGCTTCGGCTTTGTCATCTTGAAAGCTAAAAGTAAAATGTACATCAAAAAAGGAAAGAGATTTTTATTTTAGGTAATTTAGAAAAGAAAGTAAACAAAGCAAAATTGAAAGCAAAGGAGTAATAGTTAAATTTAAATTTTCAAATATATTATTTTTAATATTTTCTTTAAAGTATGTCACGTGCCAAACCAACACAAGCAATAAAATAAAGCGGAGGGAGTACCATAATACAAATTTTTGCAAGGTATTTTCTTCTATTCGAATCGTAGCAGTTATTTTGTACCCATTTCCTTCAAATTTACAGAGGAAAAGCTAGTCTAATTTGAAATAATTGTAATATTTAATTATCTTTCCTACATCTGTCATGAGTCTACATCTTAACAAACAGAACTGGAAATATTGAACAAGTTTAGGTCTATTTCTTAATTTCTGTCTTTTGTTTATCCCAAGTTTGAAATTGTCCATGCTCCAAATTCAATTATTGGTTAATATATTAGCTTTATGTTATTAGGACTCATTTGTGCTTATCTATTGTTATACATGACATTTCTTCATTATTTTATATAAATTTATATATATTGAAATTAAAGTTCAAAGATGGCATTCTACGATATTTACAATTGGGTCATCATCAAATAACTATGCTGAAAATTAAGCAAACCAAAAAGAACCCTTATTAGTTGTCAAAAAATAAAAAAATAAAAATGAAATTAAAAAAAGAAAACTTACTAGGTCTGTCTAATTACTTCTTGATTTTGACTTACCCAATTTTAGACAAATAATGTAGCATAATTAAAGAGTCTATCTCCGTCATTCATATAGAAAAGGTAACAAGCTGATATATTTAAGTTGTGTTTTTAGTTCTTCGCTCTTATTATTTTTTTGTTGATGTTCAATATCCACTCATGAGAACTCTAGTGGTCAGATTCGCGTTGCATAAGATTAACGTTTATTTTCAAATTTCTCATTTTAAAATTCGAATCGAGATCGAGACCTGCGATTAAAGGTTATATGGATCATATTCGAACCATGTAACCCTTGGTGAATATAAAGAGTCTATCTTACTCAACTAGTAAACTCAAGTATGTCATACCTTTGCTCGTTTTGTCTTCCATGTCTTTTTCCCTGAGCAGTTCAACAGCTATTGAACTCATAATAGATTGACGAACTAAGCATTCCATGTTTTCAACAAAAAAAAAAAATTGTTTTTTTCACTGAACTACCTACCAGCAAATAATTGCAAGTCAATTGTCTTTTTCAATCAATGCAAAAGTTAGCTCTAATTCATGTTCATACAGTACTTTTGAAGCTCTGCAATTTGGTTTTCTACTTTTGTCCCATGTCTCGTATCGGCGGTGAAGTCAAAAATTTCGCTAAAAGTGTAGGATATTTCAATGTTTAATATATATGGATAAAAAATAACATTTGACTTGTATGCATAACATAATTTTCAAGTAGATTTGATTGACCACCTTGTATACATAGCTACGCTCTGTCTAGTGCTAAAATTGGCGTCGTAATTAAGATAATGACATTGATGAAATTTCTATGCGAGCTTATTACAAAGTATTAGTTAGTTAATGTGAGACCCCCGAAGGAAGGGATTGATAAGGATAAGTGAATTCGAAGGATGGATAGACTTTTAGGTAGAGAAGGCTCAAAGAAGTAATATGTGTCACATTTACGATAAATCTCTTTTCTATGATATAAAATATATGACATATTCACATGATATACATATTTTTTATCATGAGCTTGAGGATAATATTGCTCAAGAAATAAATTCGTGAGATGCATTTGCGTCAAACTAACAATATGTTATACGTTCCATTGGCTTGAATTGTGGCCAGTTAACTTTGACTGTAATTTGAATATGGTTTGAAAATGTTGATTGTTCTAACTATATTAAATTCGGAACATTTTTGTTTATAATTATTTGCGGCCACATAGTAGATTAATATTGGGAAAATTCGTAAATAAACAAATATGACTATTATGTTATAATATATGGTTATAGTTTTAAAATATTATCAAATATAGCAATAGTTATTAATTTCATAGCAAAATTGGTCTCTCTCTCCTTTCTCCTTTCTCCTTCTCTCGCTCGCTTCTCTCCTCTCTCTCTCCCTCTTTCTCTCGCCTATTTCACTCTCTCTCCCTCTCTCTCTAGACTCTCCCCTCGCGTTTCATCTCTCTCCTCTCTCGCCAATCATACGATTCGGTTTATTGTAGATGCTAGATTTATGGTGATTTTTTTGTGATGATATAAGTGTATCTCATGAAATAAAAGTAAACGGAGTTCTTGATATATACATGCTGCTTTTTTAATCCTCTAAGCGAATATATCTGAAAATATTTTAAAACTTTATCTCTGTATCCAACAAAATTGAAAGTATATCAGTGATTGTTTTAGGTTATCTAGAAATCAAATGATTTTCAAAGTTGTAACTAGGTTGCATCTAGAGTATTTCTAATTTCTATCTAGGATCTATATATGAATTTATGGTGATGGTATATTTGAAAATATTTTAGTTGTATCTATGTATCAACAAATTTAAAAAGTATTGATACAAGTACATTGAGCTAATAAATACGGTGCACTAAGCTAAATCCAGGCAATTAATACAACGAAATGTTATATCACTAATAGGACTACAAATTTGAGAAAGTTATATCGATGTCTGACAAGAATTTGAAAAGTATATTAATAACACCACGAATTTTCAAAAAATTATATCACTGATATACTAAAATTCAAAACATTTACTATAAATCATAATTATACTAACTAATATTACTAATAATATTTATCATCCAAATTATAACTATTTATAAAAATTTCATATTAATATTGAATGGAAGATACAAGCAATATACGGAAAATGGGTAGAGAAGTCATCTTTTTTTTTTTTCGTGGTAGAAGTCTATTATAATAAAGTTTCAGGAAAATTGTTAGATAATATAATGAGCACAAGGAAAGCGTTTCAATTTTAGATACATAAATTCATGTATAATTAATTTGGCTCCTACAGATGCAGGTTGATTATGCCGGCCAAATATTACACCCTCTCCATAAATTTTATCGGTATTATAGTTAAATCTTGTTATAATAATATTCATTATAATAACATTTTATTATAACAGTTAAATTTTTTTTAAATTAATCTTTTATATTATATTTTATACTTTTCTATAAGAAATAAATTATCACTTAGTAGTTAAAAGTTAAAAACAAAAAAATAATCTATTTTTAATATGATAACACCCAATTTTATTGTCTCTTAATTTTTTGAATTGAACAACAAAAAAAAAATATTTTTAATATGATAAATAAATAAAAATAATAGAAGAAATACTACAATTTATTGTACGAATTTATTTATAGGAATGGATAAAAAAACCCTTATGAATAAATTTAACTTTTGAAAAGACCTGTCATATATTTTAAAATATCTTATATGAGACATCGAGACTAAAGATGTTCTTAAGTAGTAACATTTAACATTTTATTTATTTAAAAATTAATAAGAGTCCCCTTTGATATCTTTTAACAATTGGGACTAAGCGGTATCAAAAAAAAAAAAAAAAAGGTGACAACATCTCTCTCTCTATATATATATATGTATTTTTTTCTTTTGTAGGATAATAAATTTGAAATATAGAGTATAAACATATATTGCTTTTATTTTAAAATAAATAGTCTTTTAAATTGGGTATACGATTTTTTAATTTTTAGACAGAAAAATATACTTTTATCTATTTATTCTTAATAAATATTTTTAAAAGATATAACTCTTTAACATTATTAGTATTAATATAAAACTCTATAGATTTAAATAAGGATAAAATTAAAAATATTTTTAATTTTTTCATATTTTTTAAGATTGTGCATTAATTTGGTTTTTTTTTTAGTTTGAATATTTATGATTGTTTTTTTAAAGTTAAAATTTAAACTAAACAAAAAAATACAAACTAAGAATCGAAGTCAACTTCCATAGGGGAACTCTTGGCGTGGGGCTCGTGTCCTTCGAAAGCTCCCCGAACCGATATGCATCATCATCACACGTATTATTTAAACAAAAATATTTGTAGCAGCATCTCAATATCATTAAATGAATTAATAAATGTAGATATATATCACTTAATTTATATAATATATTTTTTAATTAATATTTAAAAAATAATATATTTTATATTTAATAAATATTTAATGATGCTATTATCTTTACTAATATTTATCTACTTATTTGCTAAAACTTACAAAGATATACTTTTTAGTAAGAATTATTTATTTATTTAAAAGTAATTCTGAAATATTATAAAAAAATTCATATTTTTAAATTTTATGTTTTTAAGCGTATCGCATGAATTGAGACGGAAGGAGTACTAGTTTATTCAAATGAGACAAAATGAAAAAGAAGGAAACCAATAAAATTTTCATTACCTAATCTTTAATAAAACAATCCGTATACATACCGTAGTACTTTTCTTCTTGTTGTTTTGTTTTGTTTCTTAATCAAATTATGGGTAGATGCAGATTTGATGATCACTCATCAATATTATTTCAATTAGTACTAAATCATCAATAAGTTTTTTTTATAGTCATAAACAATGTAACATTAGTGATTAATTATGGTCCAAATGAATCGAAGGTTACGGTAATTATGCTGTCATAATATTATTTTTTTAAAACAAAGGTTGTTTGTTAATTTGTACTATGATATTTCTTTTAGATTCGTTTTCAGTAATTATTGCAGCTCTTCATATTGAGATTACATTTATGTTGAGCATATAAAAATATGAGAAACACAATGTATTGATCAAATCTCATTGACTCTGACTCATAGTGATTATTTATCGAAAATGGCTCTTTGGTTATCAAATGATTGAACAAGCTTGGAAGGTGTCAATCACGATCATTAAATTGAATCGTAATTTCACTAAAATTAAAAAGAAAATTTTGTTTTAATATACGTTTCGGCAAATTAAAGATTCAACAATCAACATATTGACTATCGAGAAATACAACGTAATAAAGTGTTCGTAAATTTAAAGTGCTTAAATAATTTGTTTTTATATTTAAGGGATAACATATGCCCCCACCCCCACACACACACACATTTTTTTTTTGGCTTGATCATCAGATCACTATAATGAAGTGCAATATAATAAATGAATATTATCTAAAATTAAGACACAGCCACGACCTATTATGTCAATTATATTGAATTTTTACCAATTAACAAACCAAGACTAAACTTTTATTAATAATTAAGTTGACCAAGTTATAATATGCATAAATAGCTCATCATCTCCAAATTGCTAATTATTTCATCTGTATTATTCTATAGGGTTTGCAATTATCTCCATTAATAGAGTCACAACTTTTGCTTATTCAGTTAAAAATATAAAATAAACATTAAAGGCAACTTGCAATTCTATGTTAAACAATAACATCTCCCCTCTAATAACTATTCTCTGTAACAAATATTTCATGAGTTTTCTATGAAACACGATCTACGATGTTACGATATCATTATAAGTTTTTATGACAGCATTTTATTATAACGATAAAAAAATATCCAGAATAAATAAATCAGGTGGTTGTAGTTATAAATGTTAACCTTCCATTGAGACATGTTAATATAAAAATCCAACAAGTAGTTTGCTTCATCATGTGAATTGAAACTATCTTATTATATTTTCTTTCAGCTTCCTTTTTTCCTCAATTGACAAAATGTCCATATTAAAGACCATTAATTTAAATCATCATTGCCAATCATGATGATGATTATACATAATAATTAACACTTAAAATAAAAAGTGAAGTCCCGAAAAGAAAAAGAAGAAGAAATTGAGGAACAGAAAGTCTTCTTCAATTATCACTTGATGATCATTCAATCCCTCAATTGCCATCATTTGCTAAAGAGATAAGACAGAGGAGAATATATAACATCCTTTAATCATAAAGCTAGGAAAAAACAAACTGAAAATCATATCACTTGTTTTTAATTTTTTTTTAAATGAAATGGACCTAAGTGATGAAATAAATGAGTTACAAATGCATTAACGCTCGTGATAAAAGATAAGCCTTTAAAAAAATACAATACACTTCAGGCGAATTTCATATCAAAATGAGAAAAGAAAGTAGAGTTTTTATAAGATTGAATTTAGAATTAACTATACTTAAAACGTCTTTTGATAAAACACAAAAAACTAATTTGTAATAGCTGTATTTAACAATTAGACCAGAACTGTTAAATACATGATGCCTGTGGCTTCCTACTTTATTGATTTCACATTAATCTTATTATGAGAAAATAGTTTCAGTTAGCTAGAAAAATTAATTTGGTCACCAGATCTGTATAAATTAGGGTAAAAAAAAAGTGTAAACCCTAAACTTTCAAGTACTTTATTTACATAATAGGTGGCGAAATTAGAAATTTAATATGTACATATGAAAAATAATTTTTGATACATATAACTTGTAATTCTCTTTAATATCACAATATAATTTTTTGATTCGGTGATCGCTTCGTTATTGTATGTGGCTAAGCCGCTGAATACATGTATCAAATATTACTTCCTTTAAAATTTGATAAGAGCTAATAAATAAAAAAAGAAAATTCAAGTCAACTCCCATATATATAATGTATGCTTTACACGAAATTAATAATGTAGGGCTCGTATACCATGTCCTATAGTGTGTGAACCACCGTACTTCTCATCATGTACTTGTTACACTATGATCAAATTTTCGTAAGTCAATCTTTGGCACAATAACGGTGCGTGAGATGCGAATAAAAATATTTTTAATTTTTTTAATTTTTTTATAAAATATTTTTAAAACAAAAAAAAAACCCCAAAATTTTTTATTTTTTTAACTTTTTCTTTATTTATTAATTTTTAAAACAAACTTGAACGTCTTTTTATTTATATATAATTTAGTAAAACACTATGAGGGTGGTAGAACACAGTGAAATTCAGCGATGGGATGTAGGATGGCCAAGGGTAAAGTTCGGTGGGTGAAGAGGTGAAGATAATGAACTTGTTTTCCTATTTTTATTAAAATATCATTTTCTCAATTATTAAATTTAAAAAATTAAAAACATAAAAAATATTTTTAAAAATATTTAACCAATTAAATATGAGAAGGTGGCGGAATATCTTTTTCTTTGAACCAAACACACCCAAAGAGGCCTTAAATACCAATAAAAGATTAGTTTTTCTGCGAGGAAATAATATTAACATCCGTATTTGGTAGAGTATAATGTTTACGAAGGTAATTTTTTTATATATCCCTTAATTGTATTGAAGTTCGAGCATTAAATAAACAATAAATTAAAATAGGTGATTGTTAGGATCAAGGTCAAATATTACAAAATTTGACAAAATAAGACGACAATGACAAAAATGAAGTAATGAAACAAATTTACAGAGAATTAAGAAATCCACTGTATGAGAAGGTGTACAAGAAATTAACTAATTAAGAATCAAAACTAATATAGATATTCTATTTAATTATCGTGAATATATGAGAGAATACCTCTATAATTGTGCTACCTCCGTTTCAAAATATGCCATTTCACAGTTTGAAAATTATTGCAGTTAATTTTGAAATAAATTAGTTGATTATATTCAACAACAACAATAGTTAGCCTCTCACACTTCCTATGGAGCATCCAAATATCTCGCTCACGTGCACAGGCAATGGAGTGCGACAAATGCTTATCGCCGAGTTGAAGCCACTCTACTTTTTCGAATATCTTCATTTTTAATCCTATCTATCCTAGTATACCTACATATCCATCGCATAACATTCTCATTTTTGCAGCTTTCAACTTCGAATGTGAGAGTTCTTGGCTAATGCTCACTTCAATTCTGAATGTGAGAGTTCTTGATTGACTAATACTTGTAGATTTACGAATGTGAGAGTTCTTGACTGGCTAATACTTCATCAACCACCTGAATGAGAGTTCTTGATTGGCTAATCACTACGCCCATACAATATAGTCGATCGAAGCTACCAATATGTAAAAACATGCTTTAAGTTTTGGTGGCACCTTAACTTTATCACACAAGACTCAGACCATTTAAATTATCACTTGCACTAATTTGGTGAGTGATATCCTCATCAATCTCCTCATTTTCTGGATAATAGCCCCGAATGCTTGAAACTTTCTCTTTTTGGATGATGCATGTCAAGTCTAACTTTCGCGTTTACACCGTGCATTACGTGGGTGAGCTTGCCTTCAAGTATTCGATCTAGGGAGCCTGCCAGCCACGTCTCAAGCCTCCAACTTAGCATTCACTCAGAGTCGTGAATCTCGTTAATCAAAGCTTATGTTATACGCAAAAAAACAAATACCATGGCACCTCCTTTAGATATGATCGTCAATGTATCCATCCATGAGACAAATAAAAAGCGAGGGCTAAGGTCAGGTACCCACGATGCAACCCCATAATATAAACTAGAAAGTTCTTCGAGTCTCCTCCTGTGTCCTTATTTGCTTTTTAGCTCCATCATACATATCCTGCGATCACTACAAGTATACTCCATGACTACACCTTTAACCTCCAAGCATCTCCATATCACCTCCCTTGGTACTTTATCGTAAACCTTAACACCATGTATAAGTCCTTCTTCCTCAATACTGTACCCGTTCTATCAGTCTCATTATCATATGAATGGCTTTTATGGTTAAGCTTCACGGCATAAATCCGAATTAATTTAATATTTCAAAATTTAAATTTAAATATTTTATTTTTTTTATTTTTTTTATTTTTTTTAGTTTTTTTAAAACTAAAATTTAAATGTTCTAATTTAATTTGTTATTAAATTTATTTGATTTGATTCTTAAGTAATATAATAAAATTATTTTAAGGATAAGATGAATAAACTATAATCTCAAAGAAAGAGATATGGGACGTATTGATCCAATTCTAGTTGAGGCCCATACTGGCTTTGCGAGTCAAATACTGGAGGTCTAAATGGGATAAGGTTCCAAGCCCATCTAAATTCAACTTGGATGAACCATTAGTCCATTACTTTTGACATCATCTAAATTATTTGCTCATATTCAAATTCTTTCGAAAGAATAAAGAAAAAACAAGTTGAAAATTTAAATTTTCGTTTCTTTAATTATTTTTTAAAAAATCCGTACTAGGATTGGTCAGTGACAGATATAATATGTCATGTATTTCCCTCATCTCAAATTATCTGTAGTGATTTTTTAAAATAGTTATTTTAATTATTCATTTGAAAGTTCAAGATAAAATCAGTCAATTATTTTTCTGTTTTATCCTTAGTAGTAGTAATAGTTCTTAAAGATTACAAACATCTCAATGATAAACATTTGATGAAGACATATAATATTTTAAGAAATAAAGTAAGAGGATAAAATCGTCAAAATCCCATTTTAATTAATATTTCTTAAGAGATGCGTAAAAACATGACGAGATAATTTGAGGCGATAAAATAACACCTCCATTGTTCTTGACTTGAACTTTATATTTTTAATGCATATGATGTGTGTGTGTGTGTGTATAAAGGCAAAAAATGTCTCGAGATTAATTTCTATTTTCCTCTTCATACCAATTTGCATATGGCAATTTTCGACAGGATTGAAACAAATTAATTCTCAGTATCTGTCTCCTTAATTCCATAGAACCGTAAATAATAACTGTTTTATTTCATACATAAACCAAAAAAAAAAAAAACAAAAAAAACGACCGTGTACATTTACCTGCTTTGCTCATTAAGTCTTAATCATCAGATTAGTTCACTTGTTCTTACTTAAATCCTTTGCGTTTAGGAAAACGACGGGTTCAGAGAATGTACGATGAAAAAAAAAATTAGGTCAGAAGTTAGGTTGAAAATAATCAAATTACAACTAATTGCGTGTTGCTGTATTAATTATTTTTGTGGTTGTCAGGTTGATGAGACAAATGTATAAATATCTTTTCGCTTTAAAATAAAAGTGGTGCTTTTGATGGGCGGATTAGGGATTTTTATCTTCATGGGTTCGAGTTTAAGATTACAGCGTTGAATCGAATTTATATTTTAAAAATTATGGGTTCATGCCTACTATCTTTTGCAAATTTTATGAAATTTTACGTATAAATTTATGCTCCACGATGAAATTATTGGAGTTCGAGATGAACCACATCTTTATCCTTTTTGCATCCGTCTCCGTTTTCGAAACACAGACAAATACGCCCAGAAAGCTAACATTATAAAAAGGAAATTTTTTTACCCATTAACTAATAAATATTTTTGAGAAAGATGTATTTCTTCAATATTTCTTGATTATGTAAAACTCTTTATTTAAATAAGGGTAAACGGGAAGGACATCATTAATGTCTTCATGATTATGTAAAACTACTTATTTAAAATAAAATCATTAGCAATACTTATTTTGAAAATGGAGAAAGTATATGATTGTTCAATTAGCTAAGTAATTTTTTAACCTTTCAAAGCTCCGAAAGTCTCTATTGGGGTGTTAATTTTACCTAATTAGCAGAGATTTTTCAGACACTGACTAGATGAATTATATGATATCATGAATTATATATGTGTGTGTGTGTTTCTTTTTAATCATTAAATATCTTGAATGATATCACTAAGAAAGAAATTTTATTATAACTATATTTTTAATGAGTTGTTTCAATTCAAATGACCCCTATGCAATGTGAACTTAAGGCTCCGAAACGACGTGAATATGTACTAGTTTCGAATAGTAGAAGGATGATACTAATTTTTGCATTATTAATTCTTATTTAATAATAATTATATTCATGCATTTTCGTTTTTGCATTATTCTCGGCATGAGTTGTCTCAGGGCCAAATGACCCTCAAAGCCAAATTTTTATATCGAAAAAGATAAATGTTAAATAATTTGGCTCACATTAACTATAATTTGATGAAATAAAATGATTGGATAATCGAAAAATGAGATTAAATCGTAAGATAATCGATAAAAGTTATCATTGTATCCTCAATATGTCATATGTATTACTTTAATTAAGTTTAATTCTTCAGGATAAGATTTAGCGTTTAGAAAAAATTAATAAGAGATGGTAATTTGGTAATATAAACACTTATTAATTTTTTTCAGAAAAAGCATCTGATAATAATTTTTTTCGCATTTAGAATTACTTTAAATGCGAGGTGTAGAATTTAAAATATACTGTCAAATTATCTCTTGAATTTTAAAAAGCTTAATAAATATTTTAAAATAATTATTTTTAATATATCTAACAGTTAAAATGAAATCTACCGTCTTCTTTGTTAGTTCTGAGTTTCACGCCTGGCTTTAATAATTTGGTAAATAAAGATGAAAAACAATGAGATTTGTTTTTTCTGCAGATGCACAGCTCCAAATAAATTAATTTAATGAAGCAAAATTTTTGGAAATATCAACTACATCAATCATTTAGTCTAGTTAAAAGAAAAACTTTCGAAAGCATGTAAATTCCTTTTTTACTTTCTCAGTTTTAAAATAATTGTCATATTTCACTTTTGAAAGTCGAATTATTTAAATTTTTATTAATATTTAAAGATTTAATTATTTTTATTATATTGTTAAGAAAATAATTATAATTGATAGTAATCTTTTCATAATTTTTAAAATTTTAAAATATTAATTTAATTCAATCTAATTGACCCTCGAAAAGGAAATATGATAAATATTTTGATACGAATACAAAATACACCTGATGGGAAATATCACTTAGATTTGGCAATTCATGGCGAAAAGAAGTGGGAGAAGAAAATTCCTAGGCCCAAAATATCTGTAGAAGATAAACCGATGGGCTTGTAACCCAGATATAGATGCAGCACACATCCCCCTAGTGTACTGGGCCCATGTTGTCCCACGGAACCTTACTGTTGAAAGCACGTAATTAATGGGCTCTTGACACTTTAATTTTATTTTTAAGTAATTGACATAATTCATCTTCATAGCTAAGTCTCAAGGAGGCAGGTTAAAATGTGCGGGCGTAGGTTAGTGTGTCGTCCTACAAATGATAGCCTTGTAAGGCCGCCCATGAGATGCGTTGTACGGTAGTAGTTTATGTTAGCTGCTTATCCGGATGAAAAAAAATATCCTCCTTTTTACTGAACCATGGGAAGCCCCGAGTAGTTTACCGGACAAATTGAGTTCTTTGTAACGATACCTTTAACATCGAATTCTCTTAAATCACCGAATTGTCGGATCGCCGTAGACACTGTATTTAAGCTATTAAATGCCAAAAACATGTGCTATATTATGACCTGGCGGTGTTTCCGCATCATTTTTCATTAATTCCCTAATAATTAATCCTATTGAAGTTAATCTAAATAATTACTGACATGGATACAACTGTATGCATCAACGATTAGAAAACGAGCACTTTAATTTACTCTAATTATGATTTTCACAAAAAAAAAAACTTATAATGACGTGATATAAATGACTAGTTATATAGCTGGATATTTAAAACTTGTACTTTATTTGATTTATTAATTAATTATTCTTTTTTATGATTTAATTTATTCTGTTTAAATTGACACCTGATAACAAGCTTCTCTTCCAATTGGATTAGGAGCACCTTCAATTGATGGTTAAAAACATTCATATTTTTATTTTTATAATTATTAAAATTTAAATTTGAATTGAATTGAAATTGAATTGATAATTGAGGTTTTTTTATTTATTTTATATTAATATAATATATATGTTTAAATCTTAAATAATTAAAGAATTAAAAATATCAAGAGTAAAATAAATATTTAATAGTTAATAATTAAAAAAAAAAAAGTACAACTTGGCTCTAAAACCTACACTTTAATAACTTAAAATATAATAAGATATTTAATACTTATACATTTTTAAAATAGTGGTGGTTTATATGTCGAAAGATATTAATGATGTTCTTTCAATTTTGCTCTTGTTTAAGTGGAGAAAGTTTTACATAATCAGAAAATATTAAATAGTGCATTTTTTTGAATATTTATTAGAGATAAGTGGGTAAAATTACGTTTTTACATTTAGGAATAAAGAGTTTTTTACGAAGTATCTTCCAGCTAAGCAACATTTATTTTGAAAAGACGGCCCGTCTGCAAATCTCTTCTCTTATTAATTAAAGCCAAAAAAAAAAAGTTTACATACACTCTGACCACTTACGCCCCCCAAAAAACACACACAAAAAAAATAAAAAAAATAAAAAAAATAAAAAAAATAAAAAAAATCTTTCTTTTTTTTTATAACAAATAAAAATAAAAATGTGTGGGGAATAATAAACTTCCTACATGCATGAATATTCTCTAACTTTCTATTTGTATTTTTCTGAGTGTCTTTGATTTAATGTTCTTTCACGTCAAATAAGCAAAGTCCAAATTCAATGGATGAAATTGGTTTGCTTGTAGGGTATTATATGCTTATGAAACGTAATACATATGTATTATATTATATATATTACTTCATTGTTTTATTTTAATTATCAGAATAATATTTATATATTTATTAAAAAGAATTAATAGAAATAATAATATGACTAATAATTCTATTAATTTTTAAAATATACAATAATAATTCTTTTCACATTTTAGAATGAAGTATTAAGGATAAAATTGAAAAATACGTTATTATTCTTAAATTTTGATAATAAGTATTTTTGAAATGAAAACATTGCAGCTTTTTTTATATAAACAGAGTACAGTAAGAAGCAGGAGGAGTAAAAGACAAACTAAATTATAAATAAAATATCTTTTTAAAGTTATTTTTATGAGATTAATAATACAGTTGTTTATTCAACATCATTAAATTACTACTATGAATTTAGAATCTTGGGACCAGAAGGCACGTTATGGAAAAGTGGACAGCCCATTGAATATTATGAATTCAAATTGAATTGAATATTTTCACGAAAAATATAGATAATACATAAAAATACTACTAAAATTATAAAAAATATTAGAAGTTTCATTTTATAATTTTAATTTTAAATTGACCTTTAATTGTATTATATTAGTCTTAAATGTCTATGAATAGTTAATTAAATCTCTTTTTATCATATAATTACAGTGTGCATATACACACACTGATCGTTAAATCCGATTAATATAAGGAAAACTTTGGTGCATTGAATGGAGTTCAAATTTTATTACCATTTCTTTGTTTTGTTTCTTTTGGGCAGCAGGTTGCTTGAGAAAAAAGTTTAATACTTTCGGTATTTTAAAACAAATGATATGTTTTTATTTTTATTTTTAAAATAAATAGTATTTCATAAAAAAATTGAAAAAAATATTAATAATATTTTTTTTTATTTTATTTTATTTAAATAAAGAGAATTTTACATGTCAAAGAATTTATTAAGAAGTTATAAGTATTTTTAAATGAAGCTTATTAAAGGTAAATTAGTAAAAAAATGTTTAGATTGTATGAGCAGTAGTCTCGGGAATATATCTAAGAAAAAAAAAAAAAAGTATTATTTATTTTAAAATGGAGGAGTAAGTTTTACCACCTTTTTTGAAAAATTATTATATATATTAAAAATAATTTTTTAAAAACTTATCAATTTAAAAAATAAATAAAATGTAATTATTTTTAAAACTTTACTCTTATTGTTAATTATTTTAAAATTAAAACATATATAAATAAATAAAAATTTATTAACTAAGAATATATTAATTAAATATACTCTTGTTATTATCTTTTATATGTGTTGATAACAAAAATAAAACGGAGAAATATATGGCACCAATAAAAAATAGGAAGAAAGCGTATTTATTATTGGTAATATTATAATAGTTTGAAAATAGAGGTATTTTAATTTTTAATTTTTTGAAAAATAAATGGTATTTTTATATAATTAGAAAATATTCAATAATATTTTAATTTTAATTAAATTACATGTTTTTTTTGTTTTTTTAATTTCTTATAAAAAAATTCTTGTTAAATTATATTTTTTAAAATCTTGTTAGAATAAGTGAATAAAAATATATTTTTATTTAAAAATAAATAATTTTAAAAAGAATATATTTAAACAAAAATATCATTTATTAAAACGAGAGTTGTAATAAAGATGAGAAATTATAAAGGGCGTTGAGATCCACCCTCTATTCACGTGGCTTGGCCGACTCCATTCTCCAATTTATCTCCTAATTTTCTGCAGCCGACAAAGTTAAATAATTGGCGACCCCATTCTCCTTTTACACCTTTACCGACTACGTATATAATTGATAAATATGGTAGAATTTTCAATAAATAATATTTTTATTAATAAATTTATAAAGTTTAAAGATAAATGTTCGTTCAAAGAATCTAAAATGCATAAACTAAATAAAATGAAATTTGTGAATTCATATTCATTCACCCTGAAAATTAAAATTCTTATTAAATTAATAATATTATATTTTAAAATTATAATATATATAATATATTAAATAAAAAAACTAAAAAAAATAAAAAAAATAAAAAAAATAAAAAAAATAAAAAAAATAAAAAAAATAAAAAAAATAAAAAAATTGATAATTAAATAAAAATAAACTAAATGAACTAATAATTTATCAATAAATAATAATATTTATATTTTTACAAACTAATTTTACTGCCCTAATTAATACTACTTAATTCATTGAGGAAAAAATAAGCAAAATTAATTAGAACGTATAAGTTATGGTCCCATACTGACGTTGCAAGTACTCACTGTGCCAATGCGGTGCCAAAACTTGACTTTGGGCTATAGAAGTAGGATACATGTCCTCCACCCAAATCCACGTGCATCCCACGTGAACTCTATTCCTACGAAATATGACTTTTCAAAGCATATCATCTACTCTAATAAATTCATCTACTCCTTATTTTAATTTATTTCTGTTTTAATTTTATGTGTTGTTTAATTTAATATAAAATTTTTAATTTTAATTAAATTACATGTTTTTTTTGTTTTTTTAAAAAACAATAAAACATATAATCTTTAATTATTTGAAAAAATATATTATTTTAAAAAATTAATTAAATAAATATATCACTTGTGACGAAGAGATACATAAAACTATAGACTACTTTGTCTTAGTTTCGTCAAAGTAATGATGAACTCCTCTTTCTTACCAACTATATAACTTCGAGATCAAAATAATAACATACTTTCTTCGTTTATTTTTATTTAAATTTTCTTTTAATTTCAAATAAATTTTTACTAAATATATATGTATAACTAAAAAATTTTTTGCTGCATAAGAACATTTAGTTTTTCTTAACAAGTGGACTCCTTTGTATTTTTTCATTTTAAGCTCAGTTTTCTTTGTTTTCTTTAAAAGTTGTGGGTTCCATTCATGTACTGAAATATGAATTGTATTTGAATTTTCAGTGATTAATGTTTTTGTAATTTAAAAGGTATATAAATTTGTAACAAATAAAGAAAAAATATAAACGTTTTGAGGATAAACAAAATATGTATCTTTTTATAACTTTCAATTGATAAAATTACATATCATTTCATGCCTATACAATGAATACACTATTCTCTTCATGTACTATATATTTTTTAGCATTAAGAATCGTTTGATATTGATTTAGATATGAGTTATATGATGTCATTTTACGTAAGCGATATCGTGTTTTGATAGTTGACAAGCAGTTATTAAAAACTAAAATTTTTAAAATTAAATATTAATTTTATAATTATTAAAATTAATGTTTTTCATATATAATAAATAATATAACAATCTATTATTAAATATATAATACAGACATATTATTATATCTAAGCAGTCAAACTCAGTTAGTTATCAAATCTTAACAAATTTCATTATTTTATTGTTGTGATAAAAATTGAAATAAATAAGAATTATGTTAAGCAAGGTTTTGCAAAATGTAAAATGAGATATAACAATAAAATAAAATAAAATAAAAATAAAGTTGAAGCCTATAAGGCTTCTCAAGATTCATAATTGACTCTCTGTGAAAATAATTATTTTAAAATATTTATCAAATTTAAAAATAGATATAAATTATTTATTTTTTAAATTTTATATTTTTAAAATTTTGAATTGCTTTTTTTTTATTTTTTTAGTTTTTTAAAATTATATTAATTAAATTACGATCTTTATTATTTATTTCTTAACAACAATACAAACTTTATCCTGATTAAAATGGGAAGGATGGAGTAAAAAATAGTCTAGTCATTTCACTTTATTTATCTGATTTTAATTTGATGTAATTAAAAAAGTAAAGAAGATTTTTGAATTTTATGATGTTAACTAAATGGTCTTTAATATTGTTGTTTTAAACATGTCATGAAAAAGATTAAAATTAAAGATTTACTAAAAAAAAGACATTCTGCTTTTAAACAAACTATAAAGGAAAGTAAGTTAAATAAATTAAACGGAGGGGTATACTTGATATTTTATTGGCATCATAATATAAATCCCTTTACGATTTGGTTATCTCTAACTTTTGAAACATGCTAATGTTTAAGAAAGTAAAGAAATTTTTGAATCTTGTGATTTAAATTAAAATAAATACAACAGCGTCAAAATATTTTTTTATTTTATACTCTTACATATATCGTATGAAAGAATAGAATTAAAAGTTACTAAAAAAAAGGATGCGTTCTTTTTTAAATGAATAAAAAATTAACTTGCGAAGCAATAGCATCAACTTATCATAAGTTAAATTATTTTATAATAGGAGTATTAAAAAATTTTTAATATTATTTTCATATTAATGCAAAATGTTTTTAATGCAAGTATTTATCGATTTGGTATTATTAACTATATAAATAACAACCCTCAACCTTAAAGGTTTAGAGTTAGAACTTAAATCAGTGAATTATTCACTCTTTTTTTACATAAATACCTTCAAATATATATTTAAAGGTATATACATAATATATTAAATTTAATCAAACAATTATAAATTTACGTGATCCAATTTTAGCATATAAATTCGCCACCAGCAGGATTAACCTTCAATTCGAGGTTTACAAAAATGCAGCATCTTACGTCTAAATGTTTAAATCTAAGGACTTTAAAGTCGGTTCCAAATTGTACAATTAAGTATTATGGGCCAAATACATAAATTTCAATTAAAAAAAGGAAAAAACAAAAACAAAATTAACAACCTCAGTTTAAAAAAAAAAAAAACAGAAACTCAACAGACATTGCATCATATCCCTTTTTTCCTAACAGAAAACAGTTATTATCTCTGTGAGCTCCCTCCCCTAACCCCATATTCCTATTAGTTGCTTCTCTTTCTGACGGTACCGTCGTGCGTCATTTGATAAGTGAAATATATAAAAAAATCAAAATAAATTAAAATAATTTTTATTTTATCAACATAATCATATTAAAATATTATATTAAAAAAAATTAACTATTTTATATTAAAAATACTATTAAATTTTATATTAAAAAAATACTATTAAATAATTTCATGAAATATTAAACAATTCTTAACAACTTATTACATACTACGTCGATAATACCCATCACTAAGTCCTATGTATTTCTGAAAGGAGTACTTTATTCAGCATTGGAAGTTGAAATATGATTTTGGGTTTTTAATTACTTCAATTTTACTTATTTTATCGATTTGCTTCTTTTTTTTTTGGTTTAAATTATAGTTTATGTGCAAATCCACGTAAAAAGGAAATGGGGTCAACAATGTCGTAATCTTCCTATGTATCATGAAAAGGAATTGGTAGTCTTCATCTGATCATTTTATACAGGCTTGATACATTGCC
>JACEIK010000447.1:349796-386136 GCA_018107945.1 Datura stramonium | reverse complement strand
TTGTGCTTATGTTCATTGTTTGAAATTTGCATTCCGATTAATCTATATTCGCGCTATAAAAATAAACACTAACGAATATTAACGGATTTTTTCAAAAAATCGTTATATTCACGGCTCAAATTTGAAACACTTAACGTTAATAAAACGTATCATTTTTAGATGACTTACTTTTTTCTATTTCTTCCTTTGTTGACTTTGTGGCGATGTTCATTCTTTGAAATCTACATTCCGATTAATAAATATTCGCCTGTTGAAATCCACTATAACGAATATCAACGGTTTTTTCAAAAATCCGTTATGTTTAAGGCTCAAATTCGAGACACTTAACGTTAATAAACATTTATCATTTCACCGTACATTTTAGTGATTCAACTATCGAGACAATCAGACGACTTTTTTTTTATTTCTTCCTTTTTTGACTTTGTGGCTATGTTCAATGTTTGAAATCTACATTCGGATTAATTAATATTCACCCTATAGAAATCCACTATAACGAATATCAACGCTTTTTTTTAAAAATCGTTATGTTCAAAGCTCAAAATCGAGACACTTGACGTTAATAAACGTTTACCACTCCACATTGCTATTTAGTGATTCAAGTTTTGAAATAATCAGACGACTTATTTTTTTTCTATCTCTTCCTTTTTTGACTTTGTGGCTATGTTCAATGTTTGAAATCTACGTTCCGATTAATTAATATTCGTCCTGTAGAAATCCACTATAACAAATAACAACACTTTTTAAAATAAAAACCGTTATGTTCAAGGCTCAAATTTGAGACACTTGACGTTAATAAACGTTTACCATTCCACAGTGCTATTTAATGATTCAAGTTTTGAAATAATCAGACAACTTTTTTTTTTATCTTTTCCTTTTTAATTTTGTGGCTATGTTCGGTGTTTGAAATTTATGTTCCGATTAATCTATATTCGCACAATAGAAATCCACTCTAACGAATATTAGCTTTTATTTAAAAAAGTCATTATGTTCAAGGCTCAAATTCGAGACACTTGGCGTTAATAAACGTTATCATTCCACTATGCTATTTAGTGATTTAACTTTCAAAACAATCAGACAACTTTTTTTTCTTCTATTTCTCCCCCTTTTTTCGACTTTGTGTCTATGTTTGCTATTTGAAATTCACATTCCGATTAATCAATATTTGCGCTACAGAAATTCATCTCTAACGAATATTAGTTTTTTAAGAAAAAACCGTTATGTCCAAGGCTCAAATTCGCGACACTTAATGTTAATAAACATTTATCATTCCACCGTGCTATTTACTTATTCAACTTTTGAATCAACCAGACGACTTATTTTTTTCTATTTATTCCTTTCTATTTTTTTTACTTTCTGATTATATTCGTAATTTGAAATCAATGTTCCGATAAATATTAGCGCCTTTTTTATAAAAAAAAAAATGGTTGTTTGAAATCTATGTTCCGATTGATCTATATTCACACTATAAAATTTCACTATAACGAATATTAACGTCTTTTTAAAAGAAACTGTTATGCTCAAGGCTCAAATTCGACACCTTAACATTATTAAACATTTAGCATTCCACCATACTCTTTAGTTATTCAACTTTTGTAACAATCAAACAACTTATTTTTTATTATTCTTCCTTTTTTACTTTGTAGTTATATTCGGTGTTTAAAATCTACATTTCAATTAATCCATATTCATGCTATAAAAACCCACTATTATGAATATTGACGCTTTTTTTAAAAAATCGTTACGTTCAATACACTTAACGTTTATCATTCCACAATACTCTTTAGTGATTCACTTTTCAAAACAAGAAGATAACTTTCTTATTACTGAGTAATTCTTTTTTTTTCTTGACTTTGTGGCTATGTTCGTTGTTTGAAATCAATATTTTGATTAATCTATATTCATGATATAAAAATATATTGTAACAAATATCAGCGCCTTTTTAAAAAAATCGATTATGTTTAAGGCTCAAATTCGAGACACTTAACATTAATAAACGTTTATTATTCCACCATACTCCTTAGTGATTCTACTTTCGAAACAATCAAACAACATATTTTTTCTACTTTTTCCTTTTTTGATTTGTGCTTATGTTCATTGTTTGAAATTTGCATTCAGATTAATCTATATTCACGCTATAAAAATAAACACTAACGAATATTAACGGATTTTTTCAAAAAATCGTTATATTCAACGCTCAAATTTGAAATACTTAACGTTAATAAAACGTATTATTTTTAGACGACTTACTTTTTTCTATTTCTTCCTTTGTTGACTTTGTGGCGATGTTCATTCTTTGAAATCTACATTCTAACGGTCATTAACGGATTTTTCAAAAATCGTTATATTCAACGCCAAATTTGAAATACTTAACGTTAATAAAACGATTATTTTTGGGACGACTTACTTTTTTTCTATTTCTTCCTTTGTTGACTTTGTGGCGATGTTCATTCTTTGAAATCTACATTCCAATTAATAAATATTCGCCCGTAGAAATCCACTATAACGAATATCAGCCGCTTTTCAAAAATCCTATGTTTAAGGCTCAAATTCGAGACACTTATCGTTAATAAACGCTATTATTCCACCATACTTTTAGTGATTCTACTTTCAAACAATCAAACAAATATATTTTTCTACTTTTTCCTTTTTGATTTGTGCTTATGTTCATTGTTTGAAATTTGCATTCTGACATCTATATTCGCGCTATAAAAATAAACACTAACGAATATTAACGGATTTTTTCAAAAAATTGTTATATTCAAGGCTCAAATTTGAAACACTTAACGTTAATAAAACGTATTATTTTTAGACGACTTACTTTTTTCTATTTCTTCCTTTGTTGACTTTGTGGCGATGTTCATTCTTTGAAATCTACATTCCAATTAATAAATATTCGCCTGTTGAAATCCACTATAACGAATATCAACGCCTTTTTCAAAAATCCGTTATGTTTAAGGCTCAAATTCGAGACACTAAACGTTAACAAACGTTTATCATTCCACCGTACATTTTAGTGATTCAACTTTCGAGACAATCAGACGACTTTTTTTTTTATTTCTTCCTTTTTTGACTTTGTGGCTATGTTCAATGTTTGAAATCTACGTTTGGGTTAATTAATATTCACCCTATAGAAATCCACTATAATGAATATCAACGTTTTTTTAAAAAAATCGTTATGTTCAAAGCTCAAAATCGAGACACTTGACGTTAGTAAACGTTTACCATTCCACATTGCTATTTAGTGATTCAAGTTTTGAAATAATCAGACGACTTATTTTTTTCTATCTCTTTCTTTTTTGACTTTGTGGCTATGTTCAATGTTTGAAATCTACGTTCCGATTAATTAATATTCGTCCTGTAGAAATTCACTATAACGAATAACAACATTTTTTTTTAAAACCGTTATGTTCAAGGCTCAAATTTGAGACACTTGACGTTAATAAACGTTTACCATTCCATAGTGCTATATAATGATTCAAGTTTTGAAATAATCAGACAACTTATTTTTTTCTATCTTTTCCTTTTTAACTTTGTGGCTATGTTCGGTGTTTGAAATTTGTGTTCCGATTAATTTATATTCGCACAATAGAAATCCACTCTAACGAATATTAGCTTTTATTTCAAAAAGTCATTATGTTCAAGGCTCAAATTTGAGACACTTGGCGTTAATAAACGTTTATCATTCCACTATGCTATTTAGTGATTTAACTTTCAAAACAATTAGACAACTTTTTTTTCCTTCTATTTCTCCCCCTTTTTTCGACTTTGTGGCTATGTTTGCTATTTGAAATTCACATTCCGATTAATCCATATTTGCGCTATAGAAATTCATCTCTAACGAATATTAGCTTTTTAAGAAAAAATCGTTATGTCCAAGGCTCAAATTCGCACACTTAATGTTAATAAACATTTATCATTCCACCGTGCTATTTACTTATTCAACTTTTGAAACAACCAGACGACTTAACTTTTTCTATTTATTCCTCTATGTTTTTTTTTTACTTTCTGGTTATATTCGTTATTTGAAATCAACGTTCCGATAAATTTATATTTGTTCTATAAAAATCTACTACAACAAATATTAGCGCCTTTTTAAAAAAAAATGGCTGTTTGAAATCTATGTTCCGATTGATCTATATTCACACTATAAAATTTCACTATAACGAATATTAACGTCTTTTTAAAAGAAACTATTATGCTCAAGGCTCAAATTCGACACCTTAACGTTATTAAACATTTAGCATTTCACCATACTCTTTAGTTATTCAACTTTTGTAACAATCAAACAACTTATTTTTTATTATTCTTCCTTTTTTACTTTGTGGTTATATTCAGTGTTTAAAATCTACATTTCAATTAATCCATATTCATGCTATAAAAACCCACTATTACGAATATTAGTGCCTTTTTAAAATATCGTTATGTTCAAGGCTCAAATTTGAGACACTTGATGTTAATAAACGTTTAACATTCCACTATACTTCTTGGTAATTTAACCTTCATAACAATTAGACAACTTAACTCTTTTACTTCTTTCTTTTTTAGCTTTATGACTATGTTCGGTGTTTGAAATCTACGTTTCAATAAATCTACATCCGCCCTATAAAAATCTATTGTAATGAATATTAGCGTTTTCTTTCAAGGTTCAAATTTGAAATCGTTAACTTAGAGTTAACATTTATCTTTCATCATACTATTTAGTGGTTCAACTTTCAGAACAATCAGACAACTTATCTTCTTTATTTTATTAAAAAAGAAATTCTCGTATCATAATTAAAAGATGTGGTGGAATGATAACGATTCCTATATTTTTAATTAGAGGTTTTAGATTTGACTCCAGCGAATGAAGTTCTATTTAGTATGAGGTAATAAAACCTCCCATAATGAGTTATCTAGGATGTAAAATTATGAAAGCATTTTTTAAAGTTATCTAGGATGTAAAATTCGTTATTATAACGATTATGAAAGCATTTTTTTTTTATAAAAACCGTTATGTTAAGGTTCAAATTCAAAATCGCTAACTTAGAGTTAATAGATTTTTGTCATTCCACTATGCTCTTTAGACCACAAATGCAACATATTCTTCTAATGCATATGTTAATTTTCGCATCAACCCTTATATGTAAATATTGAGAGATAGATTTATAGACAATATATCATTACTCGTCAATAAGTTTTAGTGAATTTAATTAACCTCGCGATTTAAAATTAATAATGACACGGTTATAATGCGATAACGATGAATCTAAATAAATTACTAAGATTAAAATAGCTTATTATCAATTCATCGCGATAATAAAATTAGCTTATGTCTACTAAAACTAATGAATGAACTAATTACATAGCGTACTGTTACATTTAGGTCTGGGACTCTGGGTATCGAGTCAAGTGAACCAAGCTCGAGCTTTAAATAGTATGGAGCAGATTCGAGTTGAGCCGAGCTTAATCGAACTTTTTTACATTTTAATCGAGCTCGAACCGAGCCTGAGCCAGCTCTTTTTTGTTTAGATTTTTTATATTTTATATGAATTTTATTTGCATAATTAAAACTTATAGATCTCAAGACATTTTCTCAATAATCCAAAGAAATTATACCCATTATAATAAAAGAATATCAACGGATTATAAGTTGACAAATAATGGTTTTTTTTCTTTTAGTTGTAGGAAGAAAAATAAAGAGACGAATCATATTAGATTTTTTAAAAGTTAAAAAAATAGAACCACATCCGACAACAACAAAATCGATGAATATGTATTATGTTTGACTTGACTTGATTTTAATAATTAAAAACTTGATTTATTTTGATTATAATTAAAAATAACTCAAACCAAATTATGAACAGCCACACTTATAGAGTAGGCTTAAGTTACATTGTCATTAAAAAATTTACTAATTATTGAATAAATATTAATTATATATTAATAAATTAACATAGTATTTTAATAGTATTTTAAGTTAAATTTCTAACGTATTTAGTAACTGAGCTTAATGAAAGGATATTATTTAGTAAATCGAGCTAACCGAGCCAGCTCAATCGAGCACAAGCTTTGACTGAGCTGAGCTTGATCGAGATTTTACTGTTGAGGTCCTGGTAATACTAGAATGTGAAAAGAATGATTATTGTATATTTTCAAAAATACTTGCCAATTAATAGGATTATATTAGTCAAATTGTAACTCCTAATAATCTTTTCTTAAATGATGTGTAAATCTTATCCTATGAAGTAAAAAAAAACAATCAAATGATGTTTAAACCTTATTCTATCAAGTAATTTTTTTTAAAGGATGTGTAAACCTTATCCTATCAAGTAAAACAAATTTAAAAGACGTGTAAACCTTATCCTATCAAGTAAAAAAATTTAAAGGATGTGTAAACCTTATTCTATCAAATAAAAAAGAAATTTTAAAGGATCTGTAAACCTTATCCAATCAAGTAAAAATAATTTAAAGGATGTGTAAACCTTCTCCTATCAAATAAAAAATAAATAAAAGGATGTGTAAACCTTATCCTATCAAGTAAAAAAAAATAGTTAAAGGATGTGTAAACCTTATTCTATCAAGTAAAAGAAAAAATTTAAGGATGTGTAAACCTTATTGTATTAAGTAAAACAAATTTAAAGGATGTGTAAATCTTATCCTATTAAAAGGATGTATAAACTTTATCCTTTCAAATAATTTTTTAAAAAAGAATGTGTAAATTCTACCCTATCAAATAAAAAAAACATCGGGAGTAACAAATAGAGCAATTTTAGAATTGAATTGACACAGTCTTGTCGTGATCGCATTGCAATAATCTTTTGAGAATCAGACAACTTATCTTTTAGAACATGTTTGGAAGGCCACCCCGTAATTGGATTTGATTGTAATTGAATGTAATTACATAGTTTGACATGTTTGTTTGGCCATGTAACTACATTGTCAACAGGGAATTGGGTGTAATTAGGAGGCTCTCTAATTCTCGGGAAGTGCGGTGCGAGGGTAATATAAGGTGTAATTACAAAATTACTTATTAATTTTTCCGCTTTTTTCATTATAATTTTAATTTTATTTCTTTATTTCTTCTTTTTAATTTTTATTTTAAAAAATTACAAAATTCAAAAATAATAAAAAAATTAAAAAAATTAAAAATATTTTTATTTTTTTTAAAACATAGAGTGAGTAAACTTTTCTATTTCCTGTGCTCTTTATAGTGGTTCAACCTTTAAAACCATTCAACAAGTTGGTAAGTTTTGGCTTAAAACAGGATATGTATATACACATGGATTTATAGACAATCATTAATAAATTTCTGTGAATTTAAAAGTGTACGATTTTGAAAGTTGCAATAACACGATTATAATTCAGTAGCGATAAATCCTAAAATAAATTACTAAGTTTATAATAACTTAACATCAATTCATTGTAACATGCGATAATACTAGAATTAATGAATAAATTACTTACATAATAAAATTAATGAAAATAATATTTACCGTAGGCATCAATTTTTTTAATGCAAAAAAAAAAAAAAAAAAAAATTGAAATGATCTCGTTGTGATCGCATTGCATGCTATAATCTTTTGAGAATCTTGATTCCAAAAATGTCAATTATGCTTAGCATGCTTGAAATAATAGATAGGTTACGTTATTTTTCGTAAAAAATATTATAAGTTTAAAAAATAGCATGTATAGAATGTCGATATAAAATGGTTTTATTTTTTGCAGTAAATAGGTGAATTATTGCACAATTGCATACGTACATGCTAGTTTCTATCGCCACAAATATTCGAAAATTTTGTATATTAAAGCTTAAACTGATAGGATAATTAATCATATAGCAGCAAATAGATAAAACGAATTTATTTTCTTTTTTTAGGTGTGGTATCCTCTACGTGTGTTTTTTTTCTAGTGACAAAGCAAAAATGTATTGAATGGACAGAGTATACAGGGTGCAGTATATTAATTAGTCCGACGTATTTAAGCTAATGATCAAATTAGTTGAATGTGTTAAGGTTATTCTAAATCAAGAATTTAAATTTTTTAAATATGATTTATTAATTTTATATAAAAGTGTGTATAAACACCTTTTATGTTTTTTTTAATTTGATATTATTTAAATTTCAAATAATTTGAAGCTATAATGATCAAATTAATTAGCTGAATATATTATGTCATTCCAAATCAAGAACTTGGTAAATTTTAAATAATTTGAAGCTAGTGATCAAATTAACTGAATGTATTAAGGTTATTCCAAATCAAAAATTTCAAATAATTTGAAACTAATGATCAAATTAGCTAAATGTATTAAGGCCATTAGAAATTAAAAACTCCATATATGCATTTCAAATAATTTAGGAAGCTAATGATTAAATTAACGCTGAAAATATTTGTAATTTTAAATCAAGAAGTTTGTAAATTTCAAATAATTTAAAAAAAGAAAAAATTAAAAAAACAAAAAAAACATGTAATTTAATTAAAATACAAAAATAAACACATAATTAAAAATTTAAAAATATTTTTAAGTTTTTAAATTTCTGAATTTTAAATTTCTTGCTTTTTTTAATTTCATAAATTTTTAAATAATTTGAAGTTAATGATTCAAATTAACTGAATATATTAACCATTCAAATTAAAACTTTATAAATTTCAAATAATTTGAAACTACCGATCTAATTAACTGAATGTATTAAGATTATTCCAAATCAAAAAACTCCATGAAATTTCAAATAATTTGAAGTTATTGATCAAAGCTTTGTAAAACTTCAAACATAGTTCTTTCCAATTGAAGATCTAACCCAAACTAATATATGAGTGTCAAATTGGCCAAATTAATATAGCCCACCCAGCTTATGTTTAGTTTGATGTGTTGGGTGAGTTGTATTTATTAAAATATAGGACCATTGAGGTAGAATAGGCAACAAGAGTATTTGAAGTTTTAAATTACAAATACCCAAGATAAATTCCTCTATTCTCTAACTAAAAAAACAAAATTTTTAAAAGAGAACAAACAATGAATAGATTTTACTTTTATCAAAATCTTTTTTTTTGACCAATAATAACTTAAATTCATTTGAAATGTAATCTTTGGTCTAGTTTGCTTATCATATCTTATTCTACAAATATTTGAGCAAATTAAAACTCATAATTCACTTGAAAATTTTAGGCAAATTGTTTCATCTCTTCTATTACTACTTAACTCTCTTAGCATTGAACTCTTCCTAGAAATAAGTGAATATATTTTAGCTTAGAAGTATGTGAATACAGAAAAATAAATGAATACTATAGTAAACATAACTAAATTATTCCCTCCGTTCCATTTTAATTGTTAATTATAACTTAATAAGTTATTTCAAAAATGTATTAGTTTCAAATTCAAGAGAAATTGATCATGTTTTTCAATTCTACCTTAATATTAAGTCATTCTAAAATGTGAAAAGAATTAACATTATATGTTTTCAAAAAATTAATAGGGTTATATTAGTCAAACTATCATCCTATTAATTTTCAATAATAATACGTGAATTTTATCCTAACAATTAAAATAGAGCGGAGAGAGGAGTAAAAAGCGAGTAAACTTTAGTTTGCTTTCACCTAACAAGAGATAATTGATTAATGTGAAAAATAGAAAATAAATTGGTATCCCTGTCAATTAATTACTCATAATTAATAGGGTTATGTATTATTTGGATTAAGTCAGAAAAATCAAATCAGATGAATTTTCTTTTTATTATTTGATTTGATTTTTTCATTTTGGTTTGATTTGGATTTGAAAATAAAAATCCAAAGATCAAATTATTTAATAGAGTGTGTGTATAATGTTATATATATGTATATATATAACATTTCATTTTTAATATATAAGAAATCGATGGCATTGAATAGTACCTATATTTTGTTTTGATTATGTTTAGCGTTCCAATTTCGGATAAAAATATTTCAAGGCGGAAGTTAAAAATACGAAGATGCTTTATTTTATTGGACCACTATTAATTTTTATTCGTCTAAAGAGAGTTATTCTTTTTAACTTATTCCATTATATTTTTATAGAAAAGTAGGAGTTGTTGACTGTCTCACCAAATATAAACGCATGTTAATTCAATTTAGAAAAAAAGTATTTTAGAGATTTAATGTTACTATATATTTCTGTTCTTTTATAATAATATGTATTTTTAAAATTCAAATATAATTATTCGGTTATATTAGATCTGCATTTTCTTTTATTATATAATAGAAAAATCAGAAGCTTGAAAAGGTGGAATCTGAAGAAGAAAAATTGAACCAAATCAAATTTATTTTGGTTAGAATTAGATAACATTTTATCAAAACCAAAAAGCAAAAAAAATCTAAACCGAATAATGCAAAAATCGAATCGAAAATGGAATGTATACCCCCTATAATAATTAAGTTCTACGGTCAAATTTCGTTATAATAACATTTCACTATAATAATTTAATTTTTCAGATTGAATCGGTTTTGATATTTTTTATAAGAATATTTTAGCTATAACAATAATGCTATTCCTTATAACGGTACATTTTGTAAAATTACCCCTCTATAACAGTCATACTTAACTATTGTGTGATAATATTTTGTAAGAAATATAATCAAACCCGTTATAACATATTTCACTATAACGGCCTGATATTATCCAGAACTGATTTTCATGTTATATTTTTAGTTCTTTATAACAATATTTCTACCTATAACATCAATGACATTCATTACGACTGGTACACCCTTTATGGCTTTAGCCTCTATAACAATCGTATTCAAAATATTGTGTAATAGTATTTTATAAAAAAAATATTATGTATAAAAAATAAATATTAAAATTTTATAGTAATCGTCATTAATGTCACACATAATAAATTTCAAGTATAATATCTTAAAAATTATATTTAAATGTTGCCCATTAGTTATGATTATAACTTCACATGAAAAGACTACTGGTGTCTTTTTCTTTTTTACATTCATACTCTTTCTATTTTTGGTTAAATTAGTTAAAAATGCATTCTTCTTAGAACACAAAATCATTAAACGAGTTCTTTGCATATTTTTATTTATAACGGATAAATAAGATCTAAACATTAAACATACAATATACATATACAATATCCTCCTTTGAATCAACTTAGTGAAATCTATTTCGTATATCAAAAAAAGAAATAACCAGTCAGAATTACAATTGCTCTCTAATAATGAATCGAGACAACCATAAAATTTTAGATAAACAATAATATCATTATAAAGAAATTTGTCTATAATTTTCTTTAATTACATTTTGGGTTGTAGATAAAATAGGAGGAGAGAGAGAGCGTGTGCTACGATGGACCATGCACCATGTACCAAACAAGAGGATGGATTCATAAATTTCACGCTGATTCAACATCCTATAAAACCTTAGGAAATTTAATAACCTTGCAATATTTGCTCCTTCTACATCATTCTATTAATTTCTCCGTTACCTATAATATATTTCCTCCTTTCTCTCTTATTTGATAGGAATTCTTTTTAATAAGGAATTACTTGATTTAAGCCAATATAAGTCCACATTAATTGATGAGTCTTTCCTCTTGAAAATATCTGATAATTATTTTTTCACGTTCTCGAGGTGACTTAAGAGGGTAGAGTTGGAAAAAGATTAATTATTTCTTGAGTTTACAAAATTGACAATTATTTTTAGAATAAGTATTTTTAGTATATACCAAGTAAAAAGAAAAGGAGGAAGTATTATATGATTGGAAAATGGTATAAAGTTTACAAAAATACAGGTTATGGCAGTTAATTACTCTCCTTTAATGGATTTGGGGAAAATATATATTATGGAAGCTTGTTTAATTGGTGGTGATAGGGGTCTATTTATGGAGATTAGTTTTCATATTCTTATGGCAGACATGAATTAAACGGCGTTAGTTTTACGTATGATCACGAATTAATTAGATCAATAGTATAACAGTAAGATTATAAAATGTTATATTTAAAAATTATTATTATAACAATAAAGTAGTTGAACTTTAGTCACTGTAACAATAAGGTCACCTTAATATAGTTTGTATGTTCTGTTAGTGTGTAAAATTTAGTAATTTTATTGTTATAATGGATAGAGTTGAATTGACTTTTAGATGATGTTCACACTTTCTTAAGGTGAAAGATCGCATTTTATGTGTGTGTGCTCCAATTATGTCAGAACAATATAATTCAATTTCAACTTAACAAAAGATCAATGAAGTCAACTTTAGAGAATTATGAAGTAATTGAACATTTATTTGAAACACACAAATTGACTTAACAATTGAAAGAGAGCTACCTTTTTTACCTTCTCATCATGTAGTTCAACCTTTGTACTTTTTTTTTGATATATAATAATTATAGCAGTTAATTTTGTCAAACAGTATTAGAATAAAACGAAGTACTAACACATTTATTAATGGATGTTAATTGATTTAGACTCCTCCACTTTCTGCTTTCCGATAAAATGAAATTTTCTTGTTCTTTTATAATTTGAAAATGCTTTTCAAATCTCTTATGCAATAATAAAAACCTCTTATAAAAAAATCACAAAACTTAAAAAAATTAATTGTCCCTTGATGAAAGAAATATCAACTTTGGGTTTCAGACCGCATAAGTTGCGTACAATTATGTGCATAAAGGACCCTTTGATAAGTCTGATGAGGAATTAAATTGAATTAGGAATGGTAAGATTGCAGATTTTTGTCATCGCGATCGCGAAAGAGGATTAGCTAGGTAATGCGATTAGAAATAAAATTTCTAATCATTTTCCACATTGATTCTAGTATTATGCTTAATTTCTACGCTGTGTGAACCATTGAATCATTGGATTCAAAGGCTAAAGTGGAAAATTTAGACCTAAACCTTAAATTAAAAAAAAAGAAAAAAGGAAAATGGGGATTTAGATGTAACGGCCCTCACGATCAATTTGAGTTTGTTTATTTTTTCTGTTTTGACCCTTTCCCCAGCGTGACTTGTAGGGATGGGTGACACGATTCCCAGGTGATCTGATGAGTTTAGAGAAGATTATAGGAGAATTTTGAAAGTTCGATTTTTGAGAAGTTTAATGAATAAATATTTTGGTTAACAAGGGTTAAATTTCAGTTTTAAAGTTCCATTAGGTCAGGAGGGTGATATATGACTTAGTTGGATGGTTTATAACCATCCTAGGCATTCCAGGAGTGATTTGGGACATTGGTTGAATTCTAGTATTTTGGAAAAGTTAGGCTTGACCATGGTCAATATTTGGCTAAAATAAACTCAGATCGGTGTATGATTCCAACAAGCTGTAATGTGTTTTATCATCGATTTGAATATTTGATTTATACAGGAGATTTCGGATGAACTTCAAGATATGGATCAGAGTTCTGTCGATTGAAACTTGTTGTTCATTGATATGCAGTGCCATCGCAATTGTAATGTAGTGTTCGTAATTGCGAAGGTAAGGCGATCCGGGAAAATATCGCATTTGCAAAGGATTCTGATTACAATAGCGGTGGGTCGAGTCGAGTTTTTCGCAATTGCGATGTTCACAAGTGCGAAGATTCTTGACAATTTAACTTAATATTTTTCAACACAGTATAATTATTTTCTCACTCATTTTTGGCGCTAGAGACATCATTTTTGGGAGGTTTTGGAGGGGATTTCGAGATTTCACCGTGGGGGGATAAGAACTAACCTCCTATTTATGATTTCTCACTATTCCCTCATTTATTTTGTGATCTAATTCGCGTTTGGGGGTTAGAAATTAGAGGTTTTATGTCTAAAATTGAAAGATTGTATTTTGATGATTTCGAGTCCAATTCAGACTTGATTTTCAATGAAATTTCATATTTGAGACCTTTGTGTTATGGGTAAACTGATTTAAAAATAAAATTATTGTTTCAATTTTTAGGAGTTGGGGTTTAGTTTTTGATCTTGGAATAGAAATTATAAAAATATGTGCGTCTCTGAGACTCATATATTCATATAGATCACATATTTCACCAGATTGAAATTGTTCAGAGGCTTGCGGAATGGAAAATCTGTAATTTGATTGTTTGAGCTCAATTTAAAGGTAAGTTCAATTTCTAGACTCTTATACGAAAAATTTGTGTTGTTAATTATCAATTGAGGGTAATAGATAATGAGGTTCCTTAGTAAATGGATAGCCCGAACATTTATACGGTGCCGATGCCATGTTACAGGTAAATTAATACTTGTCTACTTATAAATGACTTCGTGATTATGTGAGCATGGTAATTGATATAATTGGTTTGGTGTGACTTATATTGCTCACTTGGTTGTTATTTTATGTACTTTCCTTTATGAATTCGAAGTTGGATTAAGTATGTTATTCTTAAAATTTGGTGTCTTGAGTTGTGCATTGCCTTTAATATGATATGCTTGTACAAGATGAGAATTCAATGAAGAGAAGTTGAGGTTGACTGACTATAAATTTCTGTACAATATATATATATATATATATATATATATATATATATATATATATATATATATATATATGTGTGTATCCATGTGATAAAGTGATATTCTTATAAGTACGTGGCATATTATTTATTTGGGATCAAAGTGACACACCTTTACATTATATAAATTATTTTATAGGATCGGGTGACACGTCTGCACTTCATATATATTATTTGTTTGGAGTCGAAATTGAACTCCACATATAATTTCATTGCGTCGGAGTGGCACTCTTGCACATTATTTGTATTTATGGATCGGAGTTGCACATTTGCACATCATCTATCAGTTATGATTAGAGTTACTGCGCTTTGTACATTTCATTGGTATCCATTTATATATGGATCGGAGTTGCATGTCTACATAGTATATGGACCTTAGTGTCACACTTTGACTCTGGGCTTAGGTGAGACCGACACTCGATGTCTTAACTTAACCGAGTGAACCACTGCATGACATAACTTATAACATATGCGGAAGAATGAAATAGATTCATGTTGTAAGAAAATTTTTAGTAGAAAGGATTTCCATTATTAAGCTTTCCTTAAGCTAAAACCGAAATATTTCATATATGAAAAGATTTAAGCGTTCTAAAGATACCCGACATACTTTTAGAAAAACTATAAAAGCTGAATAAAAAAATATTGCCCCAAAAGTAAGTGGTGCTCAGCAATGGCTGAACTTCTAGAAATTAATATGTTGCTCTATATCCTTAGTGTTGTATTATTAAACATTTAGCGCTTTCGATACAAGAGATGTAAGTATATATGAAATTGTATCATATGTAATATAACTGAATGAAACATGAAACATATATGAAAAATAGCGCAACCAAGAATCATAATCATATCGCAGAAAGAAATCAAAAGACAAAATCACTAAGTTGACCTTAATGTTTTCATCTTTCGTAATCATTAAGTCCATTATGGGAGCTTAACTTACTGTATGCTTGAATAAACCATAATGGGAGTACATGGGTATGATTTCTACCCGATCAGCTACCATCTCATATTTTATCGGGAATTGCCAGGAACATATGTAACACGATGTTAGCATAATTGCATAATAAGCCCTTACCAGGGGACACATTAGGATTCTCTATAACCAACGGAATAATCATTAACTTACATTGACATACATAATTTAGGTCGATGTATTAATCTCCTTTTATTACGCGATATCATGTAGCCTTGGGTTCCATTTATTTTTTATAGAAGTCATAAAAACTTTCCCTTGGAAAAGCCATAGTTCATATCTTTCATACTCCATATTACTGTCATAATCATATCATATCATGCTTGTTCGTAATTTTTTGTTTGACAAAAAACATCATAATTCACGTGTCTTGTGTTTTCCATATTGAAAATTCATAATTCTGAAAAATAAAATCATAATAAGAGATTCATGAGAGTTCATTATGTTTGTTAGAATTTGAATCCAATATGGTATAACTTCATACTTAGCCCTAATTGACTCATAGAAGAGATTTTCATAGGTTTCATAAAAGCATAGAGTGTAGAAGAATAATTAAGTTCCTACACATGAGCTAACCTTACATATTTTAATTTCTCGAAATACTTAGAAAGAAAAAATCTCTAAATTTGACGAAGGACATTAAAAAATCTATTCTTAAACTTTGAGATAGGTTTTCTTGAAGACCCTAGGTTTAAAGGTAGAATCTTCCTTAAATTTGTAATGACGGATTTAAATTCATTAGAAAGGGTATGGAATAGGCTTACATTGATGTAGGAGGATTTGGAAGTCAGAAGTGGACGAAAAATCTTGAAAGTCAAATTCATAACTGCTGGTGTCGGACCGTTTACAATGGGCCTGAGCTCCACTTATGATCTGCAGAACTAACATACAGTCTGCAAGTCAAACAGTAAGTCTTAAACAGAATCTTCAAAATCTAGCATCTCAATATATAGCCATTAGGTACATTCGTAGATTTCATTTGTGGCCTATAGAATTCCAGGCCATGTGAACCCTTCAATTTAGGACTTCCATCTACGGTGCCAAGTATGGCTTGTAAGTCAGCTTACGACTGTACATCATTTTGTACCTCTTAAATAATGGATCAACCCTTGGGAGTCTTCGTATACGACCCATATGAGTTTTACGATCGTACATGCTCTCATACTTAGAATTATAAGAGTTAAATTCCATCTTTCCTCCGTAAATCAACATCCGAATTGTAAGTCCATTTTGCGGTTCTTAAGTCACACTTTTTGGCTTTAACTGGAAAGTGTCAACCGTGAATTCTATTTACGGATCGTAAGTTTCATTTAAGGGCCGTATATCATTTTTAGGCACTTGTCCAACTTTTTGTCTGTGACTCCCATTCCTTTTAATTTCTTTATGCTCCACCACTTGTGTAATGACGTGATACATACAAAATACATCCTTAGCTCCGTGATCATATATTCATAATTAGAGTGGAGTTATTGCCTTCATAAATTCAAATCTTAGCACGAAAACACGAGGTATTATAATATTTTCCCCTTGAGATCATCTTGAGTAATGATTATGGAGTAAATAGAATATAACTCTGGGACTTTACGAAAGATTTCAACGAGAGTTTCCGTTGTAAATAGGACTATTCTAAAATCCTTTAAATGATTGTTAGCTAACCAAAAAATGTCCTCATAACCTCGGGGTATCAAAAAGCATATACGTATGAAAAAATACATAAGAAACACAGACATGGACACTCTTGGCATCATAAAGCATGAAAAAATGCATCTTCTTAAAATTTACCTTAACTCTCATTCATTATTATAGACATCATCATTGTCAGAAAATTATTAAGATTTAAAGAAAATAAGTCATAGGCACGAATTCATACATAAGCATTTACATATATAGTCGCAAGTACATGAATGACATGGAATGGGACATTAGTTCTTGGAACATAGCATAGCATGAGATATGAGTTCATAATCGAAAGAAGATTTTTCACAACACTTCTTTAAAGTAAGCTTCAGGAACTCTTAGAGGAGAATGATAGAATATTTCTATTTTGAGAAGGAGAAAAAAATTGTCGAAAAGAACTTTCTTTTTATCGACAATATTGATGCAACAGTTAGGAAGAGTCCTACCTTTGTGTCTTATTTTATTTTCATAATTTTAAATATATAACTAATTATAAATTATTTATCTCTTTTAATATGAGTCAGGTTGACCCGTGGTGACCCAGTCAATTTCCTTCAGCAACCTTCTCGTTCAAGGAACAAATGCGGGTACTCATTTTCATATCTTCTTCGGTTTCTCACGCAGACTCTTCGACATTCTGATTTCTCCATAGCACCTTAATTGATGTTGCTTTCTTCGTTCTCAACTTGCGGGGACTTGGCTAAGTCAAGTATAGAAATCGAGACTTCTTCATAAGTCAAACTTTCTTGCTGCTTAGGTCATTAATGAAATAGCAGGGATATGTCTCCACATACTTCCTCAACATAAATACATGAAACACTGGATGTACCGAAACCAATTCTAAAGGCTATTCCAACTCGTATGCTACTTGCCCCAATTCTTTTGAGATTTACGAGGACCAACATATCTGGGACTGAGCTTTCCTTTCTTCTCAAATCGCATAACTTCTTTCATAGGCGAGACTTTCAAGAATATCTAATCATCGACATCAAATTCTAAGTTTTTGCGTCTCACATCCGAATAGGACTTTTGAAAACTTTGAGCAGTCTTCAGCTGCTTTTGGATCAATTACAACTTTCTCCATATTCTGATACACCAAGCCTAGACCTAGTAATTTCGCCTCACCAACTTTGAACCATCCAATATATGATCTACATCTTTGCCCATACAAGACTTCCTATGGTGCAATTTTAATATTAGCATGAAAACTATTGTTAATAAGCAAACTCGATCGGGGACAAATGATATCCTAAATGCCTTTGATCAAATTGGTCACATGACCTCAACATGTACTCGTTTGTTTGAGTTATGCGCTCGTCTTTGACCCATGTTGTTTTGCCCGGGTGAAAAACGATTGAGATTAATCTTCATACCTAATCATTCTGAAAAGACTTCCAAAAGTGCACCTCTATTTGATATATACTCAAAAAAATCAAATCATAATACATACTACGAAAAATACAAATTTTATACAACTCTATACAAAGTGTTTCTTATATAATGAGATTGAACCACATAAGATTTATATATATACAATTGCTATAAATATCATCAACGTTACAAAATAATGAAATACAAAATTAATGAAATATACAAAGTTACTTATATGATTGAGTGTATATATATATTTGTAAAATATTGATGGAATTTATTTGAATCCCATGTAAATCTTGTGATTCGTGCCGATTTACCAGCATTGCCTCACATACCATCACGATATAACATAATTATCAAGAAAAAAATATACAAAGTCAACAATCTGATTGAGTATACATAATACATGCATTTATAAACTACTGATGAAATTTATTTGAACCATGAAACAGATCTTGTCATCCATACTTGGTTTAGCATTTTTCTAGCAACCCTTCTCACTCCTCCTCTTTTTTTTTTTTTTCTTTTTAATTCTTTTTTTTTTTAACTGATAATATAATAGAAACATTAGGCTTTGAATTTTTAATTTAGCTCAAAGACTTCCTCTTCGAAAGTGCATCGTTGTCCATTACTTATTACCTTTACATTAAGGAAAACCTTGCTACATGTTGTAATCAAAATAAACTATCCTAAAAAAGAATTGCAGAAGAAAATATCTCTATGAAAAATATTTTTTTAGAAAATAAATGAATTTTATTTTTCTTTTAGTAACCCAAATGTATATACAAAAAATATTATTTAAAATTATTGTAGATATACTCTAGACAAATACCAAATAGGATGAGAATAAAGATGAGATGTGTTATAGATAGGACACCATTATTATAGAAAATTCATTTTAAAAAAATTATTTTCCTCATTTTTAAGTAACTTATTTGTCTAAAGAGAATATTTTCAAAAATATAAAAAAATCAAAAATATTTTTGCTCTGTACCGAACACCCAAAATCTTCAAAATATTTCACCCATACAAAAATATCATAATTTGTACTTGCAACTCATTTATATTTGAGCGGATTACATTATTTTGGGGCAGATTTTTCATCTCAGTTGAATACAAATAATGTTGGAGGAGATAACTAGTGGAATAGCTGATTTTTCAATTTATTTTTTATCATACGAATTTCACCGAAAAAGTAATACATTAAAATTTCTCATGGCTTGCAAAATGAAAAAGAATTTTATCATCATACTAATACGTGTAGCTAACGGAGAAATGATATATTATGTCCACTTATAAATAGATAGAACAAATAAAATGATTCTATAAAGATTTTTGTGTTATTTTCAGAGACCTCTCCCGTATTATTTTTTAGTGATCTCCTATGAAAATGATTATATAACTAAAACAACATTTGCAATGAATTACAGGAAGTCGGGAAGAATCAAGCCTCCACAAGTCTAAGAAGAAAAAAAGCACCTATTTGAAACTCCATCAGAAATTGCTGAAATAACTCTATAAATTCAAGTTCCAGGAATTTTCAAACTCCAGCACAGTTTTCTGTTTTTCTCATCTAAAGGATAAGATGTATAAAGCTAAACTAGTATTACCAGGACCTCAACAGTAATATATCCAAACAATAACTGTATAATTCAAGAATCCAAAAAGGACTGGCCAATTATCGAAGATGGAGCCTTATTTTCAAACGTTGCACTAAATGTGAGGGAGGAACAATAGAAGCACTGGAATTCATTCTAATATAGATAATAAAACCATGAATCAGCAAATTCAATTTTCACATTCGTTCTGTATTTGGCAACCATGAACAAACAGCAGATTGCGCCCAACAGAATATAAAAATATCTTAACAGCTAGCTCAGACAATTGCCATTCAAAAATTCAGTAAAAACAAAAGTTACCAAAATGTGCTTGACATTGTTAATAATTCCTTCTTCAATCTTCATCTGGCTCTCTGAAACTGGTTTTCCTACAGGCAAATCCAGTTATCTCTTATTATCAACAACATCAATACATGTGAAATATTTATATGCATGTTAATATCACCCAACTTCAGAACCATCAGAAAACTATTCAGATGAAAAATTCTTTAAGAGTAATCTATTGGCTGCACAATTTCAATCAAATGCACTATCAATCTATTCTCAAACCTTGATGTTAAAAAATTCCCATATGTATTCGGTTCCAAACTCCCCGTCTGGAAATGTTGTGGTGTTTAGCATGCTCCATAGCTCGGGTATCTTGTTAAACATCGAGAAGCATTGGCAAACCCAAGTTTCTTTTATTGGAGCGGTTTCTTCTCTTTTGTGACTTCAATCTCTTGATTTAGTGCTGAAGACAATGTTCTTTTCCCTCGAATAACCCTATATAAGAACCATTCTCCATAGTTAAATTTTCGGTAACATGTTACTTGCCATTCATCTTTAGTTTTTAAGACTACTAGAGAATAGAAATGAAGTGATGTTAAAGGATAAATAACATGGAAACAACTAGATTCCTACAATAATTAAGAATTTGTACAAGAAACATTGCAATTAAAATATACAAAATGTTATTTTTTCAAATTGAATGCCCCCAAGGAGGTAGTATGATTTTTCCTTAATAAAGTAAAATAAAAAAATCAGATGGTGATTCATCTAGCTACAGATCTAGTGAGTGCATCACCATGTGCCAATCCTTCTTCCGAAGATGGAAAAGCTAAAAACAAATAACAGAATGAAGAAAAGGCTGGAAGATAACGACAAGAAATACATTTGATAATCCTTGACTCCACTTTTTCGCCACTTCAACTTCACGGAAATAATTACATCTACCTTCAGCAGTTCTTCAAATATAAATTCTTTAAAGAGTAAAATAGTAAAATGTATTTCTAATATGATAACGACATAACTTTAAATTACCATTATTACTTCACACTTCATCCCAATTTATGTAGGCAAAAGGGGAACAAATCATTGCACCCACATAGCAGCATTCTTACTTGCATATACATAAATAAGAAGGAGACGAGTGGACATGTCATGGAGAATTATGCACGTGTATTTATCTCTTAACTTCATCTTAAGAGCTAACCTCTTCAAAAGCTGATTCGTATTTGGTTCCAACCACTTCAGAAATCTTTGCCTCTGCAAGTTTTATTCCTGAACACCTCCTGGGCAACGACTGAAAACAGCATAATGAGTGGAACAGGCTCCGCTCCCTTGCAATCTGTGAACACTTCCTAGTGCACCAGCATTTGGATTTGGGAAAGAAAAAAATATCCGTCTAACTCTTTGATGGACAAGCGCCATTGCGCACATTGCACACCGGTTCCCAAATGAGATAAATGTCATATCCAGTGCATAGATAAGGTCTGAGTGATTGATAACTATGGAAGTCAGGGCTGATCTTCTGTCTTTTCAAAGGAGATAGTGTTTTGTGATCAGGAAAAAGTTGTAGATCCTGACCAGAATATTCAATATGGCTACAATAGGCCGCATGCCATGGACACACCCGCAACCAGAGCTTTGCAGTGCCAGTACTTCAAGGATGTACACACGCAACATTAATAGTTATATGCTTAAATTCACCAACTGAACTATCCAAAAGCGACGTTTGGTGGTTTTCCAAGTTAGAGGCTTTGAGGTTTTCTAGATAGTTAGAGCAGCTACCTTCCTTGCTGACCTCATTTGCAAGACTAGCTGAGGATATTACCTGATCACAAGCTTTTTACAATTACCTGCTTGAATTGGAAAAGTCTACAATAACAGCAGCATTGACACTGGCCAACAGATGTTGCCAAATTAATGGTATGGCTCATGAGCAGTGGTGAAGGACTCCTCTTCTCTATGAATCCAGTTATGCCACTGATGTTGTAGGTTGGCGGATGGTACGAAGTAGGCCAGAGCTTGCACTGTTCATCCCATTCTTCTTTTGATGTTGCAGCATATTTGCAAACTTGTGTGATGAAAGTACTCAACTGGGTATGATTTGACAAGCTCAAAAAGTCTCGGATGGCATGTGATCAACCTCGCCATCATTTTCAACAGCCATACATAAGCAGAGATAGCACGAGGTTTCCCTCCATCAATGCATTTCTTCAACACACGCTTCACATGCCGCAAATTTTCCAGTGGTGCAATCTGATTCAACTTCCTGACTAGAGTATTGGCATCTTTGGGTTCAATGACAGCAAGCACGTTGACTGTGGGTTGGGGAGGTGAGGAAGAAAGGATGGCTTCTCAGGTATGAATGATTTTGCAGACTTGTGGAATATAGTCTGTGTTCTTCATCCTGTCAGTCTCAGTTGCCTTTGCTTTGCTCAGCTTGCTGTAATACAGCCACCGGTTACTCTAATCAAACACACAGGTCTGGTTTTCGGGTTTCGGCTCTGTTTCTCCTTATTAAGATTATTTGACTCCCGCAATAGTAACACCTTCACATAAAATGGGATGAAGTAAGTACTAATTGTTTTACTTCAAATTAACAACTTTTGTTGCATTGCAAAATCACATGTATCTCTGGTGCAACTATCTTGCTCTTTCACCCATCTTCATTTTAGTTCTAATGAATTTAGATATTACCAGTCATTATACTACAAGCTGTTAAATAAAGTTTCCAAAAGAAATAATGAGCGCCCAAATAAGGGTAAACAGAATCATACAGCCCAGAAAAGTTAAATCATTATCTCTACTTAATCTCCTAATAATTTCATAACAGAACAATATATCTCAGTGTGTTATCTATCCATAACAAGAGATGCGCTTATAAATGTATACACTAGATGGAAGAGTGCCCGTGCTCAGCACCGGCCCAACATGGCGATTAAAACTTTTATTTGATATATCAACTATGCAAAACCAATAAGCAGATTTGGTTAATTCTTTTGCAATACAAAAGGAACAGTGAATAAGATAATGAAAATTAAGATACAAGAAGAGTAGGCAAACCCATCAAGTGTAGCTAAGGGACAGAACTTCTAAGCCCTATCTATAAATCAGAACTCCTTAATCTTTTGAACTCTCTTTTGAAAATTGTAATATATCTAGAATTCATAGTTCAACTAAACAAGAGAATCAGTGCCAGTATGAGAGGTTAATTGAGGAGCAAAAGAAGGCAATATTTAAGTTAGCAATGATGGCAAAATAAATAGGTAAAATGAAGAGAATCACAAAATAGAAGCAAAAGCAAGATAGAAGTGCAGATATTCAAATCTTCAATGTAGCAAGACAATAAAGAAAACAGAAAAGTGCAAGAAATCATAATGATTTGCACAGGTCAATCACTTTACTCTTGATTACGCTTTCTCAAATGATCCAATAAAAGATTGACTTTTTCAGAATTATACCCACTCTGGATTTCAAATTTCTGCTACCTGGCTTTTTCTTAATACCAAGCAATGTACAGGCACTATATTTTGAGCAGAAAATAGTTGGATGAGAGGGAATGTGAAAAAACCAATGTATTGGCTATCTGGATATATTTTTAGTTTAGAACCTCTGAGTAGAGCATTAGAAAGTTATACGATGATAAATCTCATTTGATATTTTATACGAAGAGTTTAACCAATATGCACCGACATTATAGAAAATTTTTTATACTATAAGCTTATTTTCAAGATTATAAATCTCCACTTTTTTTATGAAAGTTTAAGTATCTTTTGGTGATCTGATAATATGACAATTTCTTTACAACTGATTGTCTATCTGCTAGTGCATATAAGTTAAAACTATATAATGAACCATTGCCCCATAGTAGTACCTTTGGTGGCAGACCCAACAGTGCAAAATATGTTGAACCGATGACAAAACCAGCAGGTGAAACATGGAAGTAATACAATATGAATTAACTCAGCCAAAAAGTGATTAGCGCAACTCAGCAACAACAAGAATGTCAAAATAGCAGAATGACATTAAACAAGAGATGGAAGAGAAACAACCCTACCATCTACTTCATCAAAAAATTTCTTTAATAATATAAATACATATTATATTCAATGAAGAATTTTGTCAAACGTGTAGGACTAAAGATCAATTTGGAAATGTCGGTCACAATGCTACAGGGCAAAAGCTAAAACGAATCACATACAGTAATGACAAAAAAAACATCAGACCGCAACACAGGAAAAGGAGAATCAGAATTACACACAACAGCACAAAACAAAAGCTATTCGCTTGTGGGGTGATGTGCACGGAAGCCGAATTACTCAAGAGAAAACAGAAATAGGTAGCAAGAGAGGAAGAGAGAGTTTTCCCAACCCAATTTCCTAATATGGTTGTAAACCATTGATTCATAGCAAACTGAAAAATCTAGATACCAAAATTAAATACTCACTGTCATGCGTTTTATCAAACTTATTTGCCTAACTAAACAAGAGGCAGAGATGCCTGCAAACATAACCTCTAAACTGTCCAAACAAATTTATTCTAACAAAACTTAAGAGTTAGTATAAACACTCCCCCTCAGACAAGACAAACACAATGAAACTAGATCAAACTGGAAAGACACATTAAGTTTATAACAGCAAAGCTTAAAAGCTTGCAATAAATTCAAAACAAGATCTACACATTCACAACTTAATCCAGAAAACACATGTCTTCTACCACATACTTATCAGCTAAGGGTGATTCAAAGCTATTTGGTTTAACATCTAGAGAGTGATATACCTACAGGAGAAATCAACACAACTTTTGGATATGAATGCCAAATCAGTGATCAACTCTTGACAAGCAAAGAGTTTTTTATCACTTTACCCTTTGAGAAATGAGATCGCATGATTATTTATTTGTAGAAAAGATGTGAGAACAACCATAAGACAACATCACCAAAATTGAGAGCTCAACTTCTCTTGTGATACTTCTATTTGATCAATCTTACATTAAAAAAATATTGAGTTTGGACTCTTATGAAAAAGAAACAGAGAAAAGATGTCAATTTATCAATAGCAAAATTAGGTTTGCTAGCAAAAAACACAAGATCTATGGAGGAATTATTATCCTCCTCAAAGTCGGGATATGACCTCCTTAAACCACAGTTTGATGTATTCAACATAAAAACGTAGACAAGAGAAAAAAATCAAGTTTAGCATGCTAAGTGTTGGATCCACAGCTAATAGGCTAGATCCTCTCAGGTCATAAAAAGAACATTTAGACACTTCTTGCAAATTTAGAGATGGCAACAGAGACTTACTATATTTACAAAACACCAAACATTGACTAGTTAAACATCCAATAATAAAGAGTCATATGAAATCCTTTCATTATTTATTAGACTTAGAAAACCATGTAGCATACACGCAATATATACATTAGGAGACTGATACCTCAGAAGTACGTAAAGAATAGGGACAAGTTCAGGGAGCTTCTTGTACTGAAGTTATTAAGGCTAATGATACCTAACTCATACACTTATTCCTTAGTCTTCCTTTGTCACTGCTAATTGTAAATAATATCTAATGAACATGTGTGGGCATTTAAGAATTTAGAGAAATAAAAGAAGATATGTTGGAAAACCAGGTTGAACAACTGCTTTACTTAACTAGAGGCGTATTCATATTGCGATCAAGTGGACTGCTCTTTCTCTCATCACACCCGTCTAAACACATGGGAATCAAATAGCAGATGAAACAAGACCACACTTTGCATTTAATCTTTCACATTGATTATAGTCACTAGATGGTCGAACTTACATTAATACTTTCTCATTGTTGTGATACAGCAAAGGCTGTTAAAGACTCAAACTAAACATACGTCCTACACTCACAGACATGTATTGAATGAGAATAGAAAATAAAAAAACAGAGAGGAGAGAGAGCCACTTTGTCATCCCAAAAAATGGTCTGTCCCGGTCAATTTATAAGTCTTAAGGTCTGTCTCTAACAGCCACTTTAGGGCAGTATTTATAGGCGAAATCAGGAAGCTAGCTTCTTCAAAGAAGCTGTTTATCTTTAATTTCAAAAAATCAAAAAAGATAAAAGAGAGAGAGAGAGAGCGAAACCGAGATGAAGACCGAAAAACTTAATGGATTTTTACTTTATTTCAGAGGTCAAAAACAACCTTGGAGCCGTTAGAGGCTGAAATCACTTAATGGAGTCAACGAATCGCGCTTCTTGTTGAATGAAATCCTTCGGCGTGTGAATCTTTCTAACTGTCGCGACAGAGAAAGGACTGAGGCGGACTGCGCCATTGCTTCTTTGTTCGGGGCGGGAGAGGGATGAGAACGACGGGAAAGAAGGGCAGCGCCTAGGGCTTCAGGTTTCTGTTAATGGTGAGGGGAGGAGGAGGAGGAAGGAAAGGGCGTAGGGTTTGGACTTTGGGTGTTTGAGTTTGGGAAGATGAAGGAGGTGAAGAGGGCGTGGTTTGTTTGGGAAGTTGTTTTGTTCTGAGAGAATTAAAAGGAGAGTCACGGCGGTGAAATGGAAATATTTTCTTTATAAAATTCTAAAACAAATAATTTATTAAACTTTATTGGGCGATAGCGAAATTTCATTAATGTTATAAATATATTTGTATTACAGTGAATGTCAATAAATATATTTATATTGTAAAAAACTATGCTGAAGAATGGGATCCTGATTGACAAGCACAAAAGGGTATAGCTTGGCTATTAATCCACGCTCATTGATGAGACGGCGACATAGAGAAGAAAGTATACCCTTTGTGCCCCATGAAGAGATACACATTTTGGAATTGGTGGGATTTAGGATGGAATCGAATAGCGAATGCACTTGCGGTTAAGACAGGTCTGCATCTCTGCCTAATGCAATTGACGACCAGCCATTTCTTTCCCATTTCTTTCCTTCAATAATGCCTTCGCTTCACTTCAAGACGCTATTTACCAAGGAAAGACTACCTTTTGAATGGAAGAAGCCGAAGGGGTGAACGAGCGTTGCGGTAACGAGCCGTAAGAAAGATGAGCAAAGCATTCCTTCCGCCGGCCTTTATAGGAGTAGGGGAGCGTGCTGAGATAGATAGACGTCCAATCCTGTAGCAGCCAGTTGCTCGACCTTAGTCTTGGGCTGATCTCAGACTTCAATCAACCCCTTCGTATTGTAGTGGATACATGTGTTTATATTATAATGAAAGTCTATCTTTTGGAGAAAAGTTAGGAGAAACTATCCTATAAATAGAGGGGTTCTCCTTCCTTGTATTTCAACTCATCAAGTGTAGCTTAGGTCGAAAACCTCGCAAGAGGAGGCCTAGACAAAAGTTAGGACACAAAAAAATGATTGTTAGGTTAAAAACCTCGCGAGAAGCGGCATAGGCAAAAGTCAAGACATTATAAAAACACTCTTTATGAACTACGGAATGACTTAATTATCCTCTTCAACGAGGTATGTAGGCAGCTTTAAAGTTTCATTCTAAGTTCAGTCTCATGAGTGCAAAAAAAATATACATCATGTTGCTTGAGTGAGGTATGATGGAATAGAAGGCATCTGATCAGACATAGGAAAATCAAATCTACATGCATTCTCTCATTAAAATTTGGTCCTTCAACAAACACTAGTGCTTCAATGAGAGCAAATCTCTATGGCACATGGGTTTCTTCTACGGAGGACTATAATCTCTTAGCAAATTGAAGTCTTGTATGTACTAGTTGAAGCCTCAAATTTGCCAAGTCTATAAGTTAAGCCTCAAATTTTCCAAGTCTACAAGTTGAGGCCTCAAATTTACCAAGTCTACAAGTTGAATTCTTCAAATTTGCCAAGTCTACAAATTGTAGTCGTAAAAAAAAAAAGCCAAATATTCAAGTTGTAGTCATTGGATCCTCAAAAGTCTTCAAACTGAGGGCTTTCAAATTTTCGGTCTTAAGGTGGATAAAATTTATCCTTTTGTATCTTAAGCTGGCCTTTTCATGAATTTGTCATCTAAAGGAGCTCAATTTGTCATTCTTAAGGTGAAAGAGCAATTACTTCGGACGGAGTAATAAAATCTTTCTCTCATATGTAGCAAGTCTCCACCCAGATGGGAATGTAGAAAATGCAAGTGCAAGAACAAATCTTTTTACCTGTCAAGATGTTTTAGATTCAGAAGATGAGTTCAAAAATTTATCTAGACCAACTTGGCTAGACTTAAGTCAAGATATTTGTCTTTTGTGTCTGGTTCTGGAGAATGAAGAGGATTGCGATTGCAACATTCCTACATCAAGATATAATTTTTCTACTATGGAGAAACAAATATAATAAACAAAAAAGTTTAGAAGGAAGTCGATGCCTAATACAATGACATTAACGTATCAAATAAGTAAATAATTCTTGAAGTTGATACGCAAAAGAAATATCAGCAAAAATGTGTGACATAGAGCAAAATTGAAAGAGTTTTTATTGTTGTTAAGAATATCAACTAATTAATCAAATGCCCAAAAAAAAAAAAGGAGAAGAGAGTTCGAGTAAAATATTTCTTATAGGCTAATCTAAACATAGCTTGTAATTGACTAAATCTTGAAGGGTAGCCTCGAAGCCTCGTTTCTTTCTTCTACATCATCTGAGGCATTTGAAGTCTCCAAGAAAACATTAACACATCTATGGTACTCCTCCTTAGCGGTTGAGACTTTAGATTCGACCTCTTCAACTCCTTTCTAGACAGCATCTCGAAAAGTTTTTAACTCTTTCACCTTCTTCTTTGCCTCCTTAAGAGATTGGTAAGCAACAAATAGTTCTCCAAATTTTGCATTTTTTTACTTAAGACAAGATCAAGATATTCCTTGGCTTTTAAAAGTGACTCTGGCTTCTCAACTTCTGCAGTTATATCGGTAAGGCCGATCATGCCTGGTCATAGGAAGTGGCAAGCTCAAAGAAAGACTCTAATAAGTTCTTCAAAGGAGAAATATCCACATCCTTTCCATCTATATCCTCTATAATCGCTTGGACCTTGTCTTTAAGAGAAGAAGCATGATATGCACTCAGTAAAGCCAAATCTCTATCTCGAATCTTGGTCCAAGCTTCCAAAATGAAATTCTTTCGAAGCTTCAAAATAACATTTCTTCCATAAAGAAAAGATATGGTTGTTGTTGGCTGTTTATAGAAATTGGGTTCTGCTTTTGTTGTAGTTCTGCCATGAGGAATAAAAGTGGCCTCTTGCTTCGATTTAGGTGTCGGAAGTGATTTTTTTGAGTTCGGGCCTGCTATAGATTCGCTATTGTCTTATGGCATACTTTGGTGGAAAATTTTCAAAATGTTGACATTGTTTGGCTGCCTAAGATAATCAACAAATAGTGAAGTCATTCGGGTACCATAGGATAAGAGAGATGTTTAAATTGTTACCTCTTTAATAGCTATCAAAGTCCTTGAAGAACGACCATTGGTATCAGAAATCTCCACCGCATGCAAATATGTATCTCTTGGCTCGTCTAAAGATGATTTCACTTTTTTCTACGAACGATCTTCATGACTATTATTGCTTTTGTCTTGAGATGGTCGATTGTTATAAGATTGATGAGTTTGAGCAGGCGTCTTTCTTTTTGAGATTCTTCGTATGGAGGTTTTATGCTTTGGTGTGGCATAACTACCTTAGACTTTAAAATAAGAGACATGTTCACAACCAAGATCTCTTCATTGTGTTTTCAAATCAGTAACAGGACCAATGACATTCACCGGGAATTGCGTGTGGTTTTCAAGAAAGTTCTCATGTATCTTTTTCCACCAAGATTTATAATTGAGCGATAATAATTTCTTTGTATTGGACCCATTAGGAGAAAATATTTCCCTTGCTTTGAATTTAGTTAATACACAAATTGGCGCAAATTTTAATCCATCTTCCAATGAAGCCTCGCGAAAATCTTGATCCAATCGACCTGGAGCATCTTGAAAAAAGTCAAATTGGCAGTTGAATCTATGAGGACTATAAAACTCAATAATAAAATATATCCCCATTTCTCAAAGGAAGATAGTTGGAGCGAATACTCATAAAGTAATTCAATTCAAACTTCTTTTCACTGCCGTCTTCACGGTAGTGGTATGGATGAGGCCTATTGACCATTGTTGCATGCCAAACGATACTTCCTCCTCAATGAATATACTTTCTCATGTCCTCTTTTCCTAAATACCTAGCAGCACCCTCACCAGAAAATGAGGTCATAGGGGGATTAGTTGGACCATCTGCTAATGGATAATGAGCCTTGAAATAATGGGCCAACCGATCACACACTTAATGGACCGGGAAGCAAGCTCGGGCAAAAACAAGTTGCTAGAACTTGAAATTGTGTTTAAACCCTTGTAAATGCTAGCCAAGTATATGGTTGCAAGGCTAACTCATCATACTGACAGGAGATTTGTCACACCCCAAAACTCGGAGGGGCATGACTGGCACCTTGTGCCACACCTGATCGAGCATACCCTGCCACAAAACTGACTACAACATGCCAGAACCGATGAGGTTCGATAACACAACAACTATAAAATCAGAGTAAGACGATAAACTAAAGCAAAAGCTGGCTTACCTGACCAACCAAAAATAAATACACTAGGACATCAAGGTCAGATAATGGAAAACTCACTATACAATCAGGCTTACCTGGCTTTCAACAACATACTAACACCACAACGACGTGTATGAGCATCTAGGAATATAACAAAGACTAACTGTCCAAGACAAGGTCCCGAACTACCTATAATACGAATATTTGGCAACTCCGAAAGACTTAGAGCTTTACCGACTTAGCTGGAACTCCACTCAGCAACTAAGAACTCGGTTTACCAGCCTACCATCAACTACAAGCATGAATGCAATGTTCTAGGGTGTCGGTATAATAATGTACCAAGTATGAAAGATAGAAATAACTACAAGACCCAGATTAGAGAACAACAGATATACTGAATATTGCATGAGAAGAAACTTAACTAAAATAAACACATATAACCTACCTGGCCCTCATAAGCCTGACAAGTACAAGCAAGCACACAAACAGAACCTACCTGGCCCCCATAAGCCCGTCAAGTCCAACAAGTAAACCACAATGCATAATACCTAGCCGATACAGCTCACCTTTCATCACCTCTAAACCTTTCAATGACCTTAGTTAACACCAGCCAACATCTAGCATCCACTGCTATCAGATAAGTGATAACACAAGCAATAATCACAATATACTGTCAAGCAAATCAAAAGTAAACACCAGTCAATCAACATTATCAAACGAGCGCTGTCGAACCTTCTCTCAGCTGTGCACAGTTAGCATAGCTCCATCTATTCGGAAGAGCCAATTGCGACCCCAAGAAGGCTCAAAACAGATATATACGGTGCTATGGAGGCATGTACCTTCCCATAGATCTTGCATGTCTCAGAACATCCCTATTGGAGGAAAACTCAACTCAATCATAGGTTAATTGTTCTACCCCTTGGACTCAACCCTGCGCCTAGACCTACTCCCAGCGTTAGGTATCCATGAATTCCAAGGGTCTCAACACACACACACAAAATCACACAATCACACAATCACACAATCACAATATTCACAATCAATAAAAATAACAATACATGTTCAAACAGTCCACAACTGACTCTCAAACCCCACCAATCAACTATCACAATATAGTAGTATTCTCGCACATCTAGCCGTCCACCAACGAGCCACTAACTGAGCTAAGGATCACCAACCTAACTAGTTTATCCCCAAGCTTTACAAGAAGCCCACAAGCCGCTCTACTCACTACTAAAAACAAGGAACACGGTCAAGCCAACCCAAGCATCAACCCGGCCGTCAGTGTGTCATCAACTCTAAACCCTTATTCACTTGTCAATATCATCACCTAATATTATTTACACAAGCAGCCCATAAATTACTACAAGAACCATGGCCTCTTGACACGAGTCTAATAATTTTCCATGACTAGGATTCTCTGCACTCAAGCCCGAGCCATCAACCAAACCAACACCTTATTCCCATACTTATCATCATATAAACAGCAGCGCCAGAGTCAAATAACAATATAACACAAAGCTTCACAAAACAATCAACATATACGTCAATACCGATGACAACAACTATAGAATTCATGCCAACAAAAGGAGGGACAAGCCTAACATACCGTGGATTTTTGGAGAACCTGAACTATGCCGAACCTCCACCCTTATAAAAATCAAGATACTGCCTAAGAATAACCCAAGTTATTACCAAGGACATGGCCAATAAACTCAACAAAGAAACAAGGCAAATGGAGCTTAACCAACAAGATTCATACGAATTTGACGGTAGAAACTCCAAGACAATAACCTACTGGCGTTAACACACCTATAACCAAACTCAAAAATAAAACAAAAAAAAAAGGAATAAGGCCTAACAACATCTTCGACATGAAATAACCACCAAAAGCCCGGAAAAGACACCAAAATGCTAGTTACACGCGATTCCCAACTTTCCGACATAAAAACCACGTTGAACTATGACTTCTAGATCCAAAACCCTTAGAACACCATGGAAGGGCCTTGAGAAAGATTTCCTTCGTGAAAGGTTCTGGAAAATAAGAAAATAAAGCAAACAATCGACCAAGGGGCTGTTTATAGGCCTCTATCCTTTGTGACGTGTCTGCTTGTGCAGTCTTGCGAAAACGCGAATATCTCTCTATTCTGAAGTCGGATTGGCGAACGGTTTAATGCACTGGAAACTAGACTCATAGACCTTTTATACGATAGGTTGTTGATACAAAAGAATAATGTTGGCATCACTTTTAAATTAGCTTATACTCAAGAGTAGTGTTCTTTACCCTAAAAAGGAGAGAGAAGAAGACAACACAAGAAAACACAAATAGAAGAAAGATTGTTACCTGTCAAAACGTTTCAAATTTGGAAGTCGAGTTCAAAATTTAGTCTAGACCAACTGGGCTAGATAAGATTTTTGATGAGAATGAAGCTCTGAATTGTAGCAAGCAAAATGTTTTTTGATTATGACATTTCAATATCAAGATATAAATTATTCGGTGAAGCCGTGCAAATCTGAAACCATCTACATGTTAGAATATAGAACTAAAGGTGTTAAAATTTAAATTTAGACATGTTATAGCTGCTCATGTTTAGTTTCTATATAAGAAAGCGGATTATAATTTCGACATTCCTACATCAAGATATAAAAGTTTTAGTGAAGCCTCGCAAATCTGAAACTTTCAGCATGACTAAATTTTGAACAATATTGAATGAGTTTAATTCTGAAATTTGTCTACGTTGTAGATATTGAAGTATAGTTTTTGTAATATCACATGGATCATGATTTTTATATTTTTATAATAAGATATGAATTTTCTACCACTGACATGCTAAGTTTTGAAAAAGTGACGCTTCTGGCATGACAAAATTTCAAGCTAACTTCAAAAAATATACAACAATATTTGAAGGATTTTAATTTTAAAATTTGGCTATATTGTAGATCTGGAAGTCTAATTTATGAAAAATTAAACGGACCATGATTTTGATATTTTTACAATAAGATATGAATTCTATACAACAAACATGTTAAGCTGTGAAAAAGTGACACTTCCGACATGACAGAATCTTAAGCTAACTTCAAAAAATTATATAAAATAATATTGAATTAATTTAATTCTAAAATATGACTATATTATAAAACAATGGTGGTCTCCATCTCCTAATTTAATAAGGTTCGACAAGTATAATTTGAGTATTAGAAGAACTGAACAAGTTTGAGTCCAAAAAGAATTGAACAATTACACGTAAAAAGCGTCTATCTATTAGAGTTAATATTGATATATAAGAGTAGTAATTGTTATTTTTCAAAACTAACTGAGCGTCTTAATTACGTCGAAAGAAAAGCCACAGGTGGCAAAGTCATGCAAGGATACTACTATTCAACCCATCAATCTTACTTGGACTAAAATTACTACTAAAGTTATTAATAGATATTTAATTTGATCCATAATGAGTTTTGATATTCATGAATAAAGAGTGCAATTAAATAAGCTCAACTTAATATTTCTAAGTCTAGTTTATAAAAGTTTTGACACTGAGGCAACTCTTCAAGTAGGGAGCATTTGTTGTGGTTAACAAAATTTTATTAAATTCAAATTCATAAGAAATTTTAAGATATATTAGTCCAAATAAAAAAGATCTTGAATTAATACAATTGAATTATTTATTAAGTTCAATAAGTATGAATTTAATTAATGCTTTAATTTTATTAGGCCAGTCCATTGACTTGAACTACAAATAACGAGCTTAAGATGTCATTTTATCCTAGAGGCTCAAATTGATGGCACGTGTCATGCTAAATCAAATAAAAAGAGTCAATAGGATCATGCCACATGTCAAAATGACACAACATAACTAGTCAAATCAAATGCCAAAAAAATACGCCACATGTACAAGTGACATATTCCAACCAATAAAATGTCGCCATGTCAACTTAAATCTAATTGGTTGAAAGAAGTTCGTCCTTGTCACAACTCTTCTATCCTACAACTAGAAATAGGGGTCCCGTAATTCAGAAATAGGGACCTGAATCCTAACAAGAAATCAGAGAGAGCCTGTGGATTAAACGTAGCAGATTTCTCTACAAGTAGCAATCATTCAAGCACTAAAGTATTTATCTACAAGTTTCAGAAATCAACACGAAGATTCAAGATCAAGCTCAAAAACCTTTGAATTCAAGTACAAATCCATCAAGTTCAAGATGAAGGTCAAAAGCCCTTGAATTTATATCTGAAAGAAAGAATCAGAGGATTCATAGAGATCGTAACACTCATACTTGCAGTAAAATATTACGATTATATCATAATATTCATAAGGAGTTACCATCATTTAGTTAGATATATCATAAGGAGTTTAAACCTCAAGTTATGGATAGTTTGGTGGAGACTTGAGGTAATATGAGTTGAAATTTGATCCATCGTTCAAAGGAAGATGATGATAATTTTGTCATATGTATATATTCATGTATATCACATATGTATATAGTGATATACATGTGTCACAAAAACATTTTTCAACTCAATTCCGGCTACTAATTTTGACTACAAATCAGTTTAAATTACCTTCAATATCCTCAAATTTAGTACATAGACTCGGTTCATGCGTTTTTAATGAATTCTAACCACATTTGCTAGATATTTTTTGTTCATAAGTCCTTTGGATGTTATATATCTTTGGTAATTTTCATTGACAAAAGTGATGTGACATTCTCTGGATAAATGATAATATATATATATTTTGAAACAGTTTTACATATCTTTCTAAAAATGAATTTTTATTTTTTTTAGAAACTTGATAAACGAGCTATAAGCCTGAATTTGTTTTCACGCTTTCAATTGTAAATCATATCGTTATTACCCGTACTATTAAAACACAAATCAATTGGAGTATTTTGTTAAAGAAAGATCACTTTCATCTCTAAACTTTGCAAATAGTAATATCTGAAATTTTTTATCGACCATTGGTGCTAAAAAGAAAATAATCTGTTTTTATCTGATGAAAAAAAGTAATAAAACTCCTTCTCAAAAGATAAATCTTTCTGACTAACCTGACTCATAATATATTTAATTATGCTTCTTATAAATTTATGATTATTAATAAAATAGCATACACTTTTCCTCTTTTTATAATTCCAACTTACACATTTCTTTTGCTATGATTAGTCTTTAAAAGACAGATATTATCGTACTTTATCTGCCAATATAATTTGATTTGAGTTTAAGGGTGGATCTAGCAATGCTAACTACGGATTCCATAGAATCTACTAATTTTTTTTTATTTTTAAAATTTATAAATTCAAAATTTCGACTTTGATTCTATCTCAGTTTGTGTTTATGACCAATGTCCCGATAAACAATCACGTCATGCACCACACATTTTGTGACTATGATTCCTGAATTTCCTCACTAATTGTTTGATACTCTCTCCGTTCTATTTTAATTGCTAGGTAT
>JACEIK010000447.1:283310-294713 GCA_018107945.1 Datura stramonium | reverse complement strand
AATTAGTACCTTAGTTCAGTCCCTGTGGGATCGATACTTGGCTTACTTAAGCCACTTTACTACTTGTTCGATCACGTGCACTTGCGTGTAGTTACCAAACGCCCGAACAATGCCCCAACTATCTCGCTTAAGTGGGCAGAGTCATTATCACGACCCGAACATAGACTGAAATCATAACACGGGACAAGGAGCCCCGAGGGATTCCAAGTCAACCCATGGCATGAATATTCATCTAACTCCATATCACTAAAACAGAATACTTAACACATCAACATATCGAAAACATAAACATAACATAGCGTAGCATGATAATCGGTATGGACCAACTACATAACAACAAAATACTACATTCAGTCTGAAAGCCTCTAACGTAATAGATGGGTTGATGGGACAACATCCCCAACTAACCTGGCAACTGAAACTAAAATAAAGCATCAATGTCTGAATCAAATGGTCCTCGGAGAATAAGGATTCACCGACAATCTGGATGCGAAACTCTAAAATGGACTACTGACGGGGCTGAGTTTGAGAGTCGGGTCCTGTATCACGAAACGATACAGCATAGAGTATGCGGTCAGTATGTGGAATGTACCGAGTATGTAAGGTAAGTAAATCGGACATTTAAAATATATAAAAGCTCATAAGAGTAGGAATACATACTCTTAACATAAATAACATACGATAACATAAGGCTCAAGGTTTTCAAAACATTCGTAGTTTAGTCATAGTCGTAGTCATAATCATAAGATAAAAGCTTTATTGAACATGACTTGAGCCAATATACATAATCATAAACATGCATAAATCATGAGAAATAGTGAGAGATTCTTATAACCGACATACCCCATATGAGCACACGTGGAGCCCGGCCATAACCCTAGTCGGGAGGGTGTTTGTACCTTGCCAAGGGTAGAACCATAAAGGGTGTGATATCACACATGAAAGGTCCCATTTTGGCAAGGGGACAGTCACAAGGGAGGTCCCATCATGTCCTACGGTGGCATGTAGTTCTGAGATTCAGGGCAGAACCTGGGCCCCGAACCTACTCGGTGTTAAATACTATTCCCAAAACATATATAGTGCTCAAAGTATAATATGCATGAGATTCATGGGCTAGTTAAATTATAATAATCATAAAAATGCTTGTAAATACGTGAACTAGCCATGAGGGTAAGGCCTGTGAGTTGGCCAAAACATAATTAGTAAATCACGGGATTCATGCATACTTATAAATCATATATATACTTTGAAAATCATCAATTCATAATGGATATTTGAATAAATTCATATTTCAAATCATAAAATCATGATGAGTTTATGAATATGAACAATTAAAGTAAAGACCATAACTCGATTCATCATAGAACATGCATAATTAGGCCTAATTTAGAAGAAATCAAAATCAATAAATTTATAATAAAAATAGTTGTAGAATCTGATCATAATTCAGAAAATATGATATAAATCATGAAAGATAATAACCCATTAATAGATCATTAGAATTCCACAAGATTTAAGTTAAAACCCCATAAGATTTTTTATCAAACTTCATGAATTAGGAGAGATTGGGCATGGGTATGAACGAGAACACCCATTCATAACCCTACATACCTGGGGAAAATCAAATCTCACCACTCCTTGAAAGCCCAATGGAAATTGATGAAGAAAAATCTTGAAGACTAGCTTGATCTCCTCTAAATTTTTTCTAACTTTTGCATGCATGAGAATGAATAGGATAGAAGGGCTTAACCTATCTTAATGCGCTCAGAAAATAATTTAAAACGACGTAGTTTAGGACCTTAGAGCGTAGGAATGATGAAAATACTCTTAATGAAAAACCCTAAAAAATCTGAACTGGTGAACTAACGGGCGGACTAATGGATCGTTGGAGGATACCATGACTCATGGTATCCATTCATTGTCTGCACTGCCCAAAATTCTTGATCTCAGATTCGACCGAAAACTAGACAGGACAAGTTGTCCTTCCATCCAACTGGTCGTCACATCGTCTGTTGCTTTCCCTCTTCAGATGCTGCACTGGTCCTTCCAACGAGCCTCGCCACGACTTGTTACATCCTCCAACGAGTCGTGGGTGCCTTCCGTTAGGTCCACTAGAAAATATACCTATCCCCATACAACGACTCGTGACCACGACGCATTACCTCTCACGACGGGTCATGGGATGACCCGTTATATCCCTTAATGCTAAAGACCAGTCATCGCCACAACTCAAAATGATGACTCATTGTACCTAACAATGAGTCATTACTTTGCTCGTTGTTTTCACTGTCACCAGGCCTAGTCCTTCCCATGGGTCGTTGGTTGGACCAACGATCTGTTGGGTCGTCCTTCCTGTGGAATTTTTCTCAATTTTCAGCCAACTTCCATTTTAAGTCCCAGGTCTAATCTAAGGCACTTTCGGGGTATTATAGTCGTCCCAGGCTTACCAGGCAAGGTACGTGCAATATGTGATATCACGGAGAGGGGATCTATTAATATTGAAATATATATAAATAAACCTACGATGGCACGTAGTTCTGAGACATCAACGTAGTCTTTTGAACGTCGGGCTACTCGGTGCTAGAACTGCTCCCAAAACATGCACATTAGGCTTGTATAGTAACCATAACATCATTCATGAAGTTCATGGCCAAATAAATAACATCATCATTAATCCCTATTTAAAATACATGTTTAGCCATGAACAAGGGCCCATGAATTGGCCAAGAGTCATAAATTCATAAATCATGAAATCCACACATACTTGTAAACATGTATAAACTTGACATTTCATAAATCCATGATAAGTACTTGAGAGAAATCGAATCATAAAGCATAAATAATAATTGGTCTAGTTAAGATCAGGATAATCATAAAATCACAGCTTGACTTTTCATAAACATTCATAATTGGGCATAATTGGATTTAAAAATCAAATCTATAAACTTATATTTAAAATAGTAACAAAATCTGCCCCTAGATCATAAAACAACTTTAGAAACATGCTTGGATCGTACCCATGATCGATACTTAGAGAATTCACACATTGGATAAAACCCCCATAGATTCAACAATTAGAATTTTCATTAATTGAGAGACAATTGGTCATGGGTGTGGACTATTACACCCATTCATAGCCTTACATACCTGAAGAGACCTGAACTTTACACTTCCTTGATTGCCCAATGAATATTTGGAGAAGAACCTTGATGAACTGGGCTTGATCACCTCTTTAGACCTCTAAACTTCCATGCATGAATGTGAATGAACTTACCCCTCTTAAAACTCACCATTAAGAGCTTAAAACAACGCAGTTTAGGCCTTAGAAATATAGAAATTACGGAAAAGCCCTTAATAAACTTGTAGGGAAAAACAGACTGCCAGTCTCAACGAGGGACTGGACGAGTCATCATCACTAACCATGACTTGTGTCCTGGATCCGTCGTCTCCACTAGAATTTACATCAAGATTTTCATCACGAGGTGCTTAATGACCCGTTACTGGTGACCCTGACTCGTGGTCACCTTCCATCACCCTCACTGCCGAAAAATTACATGGGTGTCACCACAGGTGACACCACGACTCATAGTGTTCCCGACGATTCGTGGTGAGGACCCGTTAAGTGCACTATCTAAGCTTCCTTCATCCTTCAACAACCCTTGGCCACAGTTGACCTAACAAGTCGTGATGCTAACCATGACTCGTGGTCACATCCGTTGGCCACTAAAAACTAAAATTTTCAACTAAGTCAAACTCCTCACCACGAGTTATTTAACGACTCGTGATCATCCTGACGAGTCATTAGACGACTCGTCCTGTGACCTGGTGCAGAAAAACCTATTTTCTCTGTTTCAACTCCCGGGTCTGATCTTAAGGCTTTTGGGGTATAACAATATCTCCCCCTTGGGAACATTCATCCTCGAATGTTGAAAATCATATAGAAAAGCAGAGAAATGAAATCATCATATTCAAATATTGATCATATAAGCTGAAAACTAATGGAATGACTGCCTCCGAACTGAACTACATAGCTGAATTGAATTCACGAGTCATACATACATACTTTGACATGAAAGAAACTGAGGCACATAAACTGAACATGAAACTGAATAGAGTTTTTAGGGAAAGAACTGATATCTCAAGCTGAATAAATCATGAGGAACAATGGGAGGGCTCGTCATAACCAACACCATCATGGTAGAGCATTACATGATGCCCCGACTATCTCACTCAAGTAGGAAGAGTCATCCCAGGCTTGCCAGGCAAGGGATGTGTAGNAAATCTACGGTGGCACGTAGTTCTGAGACACCAGCATAGTCCTTTGAACGGCGGGCTAATCGGTGCTAGACACTGCTCCCAAAACATGCACATTAGGCTCGTATAGTAACCGTAACATCATTCATGAAGTTCATGGCCAAATAAATAACATCATCATTGATCCCTATTTAAAATACATGTTTAGCCATGAACAAGGGCCCATGAATTGGCCAAGAGTCATAAATTCATAAATCATGAAATCCACGCATACTTGTAAACATGTATAAACTTGACATTTCATAAATCCATGATAAGTACTTGAGAGAAATCGAATCATAAAGCATAAATCATAATTGGTCTAGTTAAGATCAAGATCATCATAAAATTACATCTTGACTTTTCATAAACATTCATAATTGGGCATAATTGGATTTAAAAATCAAATCTATAAACTTATATTTAAAATTATCACAAAATCTACCCCTAGATCATAAAACAACTTTAGAAACATGCTTGGATCGTACCCATGATCGATACTTAGAGAATTCACACATTGGGTAGATTCAACAATTAGAATTTTCATGAATTAAGAGACAATTGGTCATGGGTGTGGACTATTGCACCCATTCATAGCCTAACATACCTGAAGGGACCTGAATTCTACACTTCCTTGATTTCCCAATGAAGATTTGGAGAAGAACCTTGATGAACTAGGCTTAATCACCTCTTTAGACCTCTAAACTTGCATGCATGAATATGAATGAGCCTAGAATGAACTTACCTCTCTTAAAACTCACCATTAAGAGCTTAAAATGATGTAGTTTAGGCCTTAGTAACATAGGAATTATGGAAAAGTCCTTAATAAACTTGTAGGGAAAAACAGACTGCCAGTCCCAATGAGGGATTGGATGAGTCGTCGTCACTGACCACGACTTATGGCCTGGACCCGTCGTCTCTGCTGGAATTTACATCAAGATTGTCATCACGAGGAACTTAACGACCAGTTACTGGTGACCACAACTTGTGGTCACCTTCCGTCACCCTCACTACCGAAAAATTACATGGGTTTCACCACGGGTGACACCACGACTCGTGGTGTTCCCGATGAGTCATTGTGAGGATCCGTTAAGTGCATTGTCTAAGATTCCTTCATCCTTCAACAACCCTTGGCCACGACTGACCTGTCGAGTCGTGATGCTGACCACGACTCGTGGTCACATCCGTTGTCCACTAAAAACTAAAGTTTTAACTAAGTCAAACTCCTCACCCCGTGTCACTTAACGACACGTGGTCATACTGACAGGTCGCTGGATGACTCATCTTGTGACCTAGTGCAAAAAAGCTATTTCCTCTATTTTAACTCCTAGGTCTGATCTTAGGGCTTTCGGGGTATAACAGTGTGTTGCTTCATATCTAGTATCTCCTCCATAATATCATCTAGCTCCCATGGAATTTTCCACTCCCTTGTTATCAGTCACTTTAAGCTAAGTGATTCTGTTTCCAAAATAATGTTGTACTTACATCTGAGACAATATTGTAAAGCCATCCTCACTGCCTTAGCCTCTGCTATCAAATTGCTTTCTTTTCCAATCTGTTGTGCCTCTGCATGCATAAGGTTTCCACTCTCATCTCTAATACAAAATGCAGAAGTACTTTTCCCTGGATTACCCTTACTGGCCCCATTAGTATTGCACTTCACCTAATTTCTCCTTGGAAATTCCCAACACACTTTCTTGTAGTACAATTTGGGTCTATACTGTTATAAGTATAGTAGAATTCCTTTCCAACTGGTAGGTACTACAATCCTTGGGTATTTTGACTTCACAAACTGTGTTATGATTTGTAAGGTCATCTTGCCCATCATAAATAATGTCATATCTTTTCTGTATCTTCTATGATTCCTCTTCTTCCACAATTGACACATGACGATAGTTGGGGTCACCTTTAGAACTTCATGTAGTTTTCTTGGAGCTGGCATCATCTACCATTTGATAATTAATTGCTGAAGATGCATTCCTGCTGGTTGAAAACCTGCATACAGAGCAAACTGCTCCCATAATTTTAAGACTATGGGAGCTGTTGGAAATAAATGGTTCATAGTCTCCTGACTATGATTGTCACAACAGTAGCATCTTGACACCAACTGAATATTCATTTTTCTCACATTATCATCAATTGGTATCCTCCTTTTCCATATCCTCCAATGAAAAAAAGCAATTTTGAATGGCAGTCCCTTCACCCATATGTTATATAGCCATGACACTTCTTCCTTCTTTTTCCTTATGATTTGATATGCTGAGTTTGCTATAAAAGCTCCCTGTACATTGCCCATCCACCATGCCCTATCTCTCCTTTCATTACTAACTGGTTTGATAGTTTTCACTATGTGCTTTGTCATCTTCTCTGAGAGTAAACTCCTTAACTTATGTCTATTCCAGTCTCCACTAGATATAAACTCTTGGACCTCTAATTCTTCTTCACTTATATTATTCTCCTCCACAAAATGTAGTTCCCTTTATTTTGTCCAATTTTCAAACTAGAAACTCACTTCTCCTGTTCCAATCCGCCACCATATCTCTTGCTCAATGTCTTCCCTAACTTGTATAATTGATTTCCATGTATGAGATGCCCCCTTCCTTGAGTTATTACTGGATGCTTCTTTTTCCAATACTTGTTCCACATGTAATGACTCCACATGGAAGATGTTGAGGTCCGGAAGTTCCACTATAACTTAGCCATTAGTGCCCTGGATACATCATAAATGGATCTAAAACCAAGTCCAACCTCCAATTTTGGATAACATAACTTCTCCCAAGCTACCCAATGTTTTCCCTTATTCCCCCTGTTTTACTCCAAAAAAACTTTGCAAATATTTTGTGAATTTGATTCACCACTCCTTTAGGAGGATTCATTGCAGATGATAAATATATAGGCATAGATTGCAGGAAATTTGATATNACTCAAGTGTTACACTACCACACCTAATGATAAATATATAGGCATAGATTGCAGGAAATTTGATATGAGAATGTATTTACCTCCATAAGAGAGGAACTTGTTTTGCCATGCCAACAATCTCCTTGAAATCTTCCTTATCAAGTCTTCAAAGTGTACCTTCTTCTTTCTGCCATAAAACACTAGGCATCCCAAGTAGGTCATAGAAAGTACTCCCTGGTTGATTCCGGTCCACCTCTTTAGTCTATGAGCCACCACTATTAGAGTCTTTTCATGCAAGTAGAAGAAACTCTTGTTCCTGTTAATAAGTTGCCCTGAGACCTTTTTATAATCTGCCAAAACTCTCACAATGCTCTTCATTGTCTTTCTATCTCCAGAACAAAACAGAATGGTGTCATCTGCATAAGATAGATGATAAATTTCTGGACTCCATTTAGGCATTTCAAATCCCCTATAGTAGGGCTCTCTGTGTGGATTGTTTAGATCCTTGGCTAACACTTCTGCAACAATGATAAATAGAGTGGGTGACAATGGATCACCCTGCTTCACACCTCTTGATGACTAAAAAAAACTTTTGATTGGCCATTAACTAATACAAAATACCAATTATTAGAAATTATTCTCCATACCATATCAATTATAATTTCTGAGAAACCAAACTGTGTTAGCACCTTGGTAAGGAAAACCCAAGAGAGTCTGTCATATGCCTTTGCCATGTCCAACTTGACCACAACATTATGCCATTTCTTTCTTATATTAATATCCCTTGTAATCTCCCGATCTAACAACATATTTTCTGTAATGTGTCTGCCCTTCACAAAGCTAGTTTGGTTCTTGGAGATAATATCAGGAAGAAACTTTACCAATCTATCATGTAGCACCTTAGATATTACCTTATTGACAAAGTTGCTTAAACTGATAGGTCAATAATCCACCAAACTCTCTACCTTCTCCTTTTTTGGTATAAGCACAAAATTTGTATATGTGATGAATCTAAGTATCTCCTGTCCACAGGAAAAAGCTCTCACCATATTGGTAATGTCATTTCCCACTATATCCCAACATGTTTGATAAAATTTACCAGAGAACCCATTGGTCCACTAACACTATCCCCACATAGCTTAAAAATTACTTGTTTCACCTCCTCCTAGTCTGGTAATCTTGTCATATACTCATTATCTACATCTGTTATCAATCTAGGAATGACATTGACCATCTCAAATTTTTCTCTACATCTCTCTTCCTTGAATTGGTGTTCAAAGAACTCTACTGCTGCATCCCCTATCTCTTCCTGTGTTGAAAGCACCCTTCCTTGATTATCCTTTATATCCCTATCTATAATTTCTTCCTCTTTCCTTTTACATAGGAATTAAAGAACTTAGTATTATTATCACCTTCTGTGAACCACTTCATTCCAGCCTTTTGCTTCCAAAAATCTTCTCCCATCTTTCTATATCTCTTAAGGTCTGCCTCTACCTTGTTCAATTGCATCCTATGCTCTGCTGTTGGAAGTATTTCTAACTGAGCTTCCTTGACTTTTAATACATCCTCCAGTGTATTAATATGTTAGAAAATGTTAGCAAATGTCTATCTGCTCTATATTGTCAATGCCTGTTTAACCCTTTTGATTTTATCTCTGTACATAAAAAAAGGACTCCCCTCAAAGTCTGTCTTCCAATGCTCTTCTATTACCTTTTTGAATTGACTATTATTGATCCAAAAATTGAGAAATTTGAACGCCTTCCTAGTAGGTTGTTCCTCAGAGTTACATATCACATGTAAGGGGGCATGATCTGATCCCTGTCTAATTAAATGATGAATCTCACTAGTTGACATTAATTCCATGAACTCCTGATTAACTATAACTCTATCCAATCTTTTAAAAATGCAATCCTCCTCTATTCTTCCATTCGACCAAGTGAATTTGCTTCCCTTAAAATTCAGTTCCTACAAAGCACTATTACTAATGCATTGAGCAAAATCCACTGCTTCCTCTTGAGTGAAAGATAAACTCCTTGCTTCTCCTCCTCATTCAAAATTACATTAGAATCCCCTCATGCTATCCAAGGAAGTGTACATCCTTCTGACAGTCCCTCCAGATTCTCCTAGAGTTCTAACTTTCCTCTGGTAGAAATCTTGCATAAACAACTATGATCATACATGATTTGCCACCTTCTTGAAGTTTAATAGTTAGCTGCTGCACAATGTTTGAAACCACCTGTCCCTCCAAAACACCCAAATCTTAGTGGAACAATTGACTACACCACCCTGTACACCTGACCTCCTTTTATAATGTTCTAACTCTTCTGGGCCTTGAAAAAGTTCTATTAGAGCTATGTATGCATATAGATGTCTCTTATTTAATTCTATTAATCTCTCAAAGACGTTTTGAGTATTAACAGATCTTATATTCCAAAATAATATTTTTCCAATCATTGATCACTATTGGCATTTTTGTCCTTATTATTCCTTGTTTGAAGTTGCAAAGGAATAACATTCTGTCCTTGCTTGTTCTTTCCCCCCTGCTTTCAAGTCTAAACTATGTCTTGGGGATAAATCTCTAGCTTTGATTACCTCCTGCATTATTTTATTCAGATCTTCATCTTCCTCTTGATCCTAACTATGTGAGCATTGCATATCCCCCATCTTCTGAGCTTCCAGAAGTTCATTCCTACTATTTGTATGAGCTACCATTCTCAGTGAAGTTGGTATGTACTCCCTGTTACTCCCTGCAGATTCTTCCATTTGTCCTTCAGTATTAGGTGCCCATATAATAAGGTATTTGTTTTGTTGATTGTTATTCTCCTTACTCCCTTGTGTGTCTTTCAATACCTCCTCCTTCTCTTGTGTATATTGTGATGAGCCTCTTCCTTCTGTGGTATTTGTGTTTGTTTCTCTTCATTGCTTTCCATATGTGTCTTCTCTTCTAGCTATTCCTGCTGTGTCAATATGTCAAACTAATTTGTTGTACTGACATTATTATCCTGTTGTGTGTATTTCTGACTCCAAATCTATTCCTTCTCTTTGTATCTTACTCCCTTTTTCTTCCTTGATTTACGCTTTGCTTTTGCGTTTTCTTGAGTTGTTGAAAATCCTCTCCATCATTCGTTTTTGCCTTATTAATGGTCTTCTTTGCGTCCTCTTTCCTCTCTGCTCCTCCTTGTGCTTTCTCATCCTTTGGATACAAATCCGGGTAAAGAATAAAACATTCTTGTTCATAATGTCCTTGTATCCTACATGTTGTGCAATACTTTGGGACATGATCATAATTGATACGAATCCATTTTTCTGTAATTTCTCCATTCTTCTTCCTGACTCCAATGTTGATTCTTTTCGGAAAATCTCCTAAAAGATCCACCTCTACTTTTACTCATGCACAACTTGGCTCGTCTGATTCCTTATAGCCATATCCACCTGTAAAGGTTTTCCTACTGCAGAGGCAAGTGAGAAAACAACCTCTCTCGTGAAAAAGTTTGGTGGAAAAGATGGGAATGAGATCCATGCTATGGCAATAGTAGTCACTTCCTCCGTATTAAACATAGGATCCCACTTAAGAGTTCTCATTGGATTTTTCCATTCTGATATGTAAGATAGAATGCAGGTTTCGAAAGCAAACTAACATTATCCTCCATGATTGAGGCCCTGATTAGGACATGTCTATTGCTGAGTAACCCTATTGTACATTCTCCCTTCAGTTCACATTGTTTTGGTTTAATCTTTTGTAGTTCTTGGATCTCCGGCAATCCATATGAAAACTTCCCAATAACTGCATATTGGAGATTTTTCTTTTGTATCATATGATTCACTTCCTCTTCCTCCCACACGACCCTCGGTTCTCCATTTAAATAGGTGACAGGTTTGATAGGCAGTGGTTTGTAGTTGATCACATTAGGATGCAAAGAAGCAACATAGATTAGTTGATTCGTGGGTTTCCCTCCCATTAGGGGATTTCCCACCGATGCAGTGGCTATGACTACTGTGGTTAGTAGGCAAACTTAGGTTTCCGATGATAGGAAAATTAGGTTTTAAAATTTGAGCTTATTTAGAGTAGATTTGGATGTTAAAATTTGAAAAATAAAATTATTTTTTTCTTGGAAAAAAAATCTCAAGCGCACATGCCTGAAATTGTAACCAATTCTAACATGTGTCTTCGTCGTGTATATTGAAAGTTTGAAACTCATACATACTTTA
>JACEIK010000447.1:240105-261014 GCA_018107945.1 Datura stramonium | reverse complement strand
CCCCAAAAGGAGCAAGATCCTCTACCAACACATCAAAAGAAGAAGGCAATGTTGTTGAGAGAATCAAGAAGACTCTGGCTCTACTTGACCTCTCTGGATCCAAGAACTCTGCTACGAAGGGAGATGATATTACTTCGAGCGGTGGGTCTTCTCCACTCATATCACATAAGGTGAGCCCGTCAAAGATCAATTTATGTGATAATCCATGCTATTCTCCAACATACCCAACAATCATGCAAGAAATGGTAACCGACGCTTCATCTATGGAGGAGCAACTAGCGAACTTGACCAAGGTAATTGAGGGCCTGGCCAAGTATGTGAAAAATCAAGATGCTCGGATTGAGAAGTTGATGAACAAAGTGGATGTCCTAGTGGAAGGAGAGTCTAGTCATGCACCTGGAAAGGCTCCAGAAGTTCAACAGACTGAAGCTCCCGCAAAATATGCATCACCCACCAAGGAAATTCCAGTTTCTTCTAAAGGGATGATTGCACTAGACCAGCTGAAAGAGCTCATTGAAGGGACTATCAAGAACAATTATGAAGTTAATTCCAAGTCCTCTCTCGTGTATGCAAAACCGTAGACCACAAGAATTGATAGCCTCAAGATGCCCACTTGTTATCAGCCTCTCAAATTTCAGCAATTTGAAGGAAAAGGGAACTCGAAGCAGCATATGCACACTTTATCGAAACATGTAACAATGCAGGAACCTATGGGGATTACCTTGTTAAGCAGTTTTTCCACTCCCTCAAAGGGAATGCTTTTTATTGGTACACAGATCTTGAGCTAATTCTATCAATAGTTAGGGGCAACTGGAGCAAGAGTTTCTTAATCGCTTCTACAACACAAGGCATACTGTGAGCATGGTGGAACTCACAAATACTCGCCAAAGGAAAGATGAACCGGTCATTGATTTCATCAATCGTTTCAGGAATGCAAGCCTAAACTGGAAAGATAGTCTCAGTGAAGCTTCTGCAATAGAGATGTGTATCCAAGGAATGCACTGGGGACTTCTCTACATCTTGTAGAGAATTAAACCAAGCTCTTTTGAAGAGTTAGCTACTCGTGCTCATGACATGGAATTGAGAATGTCTTCCGCTTGAAATGGAGTGATGTCTTCTTTTGACCCTCGTAAAGGGAAGGACAAGCAAGAACCCAAGAGATGGATCAAGTTTATACCCAAGGGTGACAACAAAGAATCCATGAATGCCGATGTATCACCTGTGAAGTTTACTATAAAAGTGAGAAAGAAGCAGAGTATGAAAACAACTTCTTCTCAATGTAACCAAAATAAAAAATTAACCTTGAATGAAATGCAAGAAAGGGAATACCTCTTCCTCGATTCTGATGTCCCTGAAATTTTTGATGAACTACTTGAGTTAAAGCTCATTGAATTTCCAGAGATGAAGCGACCCAATGAAGCTGGAAGAACAAATGATCCAAATAATTGCAAGTAACATTGGCTTGTGGTCACCCTCTTGAGAAGTGTTTTATTTTCAAGGACAAAATTATGCAGCTGGCTAATGAGAAGAAGATTGTGCTTGAGGATGATAAGGCAAGTTCTAATCAAACATCTATCACCTTTGGCTCTCTTGATCCAGTCCAAATATGCAACTATGAAGAGCGTAAAGAAGGACTATTAAAGCAATGTAAAACCCAAGTTGATGAAGATGATGATGAGGGTTGGATTCTGGTGACTAGACGGAGACGCTCCAAAGCAGGCCCACAGAAGGAATCTTCTAAACAACTAACAAGAAAGAAGATAGTGAGAATACCAAGGAATCAAAAATATGTTGAGCAGTCAAAGAAACCAAAGGTGGAGGTGCGGTACCATCAGAAACCACGACGTCCTTTGACTTTGGAGGAATTCCTACCAAGTGGGTTCTACATGAATATTGCTCAAAACAACATCAAGGCATCATGCTTTAATACCGACGAAGAGGTGACGAATGAAAGTCTATCAACATTGTCTTCATCATCGCCGAAAAAGCTTTCTGAGCCTTCTCTTCAAGAAGTTCACGCATGTGATACAAAAATCACATTTACAGATGATGATCTTCTACTTGGCGAAATACTGCACAATCATCTATTATATATGGTGGGTCACACGCTTGAGAAGAGGATAAATAGAATTTTGATAGATGATGGATCTGGAGTTAACATTCTTCCTATTCGCACCATGAAGGAACTCGGCATCTCACCTGAGGAACTTTCTGAGAGTTTCTTGATGATTCAAGGATTCAATCAAGGGGAGGAAAAGGGCCATAGGTGCTATCAAGCTAGAGATCAGCATCGAAGATCTGCGATCGAGCATATGGATGCATGTAATCGACGCAAAGACTTCGTATAATATGTTTCTTGGAAGGCCTTGGATACACAAGAATAAAATAGTTCCATCCTCCTACTATCAATGTTTGAAGTATCTCAAAGGTGGAGTCGAGAAGAAGATAGTTTCTGATGATAATCCATTTGCAGAAGCTGAATCAAATTGGTCTGAAATGTCTTTGAGCCTACTTAACAGGACGAGCACCGTTCTTGACTCCAAGTTGATGGACCGCTACTTTGGGATCCAGTCCAGGCATAACCCTATAACTCCAAGCAAACACATCCTTATATTCTCTAAGTATATCCATGTAAGAGATTTCTTCATCAATTGTGAGGGAAGCACTTAGATAGGTCAGCCTTGGATCTTCATCGATGCCAAGATTAACTTCCTTCAGAGAGCCTACTGTGGCCTTCACTCCTTCTTCAAGTTCTGGAGGAGCATCCCCAACATCTTCATCCTCCTGAGGATCGCTATCATTGACCACTATGTGATAACACCAGATGACATCCTCTAGCTTCTCGTTAACCTCCATTTGAGATGAGGTATCGTGCTCATTTTTTGTACTTGAAGAGCCTACACTTTCTTCATCTTCGCTGTGTTCCTTGGTATAAACCACAATGTGATTCTTCGCCTTCAACACCTCCCTACAAAAAACAATTAGTTTTGTTTGTCGTCTCATTCTAGAAGAAATCAAACTTTGAAAATCTTTTTGGGTTTTGAACGAAGTAGGCATTCTCATGATCTGATAGTTTCTCTAGAACTTTCTCTTCTTCTTTAATGGGCCTAACCTTTCAAACACAGAAGTTCTCACGGTTGATTTTTCCAATCGGTCAAAGATAGAAGGTCTTTTGTTAGGTGCACCAGATTCATCTTCGATAGTGATGTGATTGGCAATCACTCTTCTTATAGAGATGTGAATTAGCGGTGGTTGCTTTTATCCCAAACCCTCACATGAAGCTTCTGATGGGAGTTTCCCTAACTTCGATGGATCGTTGGGGTTATACACAGTCTTTGCAAATAAATTATAGACATTTGGATTAAAACCTTCATTTGTGCGTTTTGTAGGGAGTGCCACATTTTGCATAGTATTTTGAACCATGATCTCTCCAAGTAGCTTAGAGGATAAATTAATTGCGTCAATCTGTCTAACAGGGAAAGTTATCCCCTTTGGTACACTTGTTTGGGTATCGGACAATTGACCTTCCTCTTTCTTTACCTTCGGTACATAGAGGAGCACATGTGTTATCTTTTTTTTCAAAGGCACAATGCTCCCTTTATTTGAAAGGGAGTGCGGCTCCTCATTGCCAACTTTAACCTTTTTGGCAGTCGCATCAGCTCTTTTAGTTGCGACATTATCGATTTTCACTTCTTTCACGATGTAGTTTTTTAAGTAGAACTTTGCATCAGCATATACTTCTTCTTTTAAATATCCATTCAAGAAGGCACTCTTACATCCATTTGATAAAGAGTGAGTGAGTTCTTTAAAGGCTGCAAAAGCTATAAACAATTTGATTACTTCAAGTCTTGCTACGGGAGCAAATATTTCATCATAGTCAATGTCTTCTTCTTGATTGTAGCCTTGAACCACCAGTCTTGCCTTGTTTCTTGTCATTGTTCCATTCTCATCCAGCTTATTTCGAAATACCCATTTGGTGTCAATCACAGTTTTACCTTCAGAAGGAGGTACTAAATGTCACACTTTTCTTCTTTCAAACTGATTTAACTCCTCTTGCATACCAAGTATCCAATCCCCATCAAGAAGAGCCTCATTCACTTTCTTAGGCTCAATTTTGGATAGAAAAGCATTGAAGGCACACAAGTTCTTTAATCCTGATCTAGTAGTGATCCCAGAAGTTAGGTCTATGAGAACGTTTTCAAAAGGATGTGAGTCCTGATATTTATAGCTTTTCAACATTATTCCTTGTGAAGTTCCTGCCTCTGAGTTAGATGGTTGTACTGGTGTTGGCTCAACTTCATTATTTGTTGTTCCCCCTGTCAATGAGCCGACATTTGGTTCAGTAGTTGAAACAGGTGATGCAACCTGGTCCTGAGCATGTTCATCAGTTTCACTTTCATCCTACATGTTAGTCTTAAACATAATATTGGATTCATCAAAAACAACATGCACACTTTCTTCAACACAGTTTTTTCTTTTATTTAACACTCTATATGCTTTACTGTGTTGGGAGTAACCTAAGAAGATTCCCTCATCACTTCTGGCATTAAATTTTCCCAAATTGCCTTTTTTATTATTATGAATAAAACATTTACACCTAAAAATTCTAACATGAGTAATGTTAGGCTTTCTTCCCCTGAGTAATTTGTAGGGAGTCTTCTCTAATATAAGTCTGGTCGTGCATCTATTCACAATACAACATGCAGTACTTATGGCCTCAGCCCAAAGATTTTTTGCAAGATTTCCTGCAATCATCATTGTTCTATCCATATCTTCTAAAGTCCTATTTTTTTTCTTTCTACTACTCCATTTTGTTGTGGAGTTCTTGGAGCAGAGAAATTATGATCTATTCCATTTAATGAATAGAATTCTAAAAATTTTACATTTTCAAATTCTGTTCCATGGTCAGATTTGATGAAAATTAAGGAGGTGTCTATCTCCTTCTCCATCTTTTTAACAAAAATAGAAAAGACATCAAAGGCATCTTCTTTAGAAGCTAAAAATAAAGTCTAGTTGAACCTAGAATAATCATCAATAATAACAAAAATGTACCTTTTACTACCTCTGCTCCTTACCCTTATGGGTCCACAAAGATCCATATGTAACAGGTCAAGGCACTTGTTTGTACTTACTTGATTCTTTGGCTTAAATGAGGATCTCACTTGCTTTCCCCTTACACAGACACTACATACTTTTCATTTTTTAACTTAGTTTTAGGGAAGCCTATAACCATGTCCTTTGAACCAAGTTTATTCAATTATTTCAAACTAGTATGCCCAAGTCTTTTGTGCCAGAGAAAGGGGTCACAGTCCATTGCACTGAGATATGTCAGATTTGGACCAGGCATTTCTATGATATCTGCCTTGTACATATTTTTGTGTCTACTGGCACTTAGAATAATTTCCTTTGTATTCAACTTTTTAACCTTGTAACCTGCAGAAGTAAAAGTTACCTTATTGCCTTTATCATGCAACTAAGATATACTCAGTAGATTGTACTTCAATCCATCTACATAATACACTTCTTCCAAAGTTTTTGCTTCTGTTCTTTCATTTTTTTCAGTTCCAGTGGTAGTACCCTTTTTCCAACTCTAAAAGATACATTCCCCCCTTTGAGTGGAGTGAGTGAAAGGAATTTTTTTATCTCCAGTCATGTGTCTTGACGAAGCACTATCCATGTACCAATGCTTTCTTCCTTTCACTCTCACCTACAAAATAGTTTCAGGGGTTAGTTTTAGGAACCAAAACAAGCTTGGGTCCTTTTTTTTTTATCAAAAGGGTGAATCAAATTTCATCTTGCCTAACTTGGCAACAAGTTGTTAAACCTGTTCCTGTGAGTAGGTTTCAGCCAGTTTCCTTTTGCTAATATAGTGCTCATGTTTCTGCTCCTAACAGCCACTGGACATTCAGTGGTGGGATGTCCAAGCTTTCCACATAAGTAACAGATATTATCAGTGATATTACTTTCTTTATGAAACCTATTCCAGTTCTTTTATTGTGAACTCTTCCACGTAAGTTATTTATGAGTCTAGATGACTTGGTCCACCTATTTTCTTTCTCAAGATTCAGTTTTAACCTAGACACTTTCAGACTCAATTTTTTACCTTTTCCTTTTCACAATAATAATTAATTTTACAATGCTTGAGTTCTGACTCAACATTTTTCAGATTCTCACTCATCTCTTCCTTTTGAATGGAAAATTCTTTAAAACTTCTATTTTTAAGGACTTGATTTGTAGACTCAATTTTGACAACCTATTATTTTAGGGTACTATTTTCTTTATCAGGGATATTCTTGCCATTTTTAAGATCAATGAACTCAAACTTTTAACTAGTAAGTGCACTAAACAGTTGATCCCTATAAGAGGAAACCTCTTGGGGTTATCCATTTAAGCATTCATCACGGTAACAAGTTTCTTTTAGAAAAAGTATGCAAGTTTTCATTTAAGTTAGAAGTACTTACCTTATAATTCTTGTCTCTTTCATCAAGGTCAGAGTCTCCTATAGCCGTGAATACAGTCTCATCAATTTCTTTATCAGAATCATCAGAATCAGATCCCCATGTAGACATCATTTCATAAGTTTCCTTCTCCTTCTTCTTTGTCTTTTCTTTCATTTCCTTTTCAGCTCTTTCCTTTTTACCCTTTCTTTTCCCCACTCGATTTCTCAGAGTTGACTATCGTTAATCATGTGATCAATTTTTTAACATTTGTAGCAACCTACTGGGAATTTATCATTGGAACCTTGTTTTCTTCTTATTCCTTTCTCATGATGGCTCTTCTCTTTTTTGAGAAATCTCTTAAACTTTTTTTCTAGAAATTTCACTTGATCATCATCAAGGTCAGACTCATCGTTGTCAGATGCTTTTAGAGCCAGTGACTTTTCCTTGATTCCATTTTCCTTCTTAGGATCATCCATATTCATCTTATAAGTCTTCAAATCCCCTGCCAACTCATCAAGTGTCATGGTATCTTTTGTCTTTCCTTATAGCAGTTACTTTAACATCCCATTTGGCTTTAGGGAGGATCCTCAGAACTTTGTTAACCTGCTCTTCAGTGGTAAGTACATTTCCTAGGAAAGATAGTTCATTAACCAAGGATGTGAGTCTTGTAATCGTTTCTTGCAGAGACTCACTGTCCTTCATCCTGAAGGTTTCATATCCAGTGAATAGCATAGCAACTCTAGATTTCCTAACTTGACTTGTTCCTTCATGAGCATTAACCAAAGCATCCCATATCTATTTGGCAGTAGTGCAGTTTGAAATTCGGTTGTACTCACCAGGGCCTATGCCACATACCAAAATATTTTTGGCTTTTGCATTCTTTTTGATAGCCGATAGATCTTCAACAGTAAATTCCGATCTTACCTTCATCACTTCAACTCCATCCACCGTCTTCACAGGAATGGTTGGTCCAGTAATAATCTTATCCCACCGCTCATAGTATTCAGCTTAAATGAAATTCTCCATACTTGCCTTCCACTAAATGAAATGTGATCCATTGAAGAGAGGAGGTCGTGTTGTTCACTGTCCTTCACTGTGCCCAATAGGTGGTGCAGAATTTATTATGATCTATCTTTGGTGTGAGCCTTATAAGATAAACTCACTCTGATACCAATTGATATTCTACATAACCTAGATATCTTATCTTTAACTTAACTATTTTCCTACGAATGAAATAAGTTCCTTAACGTGTTTCACTTTGTAGTTAATTACAGTAAGTAAAGAACACAGTATTTTAGCATGGAAAACACCCGGCTCAAAAGGTGAAAAACCACAACCTGTACCTCCACGGGATTTTCTCCAACTTTGCTGAACTCAATTGAGTCTCTTAAACAACATATTACAACTATTGTAACCTAAAAGAATTATAAAATCTAATTCCTAGCTACTCACGCTCCTCTCTAGGAATGTGTCCGCGACGCCTTCCAGTATATTCAACTTGACTAAATGTTCTTGATTTAGTTTATAACCACTGAATTAAGATTAAATCAAAATACAACTCAATGAATTACTCCTAGTACAAGAATGCTAACTCTATCTTATCACTTTACTAGGATCAAGTTCTTCAATTGAGTTTCTTCACACTTCAGATATTGCACACTATCTCCCTTTGCTAATCGCCTTTTTCTTTCATTGTAAATGTGTGCATAACTCTGAGTAGAAACTCTTCTATATATGCACAACTCTTCATAGAGTTCTTCTCAACTTCAAACTCTTCACTGCAACAGTCCCTTCTTGCTTAGGAGTTCTATTTTAATACAACTCCTTCAAGTCTATCTCTTGGATTCCTTTGTGTTTTAATCACACTCCAACTCTTTCAAATCTGCACATGTTTATTTCACTGAGCTTGTGTGACTTGTCTTAACCATCTCTTGATGCGTGCACACTTGTCTTTAATTGAACATTATACTGGTGCAATTTCAACTCATTTAGATAGTGGATTTGGCACTCCTTTGGAACATCTTGACTCACCTATTTCATCATCATTTTATCAATCATCAAAACTACATAGAACCCAACAAATTTTTCCTTTTTGATGATGACAAAACCTTCATCCTTGTGCAATCAACTATCGTTACTTTTAGAGCTAAGATAACAAACACTTGATTGAAACAGGTTAGTCAGTGGGTTACAAATATTGCACAACCTATAGTATTCTTTCCCCTTTTAGCATCAACAAAAAGTTGATTCAAATGTGATACAAGTCAAATAATGGAGTTAAATAACTTATTTCCACTGGGGCAATCACCAAAATAATCAGGATAAAATTATACTTGGCATAATAAAGGATTAAAAATAGCAAGAAACACCAGCCAATTTACGCAAAAACAAACATTTCATTCATATTAAAAGATTGTTCTACACCATAACCAAGATCATACTGAAAGCAAATACAAGCTAAGCCTGAGAACAAGAACAACGAAGCTATTGAACAAGACAAATTTTCCAGAAAATTTGAGATTTTCATTTCACAAAATAAAATATCAAATAAATTTACCATCTGCTTCTTTTCCCTTTTCTTCTCCTTCCAAACACCTCCCGGCCATCCCTTTTTCTTCCGTTCGTTTTAGTTGCAACAGATCTGAACTTTTTCTTTAAAAAAAACTTTTCTTCTCCGTCCAAACACCTCCCAAGATAGATTTCACTCAAAATATCAAAGGTATTTGCTATTGTACAAACATATGATGAAGAAGAAAAACTCCATTGAAAATAAAATAAAGGACAAATATTTTAATAGCAATAGAGAAGCGACTCAAAAATTTATTTTTCAACATAAACAAAAGTCAAGACCTTTTCATCAAATTTGCAAAGGTATCTAGGGCAAGAATTTCGGGTCTGCTACCCCAAAATTTTATTTTCTTTATTTGTGAATTTCTCTGATAATTCCTTAGCAAGTCCTTAATGTTGGGGTATATATATCATTAACCATGCATTTAGATATGGTATATTCTAATAATTATAATGATTAAAAGTCTAAGTGGGAGATTGTTGGGATATATACTATTAACCATGGGTTATGTACTATTAACCATGTGTTTAGATATAGTATTTATTATAGAGCATCTATTTATTCAATTTTAATAAAGGTTTAAATAGATCATATATTAGTCGATGTGTCATTTACTTATATAGTAGATGATTTAGTGTATAGAGTTTAGCTTATACATGGAAGATTAAATCATTGGTTCTTATAAATATAAAGTTTATATATGTTCACAATCTAAGATGAAAATGAGGTAAATTCATCGGTACAATTCTAGCACAAGATTAAATATAATTTATCTTGATTATGGAAATGGTATAATTCCAACTTCTTGCGCTAGTACATTTTGTATGTATTGAACGGATCAAGTAGAGATAAGTATTTTATCTGAATTAATAAAATAAATTCTCTAGATCATTAAATGTACTTATACTCTTAATCTTAATATAATTATTACGATCAATATAATTTGTTTGTTGTTTTGATCTATCAAAAGGTGAAACTCGATCTTTTGTGAGTTAAAATGTTTCTGATAGGTTGGATGATGAAAAATGACATTTGTGAAATCATAATTAGTTGATGGAATTCATGTCTTGGCCTTGAGATTGATGATACCTCTTTATAATTGCTTATAAGTTTTCATGTGAAAACCCTGCAGGTGGATTTAGTATCTGTCACATTAAATAAGTTAAGTGTTTGAATAAAGAATTAAATTAACCAATGAATTAAATAGTCAGAAATTTAATTCGATTGATTGATATCTGTAATCTTAACATGGGGATTTAAATAAGATTTAATGAATGATTTTGAAATTATACCGAGGAGTGAAATTATGGATTTTTAGTGGAATAATCTGTAATTTATTATGGTATGTTAATTCATTCATTATGCAAATTAATACCATAATCAGAAGCCTCACTAATTAAATCTATGGTCTCTACTATGCCTGATTAATTAATGAACTTGAAAAGGAAGAAATCAGTTTTCTAGAAGCAGTAAAATCCTACAAGATTTTGGTAAAAATAAATTGGTCTTCTAGAAGGAAAGTTCTACTATTACTTGGAAAGAAAGATTCCTATACGTTTTGGGACTAGGGTTTTATATCCTAAAATGTGGTTATAAATAGGATTCTCTTCCTCCATGGAACATTATGAAGAACTTTGGACCTTTCTGAGAAGCAGTACTTGCCTACACAAGTATTTTCTACTCGGAGATTTTTAAGGCTATAGCGGAAGATAGCAGACCTGGAGAACACATTGGACAATTTGTGCAAAGCTTCAAGAGGATTGATTCGCGGTCACGCTTCAAGAGATAAGTATTGATTTTATATTTAATTAAAATATGTATTTATGTATTGTCTATATTACATGCAAGTTTGATCCTAAACTATTTGTTCCCGCTGCGTATGTCTATATTCCAACACTTCACTGCTTCCTCCACTCAACGGTTCTTCTCCATGACTTGAAATTTGAGCTCTTCAATAATGGAGTTTCTGATATTCTTTACAGATTTTGAATTGGTTTTTGCTAATGGAGAAATTGGTTGTTGTTGGAATTAGTTTTTAAATGATTTTAATGATGACTTAATAAAATATGCTTGACACATAAAAGCAGTAAAAATGATATGGCCCAAAGGATAATCGCGTTCATGAGTTACTAATGTGTTTGTGGAATTCTAGTACTTCGATATTTGCAGAAAAAAGGAAGGCTTGAAATCAACAAGGATTCTACAGGAAAAGAAATTTCTTTTAATAAGGAAAGAATAAATCATGGGCTAAAAAAGAAAGGAAATATTTGGTAAGAGATTATTGAAGTCAACAAAGATTCTACAAGGAAAGAAAATCCTTTTAATAAGGAATGAAATAAATCATGGGCTGAAAAGGAAAGGAAATATTTGGTAAGAGATTGTGGAATTCAATGAGGAGTCAACAAGATCTTTCAAATAAGGAAAAGGACTCTTAAGCTAAAGATTCCCTTTCCTTATAGAAGAAAAAAGGTGGCGTACATTCTAGTGACTATAAAAGAAGAAGTCACCACGTCAAATTGAGGCATTCACTCACAAATACTCTTCAGTAAACTCACAGCTTCTGTGCAATTGATTGGCATTCAAGTTGAAGAGAGTTGACCCATGCTAGAGACAGTTCCCTAGTTCTGTTCCGTGTTTGTTGCAGTCTAGGTCTTTGAGTCAACTTGTAGTGAAGCAGTGAACTTGAACAGAGTCTATTTTAATTACGTTTTTCATTCACTTGTAATTGTGTTAAAGTTCCTCTTGTTAAACTAAGGGTAGTTTATACAGGTTAGGAACTTTGTAAGGGCTTAAGGGTAGGTCCTTGGATTGAGGGAGCTTCAATCTGCATTTGGCTCGGTGTTTTAGTAGAGTTAAGTTGAAATCCTACTAGGGAGTAGGTCGTGGTTTTTACACCCATTCGAGCCTGGGTGGTTTTCCACGTAAAAATCCTTGTCTCTCATATTACTTTTCCCACTTTGTTATTTCTGCTTGAATTAGGTTACTGCTCAAAGGAACAAGGTTCAAGTCTGTTCCTGCTATAAAAAGGAATTTCAAGTTAAGTTTTTTAATTAGGCAGAAAAATTGTCAGAACCAATTCACCCCTCCCCCTCCTCTTAGGTCTAATCTAGAAATTATTGTAATAACAATTGGTATTAGAGCAGGTTGCTCATTCATAGGTTAACCCTTAGAGAAAGATCCGCCAAAATGACTTCTGAAATAACTCTACCTGAGGGACGATCTAGTACTCGACCTCCTCTCTTTAATGGTCAACATTACAGTCTTTGAAAAAATTAAATGAAAATTTATATGAAAGTTGAGGACTATCAGCTATAGCTAATTACCTTGAAGGGACCTCTTGTTCCTACAAAAGTAAAACCTGATGGAACAAAGTTGGCTACAATTGAAGATGAGTTTGATGCTAATGATTTTAGGATGTTGGAGAAAAATGCAAAGGCAATAAAGATTCTATATTTTGGACTAAGCATTGATGAATTCAATCGCATCTCTGGATGCTCCAGCGCCAAGGAGACTTGAGACTCTCTCGCTCTTGCACATGAAGGTACGAATCAGGAAATAATCTAGAATTGACATGCTTATAAGTATGAACTTTTGCCATGGGCGAAAAGGTGTCAGTCAAAGATATGTTTACCCGATTCACACACATCACAAATGAACTCAAATCTTTTGAGAAAGAATTTTTGACTGAAGAAAATTTCAGAAAGATTCTCAGGATTATGCCAGCTTTTTGGGAACCCAAAGTTACAGCAATTCAAGAAGTAAAACAAATGAGTACAATGCAAATCGACGAGCTCATTGGCAACTTACAAATATATGAGCTTAAAAAGATTGACAAGGTTGCTGAAGACCTAAGAAGGAATGCAATATGGTTATCAAGGCTGCCCAACATGATTCACAATCAGATGATGAGGAAATGATGATGTTCGTTCGAAGGTTTAAGAAATTCTTCAAGAAGGAAAATTCTGAAAAGGGGGAGTCCCGAAATAAAGGTAAATCCTATGAGAAAGGACAGTTCCAAAGATGTTTCAAGTGTGGGAAAATGGACCACTTAATAATGGACTATCCCCTCTTAAAGGAAGAACAGAGAAGAAACTCAAAAAAACAGCAGCAACTAGCCTCAAAAGCTTTCAAGAAGTCCATGAAAGCTACTTGGGATGAAACTTCTGATGAGGAATCATGGCTAGAAGATGGTGAAAATGACAATCTGGCCCTCATGGCTACAAACTTCAGCATGTGAGCCCTTGGCTCGGCTACCATCTCTGGAGCATACTTAGACAACCTAGTAAACTCCAGAGCATACTCCTCCACAGTTATGTTTCCCTCTCGCAAATTCATAAACTCCGCCATCTTGGCCTCCCTCAGCTCCCGAGGGAAAAACCTGTCGAAGAAAGCTTTGTGGAATTCTTCCCACTCCACTGGTACTGCTCCCGCTGGCCGCCCTTCTTTCCACTGGTCATGTCAGACTTGGGCTACCCCTTTCAGCTGGTAGGCATCCAAATCGGCACTCTCAAAGGGACTGACACCCATAATTCGGGTGATTTTTCTAACCTCGTCTACAAACCCTTATGGGTCCTCTCTTACCTTTGTTCCATGAAAATCTGGAGGGTTCATCCAGGTAAAATACCGCACTCGAGCCGCTGTTGTAGAACCATTTGTGGCTACTGGAACCACCTGCTGATTCACCTGATTGGTGACTGTCTGAGCGAGTAGCTGGATAGCTGCTCTGAACTCTGCAGTGGACACTGTGTTGTCTTGAGGGGCTGCTGGAGCTGGTGGGGCAGGTCTGTTGGCATTGTCGGCCCTTCTTCCATTACCTTATCTAGGAGGCATGGTTCACTGAAATGAAATAGAGCACGAGTTAGAAGGGTGTTTCTGGAATTGAACTTTAGCGCAGGATAAGGAGTATGAACAAAAGGGAGTTTTCATAATAACATCTTGTAGCCTCCTCGTCATAAGTGTGCCGCGCTTCACACCCATTAAAAGGACTCTACTCGATGCGGCTTTCAGACTTTCCGAGGATACTCTAAACCTAGTGCTCTGATACCAAGTTTGTCACGACCCAAGCCTACACCCTAGACGTAACACGATACTTGAAGCCGCAAGTGACCCCAAGTCAACCCTTGGTCTATCATACACTGGTTTTCTGAGTAAACATGCACAGCGGAAATTTAAAATAATACATAATAGCATCTATGAAAATTAAAGACTGAACATAGAGATTTTAAATATCAGAAAGTATGAAATCAAGTCTGGTCTGAAAGCCATCTAACTTAGGAGTTGCTGGGACAAGCCCCCAGTTAACTCTGAGTCTAACTGAAAATAATAAAGAAAACTAAAATGAATGAAATAACGCCCTCGAAATATGAGGACTCACACTACTGCTGCTGATAGAGAGATCCAAACGAAATCAACTAACGGCGCTGGGTCGGAGAACCTACGGCTGTATCATGAAACGATACAACATAAAAGTATGCGTCAGTACTTTGAATGTACTGAGTAAGTGAGAGATATAAATAGTATGAAAGAACTAGTAATTGAACTGAAATGACATGAAATGACCAACTGAAAATTACTGAAAATTGATACAACTAGAATATAGCTGATATGGTCAATAATGACCCTAGTTGATGGTCATAAACATGCCCTAAGTCTTAAATACTGAGTCTAAGAAACCACATTGCACTTATCTGAACTGAACTGAACTGTCAAAACTGAGACTAGACTAAACTAACTAGTGGGAGAGTCTATAACCGACATATAACCACGTGAGCTAGACATGGAGTCCGATGTATACACCCCACCAGTAGGACCCAATATATCTTGCCAGGGTATAAAGGAATTAAATGGGTGATCACAAAAGTCTGGGGGCAATCAGGCCAAGTAATACTGTAACCTACGCTGGCAATGTAGTTTTGGAAACCTGGGTGCGCTGGAATCCCAGCTCGCTCGGTGCTAAGTCCTACTCCCACTGGAAACCTATATTGAACTTCTAAGTTGATAGCTCGAAACTGGGGTCTAAGACTAGTCAGGTACATATAACTGAAAGTACCCTGAGAGTCTTATCGGACCAGATTCTGAAACTGGGTTTTAGACTAGTCGGAGCTACTTATCTGGAAGCATCGTAACCGTCTAAGAACAAACTGTAAACTGAACTAAGGTCTTGAGGCTGGTTAGAGCTATATATCTAAAATGTCATGACCGCCTAATGGACCAAAAACTAGATTCTGAGTCTGATTCTGATAACTGGGAGGCACCACCGACACCTCGGAAAAAGACTAGAGTCAAACTGATCAGTTGACAATTTCTGAATAGTTCTGAAGAGGTTCTATGTTCTACAGAACTAAATTACTAAGCAACTAATAGAGAACTCAACTCATTCCAACAACACGGGAATTCCATAATATAGTAAAATCTCAAGAGTTAAGGAAATCTCATTCAACAAGGCTAAAATCATTCTTATCAATGGAATAATTGCTCAACACATATATAATAAGAATTACTAGGAAATTCAGCCCAAAACGTACTTCACAAACTGGATGGAATTTAATACACAAATATCCTTTACTCAAAAATTTAGGGCTTAAATTTCCATTGGCAAGAACATCAAAATTTTACTTAATAACTGATGAAGATCATATGAATAATAAACATGGATAATAACTCAATTGAAATTAATGAAAACCAACGTGAAATCTCTTCATATTTGAAAAGCTCAAGGCTAATCTGACAAGGAAATTATGGGAGGATTTTGGGGGACACAAGGGAAGGACAATTCCTTTGTTGAATTCTCACATACCTTACAAAAATCCTTCCGGAGAAGAAGCTTGAACTGCTGCAAGAGATTAGAAGCCCTAGTCTTGCTTGAAGGGTTCTTAAGAGGAGAACTTTCGATGTTTCTAAGAACTGAAAGGGGGGAATGAGGAATGAACCATTTTTCCCCACTAAAACGTCTGAATTTATTACTAAAATGACATAGTTTAAAGCTTGGGAGAGTAGGAAATTACTAAATAGTCCTTAGAAATTTGTTGGAAAATGCGGTCAGTACGTGGAATGTACTGAGTATGCAAGGTAAGTAAAAAGGACATTTAAAACATATATAAAATTCATAAATGATCATAAGAGTAGGACATCATGCTCGTATATAAATCATAATAACATATCATACGGCTCAAGATTTTCAAAACATTCGTAACATAAACATAGTCATAATCATAGTAGAAGAGATTTACTTAACAAGACTTGAGCCCAGATACATAATCATAACATGCATAAATCATGAGGAACAGTGGGAGATTCTCTTAACCGACATACCCTGTATGAGCACACATGAAGCCCGACTTGTAATCCTAGTCGGGAGGGTGTTTGTATCTTGCCAAGGGTATAACCATGAAAGTGTGATATCACCATGAAAAGGGTCATTTGGGCCAAGGACTAACATGAAAGGGGTCCCAACATACCTATGGTGACACGTAGTTCCTGAGATCAGGGGCTTAACCTGAGCCCCAAACCTACTCGGTGTTCGATACTACTCCCAAAATATATATAGTGCTCATAATAATGCATACATGAGTTCATGGGCTAGTTAAATCATGATAATCGTGAACATGCTTGAACATATGTGAACTAGCCATGACATGAGGCCCGTGAGTCGGTCAAAAAAATAATTCATGATTTATAAGATTCATACATACTTGTAGATCATGCATATACCTTGAATTTCATAAGATCATAATAGATGACATAATAAATTCATAATTTAAATCATAATTCATGTTGGGCTTGTCAAGAACATCAATGGAAAAATAGATCATAATTCGATTCATCATGGGCATGCATAATTAAGCTTAATTGCTTAGAAATCAAAATCAATAATATTATAATCAATTTAAATCTCAAAAGATGATCAAAATCCGTAGATCATGTTAAGATTTCAAAATCACAAAACCCATAATTAAATCATTTGATTTTTGTATAAATCATTACAAAACCCCATGTGTTTTTGATAAATTTTAAGTGAAATCATAGAGTAGGGGCATGGGTGTGGAAGAATCCATCCATTGATAGCCTTACATCTCTCCTTAGAAGACCAAGAATGAAATTGAAAGAATTGAAGAGAAAAGCTTAAAATCTCCTTAGATCACCTTTCAATATTCTTGCATGCATGAATGAGAGTTTAGAATAGGTCATTTTCTTAAAAACCCATCCTTCCCAAGCCAAAACGACGTAGTTTAGGGCCTCATATGGTGAAAAAGTTGAAATTACCCTTAATGAACCTACCCTGAAATCTGGCCGGATGGAACCAACGGACAGCACTAACGGGTCGTTAGAACTAACGACAACCCATCATGTCACTCGTCGTATGCACTGCTGAAAGTATACTTTCAGAACCAACCAACGGACGCTCAGGATGACTCGTCCTATCAACCCACGATCCTTCACTTCGTCTGTGGTTTGCTCATGGACCTTGGGCATCTCATCTTCTAACGGGTCACACCACAACTCGTTACAACCAATGATGAGTCGTTGTTTACCTTCCATCAAGCCCACTGGAAACCTTATCCCCCAACAACAACCACAACCAACGATATGTTGTATCTCCTGAAAGGTCGTTGGGAGACTGGTTATAGCCCACCTGAAGAACCCAGCTTCCTCTAACCACTGCTAACAACGACTCATTGTTTTCCATAACGGGTCGTCATGTCGCCCGTTGTCTGCACTGCCACCCAGCCTAATCTCAACCAACAACTCATGGTTTGATACCAAGAGTTGTACCTTGGCTCGTCCTGAAAGATTTTACCCAAATTTCTGCAGTTTTAAACTTTTCACTTTCGGGTCTACTCCTACGCACTGCCGGGGTATTACAATATCTCCACCTTGGAAACATTCGTCCTTAAATGTTAGAAACAAGAAGGAATCAGAGACACACCATTATCATACTCAACTATTGATCATTTTAACCGAAATTTTTACGGAATGACTATCTATGATTCATAACACATAGCTGAACTGATCTCATACTTCATATACACATTCATACACATAAAATAAACTTGAACACATGAATTGGACAAAGAAACTAGATAGAATCACAGAGTAAAACTGATACCTCAAGTCGGAACTGAGCCGGTAGAGAATAGATGTGGGTATTTAGCCATCATATTTGCTTCGCCTTCCCACGTAGCTCCCTCAACATGCTAATTTTTCCATAAAACCTTAACTGAAGCTACTTCCTTGTTCCTTAACTTACGGACTTGACGATCTAATATTCCCACCGGAACTCCTTCATAGTTGAAGGTTGTCTTTCACACTGATGCTATCCGCCGGAACTACTAGAGTTGGATCTCCCAAACATTTCTTCAAAAGGGACACATGAAACACGGGATGTATTGAAGATAACTCTTAGGTAAAATCCAACTCATACACCACCATACCAACTCTTATCACCACTCAGTAGGGTCCTACATATAGGGGACTGAGTTTCCCTTTCTTCCCAAACCGCATGACTGCCTTCATGGGAGATACTCTAAGAAATACCCAATCGCTCACATCAAACTCCAAATCTCTTCTCCTCACATCAGCATATGATTTCTAACGGCTCTGAGCGGTTTTCAACCGATATCTTATCAATTGGACCTTTACCATGGCCTCATGAACCGAATCAGGTCCTATCATGGCTGCCACACCAACCTCAAACCATCCGATGGGTGATCTACACCTTCTCCCGTAAAGAGCCTCGAACAGTGCCATCTGGATACTAGAGTGATAACTATTATTATAAGAAAACTCGATCAAGGGAAGATGATCATCCCAACTACCTTTAAAATCCATAACACATGTCCTCAAGCGTCTGGATTGTTCATTTGACTTGGCCATCCATTTGCGGATGAAAGGTTGTGCTGAGCTTGACTTGCGTCCCAAGTCCCTTCTAAAAAGACCACCAAAACTAGGAGGTAAACTGAGTACCTCGGTCTGAAATAATAGACAAGGGCACTCCATGAAATCGAACCAACTCCCGAATATACAATTTGGCATAATCATCTGTTGAATCTCTGGTCTTGACCGATAGAAAGTGTGCAGCCTTGGCTAACCTGTCTACCACTACCCAAATGGAATCATAGTGTTGTCGAGTACGAGGTATTACTGTAATGAAATCCATATTAAACTCTTCCCACTTCCATGTGGGAATGCTAATATCCTGAAGTACGCCTCCCGGCCTTTGATGCTCGACTTTCACTTGCTGACAGTTTGGACATTTGGCTATGAACTCTGCAATATCCTTCTTCATACCATCCTACCAATAGATTTCCCTCAAATCCCGATACATCTTTATGGATCCCGGATGGATAGAGAATCTGGTACCATGTACCTCATGCAATATCCAAACTCTTAAATCATCAACATCTAGGACACATAGACGACCTTGGTATCGTAGAACACTATCTCTCCCTTGGGAGAAAACCTCCACCTTTTGACTCCGCACCACTTCCTTCAGCTTCCGCAAACTCGGATCCTCATCTTGCTTAGATTTTACATCAAACACCAAGGACGATTCTGACCCATTCTGTACAATAACATTGCCATCGGTCGAGTCGACCAATCTAACTCCCAATCTTGCAAGTCGGTGGACCTCTCTCACCAACTCCTTCTTTCCCTCATCCACGTGGGACACACTCTCCATATAGAGCCTACTAAGTGCATCTGCAACCGCATTAGCCTTGCCCGGGTGGTAAAGAACACTTATATCATAGTCCTTTAGCATCTCCAACCACCTCCTTTGCCAAAGATTGAGATCCTTATGCGTGAACATATATTGCAAGCTCTTGTGATCTGTGAACACGTCAACGTGGACCCCATACAAGTACTGCCGTCATATCTTCAATGCAAACACCACCGCGGACAACTCTAGAACATGGGTCGGGTAATTCTTTTTGTGAACTTTCAGCTGTCGAGAGGAATATGCTATTACTTTCCCATGTTGCATCAACACACATCCCAGTCCAACTCTAAAAGCATCACAATATACAACAAATCCATCTGTACCCTCGGGTAAAGTCAACACTGGTATTGAAGTGAGTCGGGTCTTCAATTCCTGGAAGCTTTTCTCAAAAGCCTCCAACCATTGGAACTTTATTTTTTTCTGAGTCAGCCTGGTCAATGGGGCTGCAACTGATGAAAATCCCTCCACAAATCTTCGGTAGTAGCCTTCTAGGCCTAAGAAACTCCAAATTTCTGATGGATTCACTGGTCTGGGCCAATTCTTCACCACTTCGATTTTCTGAGAATCTACTTTTATGTCATCACTTGATACCACGTGACCCAGAAATGCCACCGAGTCTAGAAAAAATTCAAACTTGCTAAACTTTGCATACAACTGACGATCATTGAGTGCTTGCAGCACTGTCCTCAAATGAGCGCCATGCTCCTCCTTGCTCCAGGAATATATAAGGATATCATCGATGAACACGATCACGAACATGTCTAGATATTTCTTGAACACCTTGTTCATCAGGTTCATAAAAGTTGCAGGAGCATTGGTTAGTCCAAATGACATAAATACAAACTCATAATGGTCATACTAGGTTTTGAAGGCTGTCTTTGGGATATCACACTCTCAAACTCTGAGTTGATGATATCCATACCTTAGATCTATCTTTGAGAAACACCTGACACCCTAGAGCTGGTCAAATAAATAATCAATCCTGGGCAAGGGGTACCTGTTCTTTACGGTGACCTTATTCAGCTGTCGATAGTCAATACACATCTGAAATGATCCATCCTTCTTTCGAACAAAGAGAACCGATGCACCCCATGGAGACTTGCTCGGTCTAATGAAACCCTTATCCAACAAGTCCTTCAACTGTTCTTTTAACTCTTTTAGCTCGGCTGGAGCCATCCTGTAA